>OX345652.1:2155200-2165200 GCA_947044365.1 Petrosia ficiformis
AAATCTCTCAAAACTTGGTGACTTAAAGACAAATGCTCAGTAAGTTAGGAAATTAAAATTTCACACTCTACTAAGTTTCATATATGTAGTCACTATCGTAAAGTCACTGTCAAACAGGATTAGTTTTCCGCTAACTTAAGTTTTATTAGGTCTCTCTCCCCAAGTTAGTTTCAAGTAAAATTTTACATGAAGCATTCACTAGGTTAGTATTGCTAATCATGTATTGTACACATTTGATATAATCACTATACTTATAAATGAGTAGATTTCAGAGTGCTGTGAATTGTTTTGCAATTTAGCTGTAGTTGATGATGGGAAGTCTAAATTGCAAATTCCAAAATCTCACTCCTCCCCACATTCATATGTATATTCAATCAATATAAACTCACTCTACAATATGTTTAGTTCTTTCCCAAGTTAGGGTAATGTTTTACTCCCAATTACTCCTCCAAATTCATCCACACATTAGCTTAATCCAACAGATGACTCCACATGAAGACTCTTGTAGATGACTCCTCCCCCTGACTCCTATGTTATAGTGACTACTCCTTTTGACAAATCATTGTTGGTAAATGCTTGGTACTCCAATGCTCGTTTAATGATTCAATGATTACAATTATAAACGCGCAATTCATATTTTTTGTTCCTTTTCACCAGGTTACTTGTTTAGGTTTGATGAATCCAATCGACATAAAATGGAGTGATGTTGTAATACGTCAGTTATTCCACCTTTCACATATAATTCATTCTGTATTCAATTCATATCACCAATATGTGTATTTCATTCATCAATTGAGTCTTAAAGGAGAGTTTGTACAGTGATCTTGTAGTATATCAAGTCTTCTTTCTTGATTGTAGTAAAACTTCTTGATAGACTTGTAGTATACCAACGTCTTCTTTCTCGGTTATAGTATTAGTTCCTCATAGTTCTTGTTCTTGCTAGATAGGAAAATATTCTTGTCTTGTAGAGTTACACGATAAAATAATTTGTAAGACCATTAGATTGCAATTTCACTTATTTCTTACATCTCATAGGCACTACTATTGTGAAGACGAAGTTAAGACATGCTGATATTCATTCTTAAGAATTTCGCTGAAGAATGCTCGTAATGACTCCAACTACAAGTCACATCAATGTTCAGAATTATTCTCACCCATTCATTTCAAGTGTCAAGTGTCATCAATTATGTCTAACTAATTCGGTTGTCTACATTCACGGAAAGAATGCAGGTTCCATGCTCCATTATCGTCAAATCTGGAGTTTTCTATTTGAATTATCACTCTAATTGTTTGTGAAATCTCCATTCCCTAAACATGTGAAATCACCAGTCGTCTGTCTTGTCTTATCTCCAGTCTCCAGTCAACCTTGTGAATTTTCCAACCTACAGACATTTAAGTTCTGTACATTACAGTTGCGAGTCTCCCAAACAATCTATCCAGCATTCTTTATGTCAGTTATGCAGACTCCAGTATTCAGTTTCTAAGTTAATTTACCTGTTCTCATCAAGAACCTTATTTGGTAAGCGTATGAGATTAACTAGATTATGTAATCCTTTCCATTATTCATGTACTGATTACAATTGTAAATGCAGTATTTAATGTTTACTATATCCCCAAGTTCTGTTTCATAGGAGGAGTCCAATTGTTCGATGAGGACTGATTTCATTGTGTACACAGTTTGAGGTATTTCTCATTTTCGTTCCATGTAATTTTACTCTGCAATAGAGTTATTTGTTTGGTGTCGTAAGTTACGTGTATATACCATTCCAAACCACTTCCATCATTTGCATATTCATTCATTCATTATAACACAGGTGCACTAGTTCATGTGGTTAGTTTGTTTCCAAAGTTAGGTTCTTAGGTCGATGCAAGTTGTAGTGGTGCGATGGTTCTTTGTTCTTTAAGTTTGATGTCACTCCAGTTAAGTTGATTTATACGTTGTTATCATTAGTTTTACTCAGTAGTCGTATCATTTTCAGTAGCCCATTCCACCATTCATATACCCAATATAAATGTAAATGCAGTATTATATATGTTTATTTTTCCTTCAAGTTCCATTTCATAGGAGTGATCTATTTCCTCAAGAAACAGTGATCTGTTTGTGTTCACAAACTGAGTTTAGCAATGATTTCATTTCAAATCACAAGTTAAGGATCTCTCTTAAGACGTTTGTTATAAATACAAGGTAGTTATTTGGTTAGTGTGGTAAGTTTTGTATACCATCAAGCACTCTTCCATCATTTGTATATTCATTCAATAATTATAACTATAATTGCACTAGGTAACATGTTGAGTTTGCTTCCCAAGTTAGGTTATAGGTCGATGCCAGGTGTAGTGGACCGATTCTTATGCTTAGACTTCATTCAAGTTAAGTTGATTTATATATATTTATTTTACTAAGTAGTTGTATAATTTAATGTAGTCCGTTCCACCATTCATGTACTCATTATATCTAGAGATGTAGCATTATATATGTTTACTTTTCCCCAAGTTACCTTTCATAGGTGCGGTCCATTTACTCAATGATGAGTGATCGCTTTTTGTTAAAAATTTGATAACATCGTTTCTTGTAAATACATGATGGTTTGTGTCGTAAGTTTTGTATACTGTCAAACACTCTTCCATTGTTTGTATATTCCTTCATTCATCACAATTATAAATCCCATATATAATGTATTTTGTTACTCCTAAGTATAGTATCTTAGGTGCAGTGAGTTACCCCGTGCGTACACAGTTTCAGAGAGTAATCTCTATTGGTAAGTTAATCATTTTATGTTTTTCATACACATTTAATAAGTACTTGTAGTTCTTCTCATGTGATATGTAATTCTTAGTTCTTGGTAGTTGTTGTAGTTGTTGGTAATTGTTGGTATATCTTGAAGGTTTTTAGTAGTTCTTGGTAGTTCTTGAAGTTCTTCGTAGTTCTGGTAGTTCTTGCTGCAGCTTTTGTAGTTGACAATATTATTTATGTCGTAGTAGTTCTTGGGATCTTGTAGTTCTTTTATTTCTTGTAGGCCTTGGTAGTTCTTGGTACTTCTTTGTAGTTCTTGGTAGGTCTTGCTGTTCTCAAACAGTTTATATTTACAAGAGGTTGCTGTATTCTAGCTGTGGAACGACGCTGCAGAGTAGTTCTCATTCTCGAAATACTTTTAATAATGCGTGATAATGTAGGTGTTCATAATATGAAATGTTTTAATTTTATCAACAGTAATTATCTATAGTTAATAAGTAATTAAATATTAATTTATTGATAGTTTAATTAATTATATCATTATTTAAACTGTTAATTAAACAGTGAAGTAATAAAATTAATTAGTTTATTACTGTTACTAGTTAATTAATTTTACCAATAACTACTATTAATTAACTGAAAATGGTGGGTGTGTTCATTGTTCAGATGTAAAATGAGAGAGAAATATTTGATAGTGATTGCTGATTGAGAATTAAACCTGTGAGTTTTCATTAAAATATAACTCCATTTTCTCTTACTAGAATGTACTGGCTGTGTTGAAAATGAAATCCTTTCTACAATGTTTCTGAGGACTTTCAACTGATACTAGTAATTTTACAATGATTATGTCCAACATTCTATTCCCATTCTGTAGATAGCTACTAAGGGTGACATTACACATTCAGAGTGGAAATTGTATTTTATAGAGTGAGCTGTTGAATGTTATGTTAGTTAATATTTGTTCCACACTCCAGGTCCTCCGTAGAGGTCAGGTTAATTCTGATTGCTGTCACTTCCAAGACATTCCTTCGTATGCTTTCTAATATTGTTTAAAATGTGAGTACAAGGAAGGGATTTGATAGAATATTATTTAGTACTCAAATATAGCACCTCAAGTATAGTGTTTTCATAACAATTTGTCAGTAAGTTTCAAAACCTATGAATTTCCATCCCCCGCTCTTCAGTCGTTCATCTATTATTATCACAAATCACTATTAACATGTTTAGTTTTGAACTAACATACGTATTTTAGTTTTTCCCCCCTTTCTTCTAAAGATTAACGTCCAAACTTTTGCTCAGTTAGTATTGGGAATTTTGTAATGCAGGTTTCACCTAAGCACATATGAACTGTATAACATGTTTAGTTCATTACCAAAGTTAAATTTCTCAGTCATGTGAATGTTTCCACAAGTTAACTGTAGCTAATATTACGAGTTCTATTCAGTGAGTGAATAATATTATGTATTCCATTTGATTGCTCCTCCCTCATTCGTACGCATATTAATTCAATATGAATGTTAATCCCTCTACAGTATGTTTATTTATTCCCAAAGTTAGGTTAATTGTTAGTTATGTACTCCTATTGACCACTCCAGAATCCTTCAGACACAAGTGGAATCCACCAGACGACTCAACGAGAAGACATTGATTTGATGTAAAGCTGTTCAAATTGGTGAGGGTATACTGTATATATCTATCTTCCCTTATAAACCTGTATTTATTTATATCCCTTTATCTAAGCATGTATTTATCCATGGATCTAATTCTTATGTACACATTTATCTACACAATTATTCTTCTTATATATCTATCTATCGATTTATATTGTGTGCTATCTATTTATCGATCTAATTCTCTAACTATCATTCTATCTATCTACCTATTTACGTATCTAAACATTTATTGTCTATGTATCTATCCATCCATCCATCCATCCATCTCTCTATCCTTCCATGCATTCATTCAAACTTTCATCCATTCATTAAATGAAATGCCCATTCATCCATCCATCCATCCATCCAATAGTCTATCTATCTATATTAATCAAGTTCTATCACTTTTTGTATTTTTGTATCTATCTATATATCTATCTGTCTAATTTCTAACTCTATTTTTCTCTATATATCAGTCTGTCTGACCGTTTGTCTGTCAGTCAGAGTGTTTTTCTTTCTGTTCGTTTGTCTGTTTCTACCTATGTACTTATGAATTTCTTGACGTATCCATTTATCTGTATATGTATATATGTCCTGTCTATCCTGTCTATCCTTTCTATCTTGACTATCCTGTCTATCCTGTATATCTTGTCTATCCTGTCAATCTTGTCTATCCTGTCCATCATGACTATCCTGTCTATCCTCTCTATACTGTTTAACTTGTCTATCCTGTCTATGCTTTCTATACTGTTTATCCTCCAATTGTACTCTGTCTATCGTGTCTATACTCTCGATCTTGTCTATGCTGCCTATCCTGTTTATCCTGTCTATCATTACTATACTGTCTATCCTGTCTATACATTCTATCCCTTCTATCCTGTCTATCCTGTCTATCATGACCATCCTGTCTATATTGTTTATCTTGTCTGTCCTGTCAATCCTCTCTATCCTGTCTATCCTGTCTATCTTGACTATCCTGTTACCATATCTATCCTTTCTATCCTGTCTATCCAGTCTACCCTCCATGTGTACCATGTTTATCCTGTCTATCTTTTCTACAAAGCCAATCCTGTCTATCCTGTCTATCCTGCATTTGTACCATATCTATTTTGTCTATCCTGTCAATTGTGTCTATCATGCCTGTCATGTCTATCCTGTCTATCCTGTCATTCCTGTCATTCCTGTATATCCTGTATATCCTGTATATCCTACCTATCTTGTCTTTCCTGTCAAGGTATTCATCTATCTCTCTATCTCTATATCTCTCTATCTACCTATCTACCTATCTATCTATTTATCTAATCTATATACTTTTCTAATGAAGTATGTATCTGTCTGTCTATATAGCTATATATGCATCTATCTAAATTTATTGATATCTTACATATTTATCAACCTAAATTTGTAGCTATATCACTATCAATATCCCTATCTATCTATCTATCTATCTATCTATCTATCTATCCACCCACCAACTCATCCGTCCATAGATACATGATTCAATTCATACATCCATCCATCCATCCTTCCGTCCATCCATTCATCCAACTATTCATCTACCCACGTACCCATCGACCCGTTAACCGCTCTACCTATCTATCTCTCTACATATCTACCTATCCAACTATCTACCTATTTACGTATCTACCTATCTACCTATCTACCTATCTACCTATCTGCCCCTCTAACTATCTACTTATTTATCTATGTACCTATCACCCTATCTACAGATGTACCTATCTACATCTCTAAATCTCTAACTCTCTACCTCCCTACCTATCTACCTAGCTACCTATCTACATATCTATCTATCTATCTATCTACGTATCTACCTATCTTTCATATTTATCAATCTAAAATGGTAGGTATGTATTTATATTTATCTCTATCTATTTATCTATCTTTCTATATATCTATCTATCTGTTTAACTCTCTACCTGTCTAACGGTTTACCTGTCTACCTGTCTACATATCTACCTGTCTACCTGTCTACATATCTACCTGTCTACCTGTCTACATATCTATCTATCTGCCTATCTGCCTATCTGCCTATCGGCATATCTACCTATCTACCTATTTACCTATCTAAGTATCTACATACCTACATATATTCCGATCTACCTATCTACCAATCTACCTATCTAACTATCTACCTATCTATATATCTACCTATCTAACTATCTACCTATCTACCTATCTAACTATCTACCTATTTACCTATCATCCTATCTACCTATCACCGATCTACCTGTCTAACTACTTAGCTGTCTACATGTCTACCTGTCTGCCTGTCTACCTGTCTAACTGACTACCTGTCTACCTGTCTAACTGTCTACCTGTCAACCTATTTATCTATCTACCTATCAAACTATTTACCTATCTACCGTCCATTCATCCATCCATTCAACAATTCGTACCAACCTACACAATAAACCCTCTACCTATCTACCTATCTACATATGTTCATATTTACCTGTCTACCTATTAACATCTCTATATATCTACCTATCTACCTATCTACATATCTAACTATCTAACTCTCTACCTCTCTACCTATCTACCTAGCTAGATATCTAATTATCTATCTATATATCTATCTACGTATCTACCTATCTTACAAATATATCCATCTAAAATTGTAGGCATCTATCTATCATTATTTCTATCTATTTATATATCGTTCTATCTATATATCTATCTATCCATCTATATATCTATTTATCTATCTATTTCTCTATCTATCTATCTATCTGTCTATCTATTCATCTATCGATCTATCGATCTATGTATCTACCTATCTACCGATATAACAATCTACCTATCTACCTATCTATCTATCTACCTCTCTACTTCTCTACCTCTCTAACTCTCTAACTCTCCACCTCTCTAACTCTTTACCTCTCTATCTCTCTACCTCTCTACCTCTCTATTTATCTACTTATTTAACTAGCTAGCTATCTATCTACTTACAAATCTAGTTACCTGTCTATCTATCTAATTGATCTATTTATCTAACCACACATGTATGTGTCTGTGTGTCTAAATAGTAAGCTATATATGTATCTAACACATGTATTGATCTCTTACTTACGTATCAAACTAAACTTGTAGGTAAGTCACTATCAATATCACTATCTATCTGTCTATATACCTATCTATCTATCTATCTATCTATCTATCTATTTATCTATCTATCTATCTATCTATCTTTCTATATATCTCTCTATCTATCTATCTATTTATTTACCTCTCTATTTGTCTACCTGTCTTCATATCTAACAGTTTACCTGTCTATCTGTCTACCTGTCTACCTGTCTACCTTTCTACCTGTCTACCTGTCTACATCTGCCTATCTGCCTATCTGCCTATCTGCGTATCTACCTATCTACCTATCTACCTATCTACATATCTACTTATCTACATATCTACCGATCTAACTGTCTACCTGTTTACACGTCTAACACTCTACTTGTCTACATATCTACCTATCTAAGTATCTGCCTACCTACCTATCAACTGATTTACCTATCTTTCTGTGAACCTATTTACATATCTACCTATCTACATATCTATCTATCTTTCTATATATCAAATCTATGTATTTATCTGATGAAGTATGTATCTCTCTGTCCATCTAACTACTAAGCTATATACGTATATATTCATATCATACATATGTATCAATCTAAATTTGTAGGTTTGTATCTACCATTATCTCTATCTATCTATCTATCTTTATATCGAACTATCTATTTATCTATCTGTCCATCCATATATCTAACTATCTATCTATATATCTATCCATCCATCGATCCATCCATCCATTCTTCCATCCATCCATCCATCCATCAATCCATCAATCCATCCAACCATCCATCCAACCATCCATTCAGCCATCCAGCTATCCATCCATCCATCCATCCATCCATCCATCCATCCATCCATCCATCCATCCATCCTTCCATCCATTCATCCAACCATCCATTCAACCATCCATCCATCCATCCATCCATCGTCCACCCATCCATCCATACTTCCATCTATGTATCTATTTATCTATCTACCTATCTATCTGTCTATCTATATATCTTTATATCTATCTATCTACATATCTACCTATCTAACTATTTAACTTTCTACCTATCTACCTCTCTACCTATTTACCTAGCTACCTATCTCCTTATCGACCGATATATCTAACTACATATCTACCTATCTACATATATACCTATCTACCTATCTACCTAGCTACCTATCTACCTATCTATCTATCTATCTATCTATCTACGTATCTACCTATCTTTCATATTTATCAATTTAAAATGGTAGGTATGTATCTATCTTTATCTCTATCTATTTATCTATCTTTCTATATATCTATCTATCTGTTTAACTCTCTACCTGTCTAACGGTTTACCTGTCTACCTGTCTACATATCTACCTATCTATCTGCCTATCTGCCTATCGGCGTACCTACCTATCTATCTATTTACCTATCTACGTATCTACATACCTACATATATAACGATCTACCTATCTACCAATCTACCTATCTAACTATCTACCTATCTATATATCTACCTATTTACCTATCTACCTATCTACCTATCTAACTAACCTATTTACCTATCATCCTATCTACCTATCACCGATCTACCTGTCTAACTACTTATCTGTCTACATGTCTACCTGTCTGCTGTCTACCTATTTATCTATCTACCTATCAAACTATTTACCTATCTACCGTCCATTCATCCATCCATTCAACTATTCGTACCAACCTACACAATAAACCCTCTACCTATCTACCTATCTACATATGTTCATATTTACCTGTCTACTTATTAACATCTCTATATATCTCCCTATTTACCTATCTACATATCTAACTATCTAACTCTCTACCTCTCTACCACTCTACCTAGCTACATATTTAATTATCTATTTATATATCAATCTACGTATCTACATATCTTACAAATATATCCATCTAAAATTGTAGGCATCTATCTATCATTATTTCTATCTATCTATATATCTTTCTATCTATATATCTATCTAACCATCTATATATCTATCTATCTATCTTTTTATCTATCTATCTATCTATCTGTCTATCTATTCATCTATCGATCTATCGATCTATGTATCTATCTATCTATCTATCTATCTATCTATCCTTCCCTCCTTCCGTTCATCTGTCCTTCCGTCCGTCCGTCTGTCCGTCTGTATGTCCATCTGTCCATCCGTCCTTCTGTCCGTCAGTCCTTCCGTCCGTCCGTCCTTCCGTCCATCTGACCTCCCAATCGCACAATCGCCCGTCCGTCCGTTTGTCCTTCCGCCCGTCCTTTCGTCCGACCAGCCGTCCTTCTGTCTGTCTCTCTGTCTCTCTATCTGTCTATCTGACTACTTACCTAATTATTTAACTAACTACCCAATTTCCTATTTACCTATCTACATATCTACCTATTTACATACGTACCTATCTACCTCTATAGCTATCTACACATCTACATATCTAACTATCTACCTATCTACTTATTTACCTACCTACCTATCTACCTATATACCTTTCTACCTATCTACCTCTCTAACTGTCTATCTGTCTACTTGTCTA
>OX345652.1:2172700-2421739 GCA_947044365.1 Petrosia ficiformis
TCCCTCTTCATGATGTACTCCGGACTAATCATTTAGGCGACTCAAAATGAAGTCCCTTCATGAGTACTTGCAACCCATTTCTAGTGACATTAATTTTTTGTCTGATATGATGAGTATGCGGATAAATTTATGTATGATAATTGCTTGGTACTCCAACGCTCGTTTAATGATTCAATGATTACAATTATAATTGCACAATTCATTTTGTTTGTTACTTTTCCCCAGGTTACTTGTTCAGGTTTGATGAATCCAATCGACATAAAATGGAGTGATGTTGTAATACGTGAGTTATTCCACCTTTCACATATAATTCATTCTGTATTCAATTCTTATCACCAATATGTGTATTTCATTCATCAATTGAGTCTTAAAGGAGAGTTTGTACAGTGATCTTGTAGTATATCAACGTCTTCTTTCTTGATTGTAGTAAAACTTCTTGATAAACTTGTAGTATACCAACGTCTTCTTTCTCGGTTATAGTATTAGTTCCTCATAGTTCTTGTTCTTGCTAGATAGGAAAATATTTTTGTCTTGTAGAAATACACCATAAAATAATTTTTAAGACCGTTAGATTGCAATTTTACTTATTTCTTACATCTCATAGGCACTACTATTGTGAAGACGAAGTTAAGACATGCTGATATTCATTCTTAAGAATTCCGCTGACGAATGCTCGTAATGACTCCATCTACAAGTCACATCAATGTTCAGAATTATTCTCACCCATTCATTTCAAGTGTCAAGTGTCATGAATTATGTCTAACTAATTCGGTTGTCTACATTCACGGAAAGAATGCAGGTTCCATGCTCCATTATCGTCAAATCTGGAGTTTTCTATTTGAATTATCACTCTAATTGTTTGTGAAATCTCCATTCCCTAAACATGTGAAATCACCAGTCGTCTGTCTTGTCTTATCTCCAGCCTCCAGTCAACCTTGTGAATTTTCCAACCTACAGACATTTAAGTTCTGTACATTACAGTTGCGAGTCTCCCAAACAATCTATCCTGCATTCTTTGTCAGTTATGCAGACTCCAGTATTCAGTTTCTAAGTTAATTTACCTGTTCTCATCAAGAACCTTACTTGGTAAGCGTATGAGATTAACTAGATTATGTAATCCTTTCCATTATTCATGTACTGATTACAATTGTAAATGCAGTATTTAATGTTTACTATATCCCCAAGTTCTGTTTCATAGGAGGAGTCCAATTGTTCGATGAGGACTGATTTCATTGTGTACACAGTTTGAGGTATTTCTCATTTTCGTTCCATGTAATTTTACTCTGCAATAGAGTTATTTGTTTGGTGTCGTAAGTTACGTGTATATACCATTCCAAACCACTTCCATCATTTGCATATTCATTCATTCATTATAACACAGGTGCACTAGTTCATGTGGTTAGTTTGTTTCCAAAGTTAGGTTCTTAGGTCGATGCAAGTTGTAGTGGTGCGATGGTTCTTAGTTCTTTGAGTTTGATGTCACTCCAGTTAAGTTGATTTATACGTTGTTATCATTAGTTTTACTCAGTAGTCGTATCATTTTCAGTAGCCCATTCCACCATTCATATACCCAATATAAATATAAATGCAGTATTATATATGTTTATTTTTCCTTCAAGTTTCATTTCATAGGAGTGATCTATTTCCTCAAGAAACAGTGATCTGTTTGTGTTCACAAACTGAGTTTAGCAATGATTTCTTGTCAAATCACAAGTTTATGATCTCTCTTAAGACGTTTGTTATAAATACAAGGTAGTTATATGGTTAGTGTGGTAAGTTTTGTATACCATCAAGCACTCTTCCATCATTTGTATATTCATTCAATAATTATAACTATAATTGCACTAGTTAATATGTTGAGTTTGCTTCCCAAGTTAGGTTGTAGGTCGATGCCAGGTGTAGTGGACCGATTCTTATGCTTAGACTTCATTCAAGTTAAGTTGATTTATATATATTTATTTTACTAAGTAGTTGTATAATTTAATGTAGTCCGTTCCACCATTCATGTACTCATTATATCTAGAGATGTAGCATTATATATGTTTACTTTTCCCCAAGTTACTTTTCATAGGTGCGGTCCATTTACTCAAAGATGAGTGATCGCTTTTTGTTCAAAATTTGATAACATCGTTTCTTGTAAATACATGATGGTTTGTGTCGTAAGTTTTGTATACTGTCAAACACTCTTCCATTGTTTGTATATTCCTTCATTCATCACAATTATAAATCCCATATATAATGTATTTTGTTACTCCCAAGTATAGTATCTTAGGTGCAGTGAGTTACCCCGTGCGTACACAGTTTCAGAGAGGAATCTCTATTGGTAAGTTAATCATTTTATGTTTTTCATACACATTTAATATGTACTTGTAGTTCTTCTCATGTGATATGTAATTCTTAGTTCTTGGTAGTTGTTGTAGTTGTTGGTAATTGTTGGTATTTCTTGAAGGTTTTTGGTAGTTCTTGGTAGTTCTTGAAATTCTTCGTAGTTCTGGTAGTTCTTGCTGCAGCTTTTGTAGTTGACAATATTATTTATGTCGTAGTAGTTGTTGTGATCTTGTAGTTCTTTTATTTCTTGTAGATCTTGGTACTTCTTGGTACTTCTTGGTAGGTCTTGCTGTTCTCAAACAGTTTATATTTACAAGAGGTTGCTGTATTCTAGCTGTGGAACGACGCTGCAGAGTAGTTCTCATTCTCGAAATACTTTTAATAATGTGTGATACTGTAGGTGTTCATAATATGAAATGTTTTAATTTTATCAACAGTAATTATCTATAGTTAATAAGTAATTAAATATTAATTTATTGATAGTTTAATTAATTATATCATTATTTAAACTGTTAATTAAACAGTGAAGTAATAAAATTAATTAGTTTATTACTGTTACTAGTTAATTAATTTTACCAATAACTACTATTAATTAACTGAAAATGGTGGGTGCGTTCATTGTTCAGATGGACATTCTAAAATGAGAGAGAAATATTTGATAGTGATTGCTGATTGAGAATTAAACCTGTGAGTTTTCATTAAAATATAACTCCATTTTCTCTTAGTAGAATGTACTGGCTGTGTTGAAAATGAAATCCTTTCTACAATGTTTCTGAGGACTTTCAACTGATACTAGTAATTTTACAATGATTATATCCAACATTCTATTCCCATTCTGTAGATAGCTACTAAGGGTGACATTACACATTCAGAGTGGAAATTGTATTTTATAGAGTGAGCTGTTGAATGTTATGTTAGTTAATATTTGTTCCACACTCCAGGTCCTCCGTAGAGGTCAGGTTAATTCTGATTGCTGTCACTTCCAAGACATTCCTTCGTATGCTTTCTAATATTGTTTAAAATATGAGTACAAGGAAGGGATTTGATAGAATATTATTTAGTACTCAAATATAGCACCTCAAGTATAGTGTTTTCATAACAATTTGTCAGTAAGTTTCAAAACCTATGAATTTCCATCCCCCGCTCTTCAGTCGTTCATCTAATATTATCACAAATCACTATTAACATGTTTAGTTTTGAACTAACATACGTATTTTAGTCTTTCCCCCCTTTCTTCTAAAGATTAACGTCCAAACTTTTGCTCAGTTAGTATTGGGAATTTTGTAATGCAGGTTTCACCTAAGCACATATGAACTGTATAACATGTTTAGTTCATTACCAAAGTTAAATTTCTCAGTCATGTGAATGTTTCCACAAGTTAACTGTAGCTAATACTACGAGTTCTATTCAGTAAGTGAATAATATTATGTATTGCTCCTCCCTCATTCGTACGCATATTAATTCAATATTAATGTTAATCCCTCTACAGTATGTTTAGTTATTCCCAAAGTTAGGTTCATTGTTAATTATGTACTCCTATTGACCACTCCAGAATCTTCCAGACACAAGTGGAATCCACCAGACGACTCAACGAGAAGACATTGATTTGATGTAAAGCTGTTCAAATTGGTGAGGGTATACTGTATATATCTATCTTTCCTTATAAACCTGTATTTATTTATATCCCTTTATCTAAGCATGTATTTATCCATGGATCTAATTCTTATGTACACATTTATCTACACAATTATTCTTCTTATATATCTATCTATCGATTTATATTGTGTGCTATCTATTTATCGATCTAATTCTCTAACTATCATTCTATCTATCTACCTATTTACGTATCTAAACATTTATTGTCTATGTATCTATCCATCCATCCATCCATCCATCTCTCCATCCTTCCATGCATTCATTCAAACTTTCATCCATTCATTAAATGAAATGCCCATTCATCCATCCATCCATCCATCCATCCATCCATCCAATAGTCTATCTATATATATTAATCAAGTTCTATCAATTTTTGTATTTTTGTATCTATCTATATATCTATCTGTCTAATTTCTAACTCTATTTTTCTCTATATATCAGTCTGTCTGACCGTTTGTCTGTCAGTCAGAGTGTTTCTCTGTCTGTTCGTTTGTCTGTTTCTACCTATGTACTTATGAATTTCTTGACGTATCCATTTATTTGTATATGTGTATATGTCCTGTCTATCCTGTCTATCTTTTCTATCTTGACTATCCTGTCTATCCTGTATATCTTGTCTATCCTGTCAATCTTGTCTATCTTGTCTATCATGACTATTCTGTCTATCCTGTCTATACTGTTTATCTTGTCTATCCTGTCTATCCTCTCTATACTGTTTATCCTCCAATTTTACTCTGTCTATCGTGTCTATACTCTCGATCTTGTCTATGCTGCCTATCCTGTCTATCCTGTCTATCATTACTATACTGTCTATCCTGTCTATACATTTTATCTTGTCTATCCTGTCTATCCTGTCTATCATGACCATCCTGTCTATATTGTTTATCTTGTCTGTTCTGTCAATCCTCTCTTTCCTGTCTATCCTGTCTATCTTGACTATCCTGTCTACCATATCTATCCTTTCTATCCTGTCTATCCTGTCTACCCTCCATGTGTACCATGTTTATCCTGTCTATCTTTTCTACAAAGCCAATCCTGTCTATCCTGTCTATCCTGCATTTGTACCATATCTATTTTGTCTATCCTGTCAATTGTGTCTATCATGTCTATCATGTCTATCCTGTCTATCTTGTCATTCCTGTCTATCCTGTATATCCTGTCTATCTTGTCTATACTGTCAAGGTATTCATCTATCTCTCTATCTCTATATCTCTCTATCTACCTATCTACCTATTTATTTATCTATCTATTTATCTAATCTATATATTTTTCTAACGAAGTATGTATCTGTCTGTCTATATGTGACCGAGAATTAGAAAACGTGACTTGTGCGACTGAAATTCAAAATTGAGTTTTTGCTATCAGCGGATTCTCCATGTTTCAAGCTACATCCTGATGGCTTCGATTTTGCAATCTGACGTACCGTTGCTGAGTTACACGCCCTCAAAACTTTGACAGCAATTAAAATTAAAATGCTATAAAAGCCATTTATAAAATGTTTCACGTTTTTCCGTAAACTATCCGTTTACGCTAGCATGTGAGAGAGAAACAAGGTTTTGGAGGTTTGTAAATGCCTGTTTTTTTACTGTTAATAGCCAATATTGGGAATGGTAAACTTCACCCTTAAGTTTAGAGTGTCTTGTTCTGCAATCCAAGGCCCAAATTGATGGAGGAAATCTCATAAATGGTGAGTATGATTATTGTAGATAAAATTTATTGGTTACCTTCTTGGAATGCATTTGTTGTACTTGACATAAAACTAGGATGTTATTAACTGTAACAGTTTTATCTTGTATGCGTGTAGTTATGCTAACTCAGTTGGTTTTAGTTATTTGAGTTGTTTCCTGTTTATATTCGTTAACTAAAGTTTTAAAAAATTATTAATACATGTATTTTCAACAGGTTCAAGCTCCTTATCACAAGTTCTCAACATCACCGAGTCTTTCTACATCATCACTGAACATCAAAATCTGTTATAAAACATTATAAAATGTTATTTATTTTTTAATGATCATAAACATTGATAATGTTACTCACTCTTCACACAGATAGGGTAGCACAATTAGACATTTACCATCTTGACCTCCAGCAGTTAGAAGTACCCTAGTTGAGTTCACAGCTTGAGTAAGAGCCTTTTCTTTGTTAAAATAAAATTTGTTGCTATTCATTGCTATGGAATTTCCCGTTAGCGTCAGCGTTACATTTCGTTGTTCGTGCTCCGTGTTTATAGCAATGGCTGACGTTCTTTGTGATAAAATGAGTATTTACAGTATAGCGAAGTACTCCAGAGGAATTTAGATCAACTCAGAGGATGAGTAAGTCACCTATAATCATAAAGCGAGCGAAATCTCGATTTCGACAAGTGTTAGCTATGCCATCTATTTTGGCTAATATCTCAATATCAATAAAAGTCGCACAAGACACGTTTTCTCATTCACGGTCACATATAACTATATATGCATCTATCTAAATTTATTGATATCTTACATATGTATCAACCTAAATTTGTAGCTATATCACTATCAATATCCCTATCTATCTATCTATCTATCTATCTATCCACCCACCAACACATCCGTCCATAGATCCATGATTCAATTCATACATCCATCCATCCATCCATCCGTCCATCCATTCATCCAACTATTCATCTACCCACGTACCCATCTGCCCGTTAACCCCTCTACCTATCTATCTATCTACACATCTACCTATCTACACATCTACCTATCTACACATCTACCTATCTAACTATCTACCTATCTACGTACCTACCCATCTACCTATCTACCTATCTACCTATCTGCCTCTCTAACTATCTACCTATATACCTGTGTACCTATCAACCTATCTACAGATATACCTATCTACATCTCTAAATCTCTAAATCTCTACCTCTCTACCTCTCTACCTCTCTACCTATCTACCTAGCTACCTATCTACCTATCAATCTATCTATCTATCTACGTATCTACCTATCTTTCATATTTATCAATCTAAAATGGTAGGTATGTATCTATCTTTATCTCTATCTATTTATCTATCTTTCTACCTGTCTACATATCCACCTGTCTACCTGTCTACATATCTACCTGTCTACCTGTCTACCTGTCTACCTGTCTAACTGACTACCTGTCTACCTGTCTAATTGTCTACCTGTTAACCTATTTATCTATCTACCTATCAAACTATTTACCTATCTACCGTCCATTCATCCATCCATTCAACAATTCGTACCAACCTACACAATAAACCCTCTACCTATCTACCTATCTACATATGTTCATATTTACCTGTCTACCTATTAACATCTCTATATATCTACCTATCTACCTATCTACATATCTAACTATCTAACTCTCTACCTCTCTACATATCTACCTAGTTACATATCTAATTATCTATCTATACATCTATCTACGTATCTACCTATCTTACAAATATATCCATCTAAAATTGTAGGCATCTATCTATCATTATTTCTATCTATCTATATATCTTTCTATCTATATATCTATCTATTCATCTATATATCTATCTATCTATCTATTTATCTATCTATTTATCTATTTGTCTATCTATCCATCTATCGATCTATCGATCTATGTATCTACCTATCTACCGATATAACAATCTACCTATCTACCTATCTATCTATCTACCTCTCTACTTCTCTACCTCTCTAACTCTCTAACTCTCCACCTCTCTAACTCTTTACCTCTCTATCTCTCTACCTCTCTACCTCTCTATTTATCTACTTATTTAACTAGCTAACTATCTATCTACTTACAAATCTACATACCTGTCTATCTATCTAATTGATCTATTTATCTAACCACACATGTATGTGTCTGTGTGTCTAACTAGTAAGCTATATATGTATCTAACACATGTATTGATCTCTTACTTACGTATCAAACTAAACTTGTAGGTAAGTCACTATCAATATCACTATCTATCTGTCTATATACCTATCTATCTATCTATCTATCTATCTATCTATCTATCTATCTTTCTATATATCTCTCTATCTATCTATCTATTTATTTATCTATCTATCTGTCTACCTGTTTACATATCTAACAGTTTACCTGTCTATCTGTCTACCTGTCTACCTGTCTACCTGTCTACCTGTCAACATATCTACCTATCTGCCTATCTGCCTATCTGCGTATCTACCTATCTACCTATCTACCTATCTACATATCTACTTATCTACATATCTACCGATCTAACTGTCTACCTGTTTACATGTCTAACTGTCTACTTGTTTACATATCTACCTATCTAAGTATCTGCCTACCTACCTATCAACTGATTTACCTATCTATCTGTGAACCTATCTACATATCTACCTATCTACATATCTATCTATCTTTCTATATATCAAATCTATGTATTTATCTGACGAAGTATGTATCGCTCTGTCCATCTAACTACTAAGCTATATACGTATATATTCATATCATACATATGGATCAATCTAAATTCGTAGGTTTGTATCTACGATTATCTCTATCTATCTATCTATCTATCTTTATATCGAACTATCTATTTATCTATCTGTCCATCCATATATCTAACTATCTATCTATCTATCTATCCATCCATCAATCTCTCCATCCATTCTTCCATCCATCCATCCATCCATCCATCCATCCATCGCTCATCCATCCATCCATCCATACTTCCATCTATATATCTATTTATCTATCTACATATCTACCTATCTACCTATCTACCTATCTAAATATCTAAATTTCTACCTGTCTACCTCTCTACCTTTGTAACTGTCTACCTTTCTAACGGTCTACATATCTACCTATCAACCTATCAACCTCTCTATCTATCTAAGTATCTACCTATCTACCTATCTACCTATCTACCGATATACCAATCAACCTATCTACCGATCTAACTATATACTATCTACCTACCTATCTCTCTATCTAATCTATCTATTTATCTAACGACACATGTATCTGCCTGTGTGTCTAACTACTAAGCTATATACGTATCTATCTATATGTATTGATCTCTTACCTATGTATCAAATTAAATTAGTATGTAAGTCACTATCAATATCACTATCTATCTATTTATCTACCTATCTATCTATCTATTTATATATCTAACTATCTATCTTTCTATATATCTAACTATCTATCTATCTATCTATTTATCTATCTATCTGTCTACCTGTCTAACTGTTTACCTGTCTACCTGTCTACGTGTTTACCCGTCTACCTGTCTACATATCTACCTATCAAACTATCTGCCTATCTGCCTATCTGCGTATCTACCTATCTACCTATCTACTTATCTACGTATCTACATATCTACATATCTACATATCTGCCGATCTACCTGTTTACCTGTCTACATATCTACCTATCTAACTATCAGCATACCTATCTATCAACGTATTTACCTATATATCTGTGATCCTATCTACATATCTACCTATCTACATATAAATTTATATATCAAATCTCTGTATGTATCTGACGAAGTATGTATCACTCTGTCTATCTAACTACTAAGATATATACGTATCTATTGATATCATACATATGGATCAATCTAAATTTGTAGGTTTGTATCTATCATTATCTCTATATCTTTCTATCGATCTATCTATTTATCTATCTATCCATCTATCTATCCATCTATCTATCTAACTATCTATCTATCTATCTATCCATCCATCCATCCATCCATCCATCTATCCATCCATCAAACCATCCATCCAACCATCCATCCATCCATCCATCCATCCATCCATCCATTCATCCAACCATCCAACCTTCCATCCATCCATCCATCAATCCATTCATTCATCCATCCATCCATACATCAATCCAACCATCCATCTATCCATCCATCCATCCATCCATCCAACCATCCATCTATCCATCCATCCAAGCAACCATGAAAACATCCATCTCTCTATCATTCCAAACCTCCTTCCGTCTATCCATTCATATTTCCACCCATCCATCCATACATCGGTTAGTCTATCTCTCTATATATGTAAGTTCTCTAAATCTTTCTATTGTGGTATCTATCTATTTATCTCTGTGTTTAATTGTTATCTGTTTTTTCTCTATATCTCTGTCTGTCTGATTGTTTGTCTGTCATTCTGTCTGTTTGTCTGTCTTTCTGTTTGTCTTCTTCTACCTATCTATTTATGAATTTCATTACGTATCTATTTATCTGTATATGTATATATTTATCATAGCATTTATATATCTATCTATTTATTCTTTTAATTCCCTATCTATTGCTTTATTTGTCTACTACAAATATATTTCTTTATCTCTCAACTTGTCTCTCTTTCTGTGTAGTTATATATATATATATATATATATATATATATATATATATATATATATATATATATATATATGTATGTATCTACTTATTTTTCTATGTATGTATTTATGTATGTATTTTTGTGTTTATTGATTCGTGTTTATGATACATTCATCCCCAAACCCTGCACACTATTCCATAAAACGTACACCCTAAATAGAAAACAGTGAAACGTAAGCACTAAACACTAACCCCAAAAGCAAAAACACTAAACACTGAATCCCAAATTTGAAGCTTTACCTAACTACCATCCTACATACCTACCTACCTACCCGTTTTTCAACATACCACTTTCTGGTTAATAACATATCATTTCCTTGTTAGTTGTTCTTAGGTGCTCACTAGTTATAAATATATTCTTGTCTTGTGAGATAGAATGAATGCATTGCACATTGATTTGAGACTGTTATTTTATTATTTGAATTGCTTCTTATTTCTAGTACGTTACATTTAGCAGATGAACTTCAGCAAATTTTATTTGTTGTTCCTATTTTGTTTATGTGATTTTATTCCCCTCGATCATAGATTAATTCATTATAATAATAAATGCACTCGTTAACATGTTTAGTTTTCCTTAAACTTCAGTTATGTAATTATGGTCCCTTTTCTACGAAAGGATTTATTGTTCCTCCGGCTGGTTTAAATCTCTCAAAACTTGGTGATTTAAAGACAAATACTCAGTAAGTTAGGAAATTAAAATTCCACACTCTACTAAGTTTCATATATGTAGTCACTATCGTAAAGTCACAGATTACTCCACATGAAGACTCTTGTAGGTGACTCCTCCCCCTGACTCCTATGTTATAGTGACTACTCCTTTTGACAAATCATTGTGAGTATTCATGGATCTTTATGAATTCTTGTGACTGTTGATGATTACTCCAATCTCCTTTTTTCTACAGCTAAAACTTTAATTATATCTTCGAATTCTCATCCCTCTTCATGATGTACTCCGGACTGATCATTTAGGCGACTCAAAATGAAGTCCCTTCATGAGTACTTGCAACCCATTTCTAGTGACATTAATTTTTTGTCTGATATGATGAGTATGCGGATAAATTTATGTATGATATTTGCTTGGTACTCCAACGCTCGTTTAATGATTCAATGATTACAATTATAAATGCACAATTCATTTTGTTTGTTACTTTTCCCCAGGTTACTTGTTCAGGTTTCATGAATCCAATCGACATAAAATGGAGTGATGTTGTAATACATGAGTTATTCCACCTTTCACATATAATTCATTCTGTATTCAATTCATATCACCAATATGTGTATTTCATTCATCAATTGAGTCTTAAAGGAGAGTTTGTACAGTGATCTTGTAGTATATCAATAATGCGTGATACTGTAGGTGTTCATAATATGAAATCTTTTAATTTTATGAACAGTAATTATCTATAGTTAATAAGTAATTAAGTATTAATTTATTTATAGTTTAATTAATTATATCATTATTTAAACTGTTAATTAAACAGTGAAGTAATAAAATTAATTAGTTTATTACTGTTACTAGTTAATTAATTTTACCAATAACTACTATTAATTAACTGAAAATGGTGGGTGTGTTCATTGTTCAGATGGAGACCCATTAGGAGTGCAATAAGACCCAATATGAGTCCAATAGCAGTCCAATAGGACCCAGTAGGAGCCCATTAGGAGTCCACTAGGACCCAATAGGTGTCCACTAGGAACCACTAACTGTATACTAGGACCTAATAGCAGTCAACTAAGACCCAATAAAACTCCACTAGGACACAACAGGAGACCACTATGACAAATTAGGTGTGCAATAGGACCCAAAAGGAGTCCAATAGGAGTTCAATAGGAGTCCACTAGGACCCAAAGGGAGTCCACTAGGACCCAATAGGTGTCCATTAGGACCCCTTAAGAGTCCACTACAGCCCAATAGGAGTCCAATAGGAACCATTAACTGTATACTAGGACCTAATAGCAGTCAATTAAGACCCCATAAAACTCCACTAGGACACAACAGGAGACCTCTATGACAAATTAGGTGTGCAATAGGACCCAAAAGGAGTCCAATAGGAGTCCAATAGGACCCAGTAGGAGTACACTAGGGCCCAATAGGAGTCCAGTAGGACCCAGTAGGTGTCCACTGTGACCCATTAAGAATCCCCTAGGACTCAATATGGGTCCATTAGGACCCAGTAGGAGTCCAATAGGAGTCAAATAGGAGTCCACCAGGACCCATTAGGAGTCCACTAGGACCCGAAATGAGTCGATTAGGACCAATTACGAGTACACTAGGACAACATAAAAGTCCTTTAGGACCCAACAGGAGTGCAATAGGAGTGTACTAGGACCAAATAGGAGTCCAATACGACCCATTAAAAGTCCACTACGACCCAATAGTAGTCCAATAGGACCCAATAGGAATCCACTATGAGTGCACTAAAACCCATTAGGAGTACACTAGGACCCAATAGGTGTCCAATAGGACCCAATAAGTGTCCCCTATGACTCATAAAGAGTCCACTAGGACCCAATAAAAGTCCACTAGGACCCAATATGAGTCCACTAGGACCCATTAGGAGTGTAATAGGACCCAATTGGAGTCCAATATCAGTCCATTAGGACCCATTAGGACCCATTAGGAATACATTAGGACCAAATATGTGTCCAATAGGAACGCTTAACAGTACACTAGGACCTAATAGCAGTCCACTAGGACCCAATAAATGTCCACTAGGACCCAATAGGAGTCCATTATGTGTATACTAGGACCCAATACGAGTCCACAAGGATCCAATAGCAGACCAATAGGAGTCCACTGTGACACATTTAGAGTCCACTTGGACCAAGTAGGAGTCCACTAGGACCCAATAGGAGTACACTAGTACCCAATAGGAGTCCAAGAGGACAAAGTAGGAGTACACTAGGGCCCATTGGGAGACAACTATGACCCATTAGGTGTGCAATAAGACCCAATAGGAGTCCAATAGAAGTCCAATAGGACCCAGTAGGAGTACACTAGGGCCCTACAGGAGTCCACTAGGACTCAATAGGTGTTCACAAGGACCCATTGAAAGTCCACTAGGACCCAATATGTGTCCACTAGGATCCAATAGGAGACCACTAAAACCCTTTAGGAGTCCACTAAGACCGAAAAGGAGTCGATTAGGACCCATTAGGAATGCACTAGGACCAAATAAAAGTCCTCTAGGACCCAACAGGACTGCAATCAGAGTGCACATGGACCCAATAGCAGTCCACTAGGACCCATTAGGAGTCTAATACGACCCAATAGTAGTCCACTGGGACCCAATAGGAGTCCAATAGGACCCAATAGGTGTCCCCTAGGACCCATGAAGAGTCCACTAAGACCCATGAAGCGTCCATTAGGACCCAATACGGGTCCACTAGGACCCAATATGAGTCAAACAGGAGTCCACTCGCACCCATTAGGAGTCCACTACGACCCAATAGTAGTCGACTAGGACCCAATAGGAGTGCAATATGAGTCCACTAGGACCCATTAGGAGTACACTAGGACCCAAAAGGAGTCCAATAAGACCAGATAAGTGCCCTAGGACCCATGAAGAGTCCACTACGACCCAATAAAAGTCCACTAGGACTCAAAATGAGTAAACTAGGAACCATTAACAGTACACTAGGACCAAAGAGCAGTCCACTAGGACCAATTAAAAGTCCATTAGGAATCCACTAGGACCAATTAGGAGTGCAATAGGACCCAATAACAGTCCATTACGTGTATACCTACTGTACACGTAATGGACTCCTATTGGGTCCTATTGCACTCCTAATGGGTACTAGTGAACTCCTATTGCGTCCTAGTTGACTCGTATTGTGTCATTAGGAGTCCACAAGGATCCAATAGCAGACCAATAGGAGTCCACGAGGACCCATTTAGAGTCCACTAGGACCCGGTATGAGTCCATTAGGACCCGGGATGAGTCCACTAGGACTCAACAGCAGACCACTATGACCCATTAGGAGTGCAATAGGACCCAATAGGAGTCCAATAGGAGTGCAATAGGACCCAATATTTGTCCACTAGGACCCATTAAGAGTCCAATAGGACTCAATATGGGTCCCCTAGGACCCAGTAGGAGTCCAATAGGAGTCCAATATGAGTTCACTAGGACACAATAGGAGTCCACTATTACCCATTAGGAGTCCACTAGGACCCCAATGGAGTCGATTAGCACCGATTAGGAGTACACTAAGACCAAATAAAAGTCCTCTAGGACCCTACATGAGTGCAATAGGAGTCCACAAGGACCCAATAGGAGTCCATTGGACCCATTAGGAGTCCAAAACGACCCAATAGTATTCTGCTAGGACCCAATAGGAGTCCAATATGAGTCCACTAAAACCCATTAGGAGTACACTAGGACCCAATAGGTGTCCAATAGGACCCAATAAGTGTCACCTAGGACCCTATAAGAGTCCACTAGGACCCAATAAATGTCCACTACGACTCAATATGAGTCCTCTAGGACCCATTAAAAGTCCACTAGGACGCAATAGGAGTCCATTACGTGTATACTAGGACCTAATAGGAGTCCACAACGATCCAATAGCAGACCAATGGAAGTCCACTAGGACCCAACAGGAGACCAGTATGACCCATTAGGAGTGCAATAGGACCCAATAGGTGTCCAATAGGAGTCCACAAGGACACAATATGAGTCCAATAGGATGCATTAAGAGTCCACAAGGACCCAGTATGGGTCCACTAGGACCCAGTAGGAGTCCAACACGAGTCCAATAAGAGTCCACTAGGACCCATTAGGAGTACACTAGGACCAAATAAAAGTCCTCTAGGACCCAAAAGCAGTGCAATGGGAGTCCACTAGGACCCAATAGGAGTCCACTAGCAACCATTAGGAGTCCTCTACAACCCAATAGTAGTTCAATAGGACCCAAAAGTAGTCCAATATGAATCCATTAGGACCCATTAGGAGTACACTAGGACACAATAGGAGTCCGATAGGACCCAATAAATGTCCACTAGGACCCATAAAGTACCCTAATAAAAGTCCAATAGTAGCCAATATGAGTCCCCTGGGACCCATTAGGAGTGGAATAGGACCCAATAGGAGTCCAATATGTGTCCACTAGGACCTAATAGGAGTCCACTAGGAACCATTAACAGTACACTAGGACCTAATAGCAGTCCACTAGGACACACAGGAAGTCCACTAGGACTCAATAGGAGTCCACTAGGACCCATTAGGAGTACACAAGGACCCAATAGGAGTCCACAAGGACCCTATAAGAGTCCACTAGGACCCATAAAGCATCCACTAGGACCCAATGCGAGTCCACTAGGACCCAATATGAGTCCAACAGGAGTCCACTCGGACCCATTAGGAGTCCACTACGACCCAATAGTAGTCCACTAGGACCCAATAGGAGTGTAATATGAGTCCACTAGGACCCATTAGGAGTACACTAGGACCCAAAGAAAGTCCAATAAGACCAGATAAGTGCCCCCTAGGACCAATAAAGAGTCCACTACGACCCAGTAAAAGTCCACTAGGACTCAATATGAGTCCACTAGGAACCATTAACAGTATACTAGGACCTAAGAGCAGTCCACTAGGACCCAATAAAAGTCCATTAGGACCCAATAGGAGTCCAATAGGATCCAATAAATGTCCACTAGGACCCATAAAGTACCCTAATAAAAGTCCAATAGTAGCCAATATGAGTCCACTGGGACCCATTAGGAGTGGAATAGGACCCAATAGGAGTCCAATAGGAGTACCCAATAGGTGTCCACTAGGACCCATTAAGAGTCCAATAAGACTCAATATGGGTCCACTAGGACCCAGTAGGAGTCCAATACGAGTCCACTAGGACCCAATAGGAGTCCACTATTACCCATTAGGAGTCCACTAGGACCCAAATGGAGTCGATTACCACTGATTAGGAGTACACTAAGACCAAATAAAAGTCCTCTAGGACCCTACATGAGTGCAATAGGAGTCCACTAGGACCCTATAGGAGTCCATTAGGACCCATTAGGAGTCCAAAACGACCCAATAGTAGTCTACTAGGACCCAATAGGAGTCCAAAAGGACCCAATAAGTGTCCCCTAGGACCCAAAAAGAGTCCACTAGGACCCAATAAATGTCCACTACGACCCAATATGAGTCCACTAGGACCCATTAAAAGTACTCTAAGACCCAATAGGTGTCCATTAACAGTACATTATGACCTAATAGCAGTCCATTAGGACCCTATAAAAGTCCACTAGGACGCAATAGGAGTCCATTACATGTATACTAGGACCTAATAGGAGTCCACAAGATCCAATAGCAGACCAATAGAAGTTCACTAGGACCCAACAGGAAACCAATATGACCCATTAGGAGTGCATTAGGACCCAATAGGAGTCCAATAGGAGTCCACAAGGACACAATATGAGTCCAATAGGACGCATTAAGAGTGCACAAGGACCCAATATGGGTCCACTAGGACCCAGTAGGTGTCCAACACCAGTCCAATAAGAGTCCACTAGGACCCATTAGGAGTACACTAGGACAAAATTAAAGTCCTCTAGGACCCAAAAAGAGTGCAATGGGAGTCCACTAGGACCCAATAGGAGTCCACTAGAAACCAATAGGAATGCAAAAGACCCAATAGGAGTCCATTACGTGTATACTAAGTCCCAATAGGAGTCCACAAGGATCAAGTAGCAGACCAATTGGAGTCCACTAGGACCCATTTAGAGTCCACTAGGACCCAGTATGAGTCCACTAGGACTCAACAGGAGACCACTATGACCCATTAGGAGTGCAATAGGGCCCAATAGGAGTCCAATAGGAGTCCACTAGGACCCAATAAGTGTCCACCAGGACCCATTAAGAGTCCACTAGGACTCAATAGGGGTCCACTAGGACCCAGTAGGAGTCCAATAGGAGTCCAATAGGAGTCCACTAGGACCCAATAGGAGTCCACTATTACCCATTAGGAGTCCACTAAGACCCAAAAGGAGTCGATTAGGACCAATTAGGAGTACACTAGGACCAAATAAAAGTCCTCTGGGACCCTACAGGAGTGCAATAGGAGTCCACTAGGAGTCCACTAGGACCCATTAGGAGTACACTAGGACATAATACGAGTCCAATAGGACCCAATAAGTGTCCACTAGGACCCATAAAGAGTCCACTAGGAACCAATAGGAGTCCACTAGGACTCAACATGAGTCCTATAGGAGTCCACTAGGACCCATTAGGAGTCCAACACGACCCAATAGTAGTCAACTAGGACCCACTAGGAGTCAAATATGAATCAACTAGGACCCTTTAGGAGTACACTAGGACCCAATAGCAGTCCAATGGGACCCAATAAATGTCCACTAGGACCCATAAAGTACCCTCTAGGACCATATAAATGTCCACTAGTACCCAATATGAATCCACTGGGACCCATTTGGAGTGCAATAGGACCCTATAGGAGTCCAATAGAAACCATTAACAGTACATTAGGACCTAATAGCAGTCAACTAGGACCCAATGAAAGTCCACTAGGACTCCATAGGAGTCCTCTATTACCCATTAGGAGTGCAATGGGACCCCCTAGGAGTCCATTACGTGTATACTAGGACCCAATAGGAGTCCACAAGGATCCAACAGCAGACCAATTGGAGTCCACTATGACCTATTTAGAGTCCACTACGAGCCCACTATGACCCACTAGGAGTGCAATAGGACCCAATAGGATTCCAATAGGAGTCCAATAGCACCCAGTAGGAGTACACTACGACAAATAGGAGTCCACTAGGACCCATTAGGAGTACCCAGCAGGAGTCGATTACGACCCATTAGGTGTACTCTAGGACCAAATAATAGTCCACTAGGACCCAATAGGAGTCCACTTGGGTGCAATAAGAGTCCAATAGGACCCAAAAAGAGTCCATCAGGACTCAATAGGAGTCCACTAGAACACATTATGAGTCCCCTAGGACCCAATAGGAGTCCACTAGGACCAAATAGGAGTCCAATAGGACCCAATAGGGGTCCATTACGTGTATACTAGGACCTAATAGGAGTCCAATAGGACACATTATGAGTCCAATAGGACCCAATAGCATTCCAATAGGAGTCCACTAAGACCCATTAGGAATACACTAGGACCTAATAGGAGTCCACTAGGACACAATAATTGTCCACTAAGACCCAATAGGAGTCCATTAGGACCCATTAGGAGTACACTAGAATCCTTTAGGAGTGGACTAAGACCCAACAGGAGTTTAATAGGAGTCCAGGTGGACCCATTAGGAGTCCACTAGGACACTATAGGAGTTCACAAGGACCGAATAGGTGTCCAATTGGACCCTCTAGGAGTCCACTATATAGGACCCAACAGGAGTCCATTAGGACCCATTAGGAGTACTCTAGGACCCAATAGGAGTCCAATAGGACACATTATGTGTCCAATAGGACCCATTAGGAGTCCACTAGGACCCTATAGGAGTCCACTAGGACCAATTAGGAGTCCACTAGGACCCATTACGAGTACACTAGGACGTCCACTAGGACCCAATAGTTGTCCAGTAGCACCCAACAGGAGTCCATTAGGACACATTAGGAGTACACTAGAACCCTTTAGGAGTCAACTACGACCTAACACGAGTCTAATAGGAGTCCAGTTGAACCCATTAGGAGTGCATTAGGACCCATTAGGAGTCCACTAGGTCCCTAACGGAGTCGTTTAGCACCCAGTAGGTTTCCTACAGGACCCATTATATGTCTCCTATGACCAAACAGGAGTCCCCTAGGAGTCCACTAGCCCCTAATTGAAGTGCACTAGGACCAATTAGGAGTCCACTAGGACCCATTAGGAGTACACTAGGACGTCCACTAGGACCCAATAGCTGTCCACTGGGACCCAACAGGAGTCCAATAGACCCATTAGGAGAACACTAGAACCATTTAGGAGTCGACTAGGACCCAGCAGGAGTCCAATAGGAGTCCAGTTGGACCCATTAGGAGTCCACAAGGACCCAAAAGGAGTCCAGTAGGAGTCTTCTAGTACCCAATAGGAGTCCATTAGGACCGAATAGGAGTCTTCTAGGACACATTAAGATTCCAATAGGACCCGATAAATGCACACAAAAACCCATTAGGAGTCCACTATGACCCAATAGCAGTCAACTAAGATCCTATAGCAGATCAATAGGAGTCCACAAGGACCAATTAGGTGTCCACTAAGACCCAATGGGAGTCCACTAGGAAACAATAAAATTCCAATAGGAGTGCACTAGGACCCAATAGGAGTCCATTAGGACCGAATAGGAGTTCACTAGGACCCATTGTGAGTGCCATAGGACCCAATAGGAGTCCATTAGGAGTCCACTTGGACGCAATAGGAGTCCAATAGGAGTCCACTAGGACTCCTTTTGAGTCCAATAGAACCAAATAGGAGTCCACTATGACACTATAGGAGTCGACTAGGACTCATTAGGAGTGCAATAGGACTCCAATAGGAGTCCACTAGGACCCATTAGGAGTACACTAGGACCGTAGAGGAGTCCATTAGCACCCAGTAGGAGTCCTCCAGCACCCCTTAGGTGTCCCCTATGAACTAACAGGAGTCCAATAGGAGTCCACTAGCACCCAATAGGAGTCCATTAGGGCCGAATAGGAGTCCACTAGGATCCAATAGCAAACCAAGAGGAGTCCACTAGGACCCGTTTAGAGTCCACTAGAGCCCAAAAGTAGTTCATTAGGACCCAACAGGAGTACACTAGAATCCATTAGGAGTGCAATAGGACCCATTAGGAGAACATTAGGAGTCCACTAGGACCAAATATGAGTTTAATAGGACCCATTAGGAGTCCACTAGGACCCAATAGGAGTCCACTGGTACCCAATAGGAGTCCACTTGGACCCAATAGGAGTCCACAAGGATCCAATAGGAGTCCAATAGGAGTCCACTAGGACCCAACAGGAGTCCAAGAGCAGTCCACTAGGACCCATTGGGAGTCCATTAGGACCAAAAAGGAGTCCATTGGGACCCATTAGGGTTCCACTATGACACTATAGGAGTCCATTAGGACCCAATAGAATTCCACTAGCACCCTATAGGTGTCCACTAGGACCCATTAGGAGTCCATTAGGATCCAAAAGGAGTCAAATAGGACCCATTAGGTGTCCACTATGACCCACTAGGAGATTTTGCTTTTGCATCTACACAGTTGTATGCATCCCCAAATGAAGTGATTCCACAGAAGCTAGAAGTCTCCTCCAGCTACAGTGTAAGTTATAGCTAGCTATTCCAAGCAGGTAAGTCGGGACAAGCGTTTACTTTCTAGAAAGTTGGACGTCGACCGTCTCCTTCGTCGAGTCTGTCTGCTCACAGTCTTTCATGGAAGTAACATGGTAGTTTAAACTTGGTAGGTACTTAGTTATAATCCGGATAAAAATGTATGGAAGGATTAAAGCAGTTCTAACATAGTTTAAGTGTTGTTTGCAGTTGCTAAATGTTATAGGCATATATATATGCCCGCCGCGTATACAGGAAGCCGTGTAGGGGCATATAAATATGCCCAACGCGTTAAAAGAGTTAAAAGTCCACTAGGACCCAACATGGGTCCATTGGGACCCATTAGGAGTACAATAGGACAAAATAGGAGTCCACTAGGACCCATTACGTGTCCACTATGACCCAATAGGAGTCCACTAGCAACAAACAGGAGTCCAATAGGAGTCCACTAGGACTTTTTTTGAGTCCAATAGAACCAAATAGGAGTCCACCATGACACTATAGGAGTCGACTAGGACTCATTAGGAGTGCAATAGGACTCCAATAGGAGTCCACTAGGACCCATTAGGGTTCCACTATGACACTATAGGAGTCCATTAGGACCCAATAGGATTCCATTAGCACCCTATAGGTGTCCACTAGGACCCATTAGAAGTCCATTAGGATCCAAAAGGAGTCAAATAGGACCCATTAGGTGTCCACTACGACCCACTAGGAGTCCACTAGGAACAAATAGGAGTCAATTAGAAGTCCAGTAGGACCCAATACAAGTCTTCTAGGACCAAATATGAGTTTAACAGGACCCATTAGGAGTCCACTAGGACCCAATAGGAGTCCACTACAACACTTTAGGTGTCCACTAGGACCCAACAGGAGTTAATTAGGACACAATAGGAGTCCACTAAGACCCATTAGGAATCCACTAGGACACAACAAGAGTCCAATAGGAGTCCAGTAGGACCCATTAGGAGTCCACTAGAACCCATTACGTGTCTACTATGACCCAATAGGAGTCCACTAGCAACAAACAGGAGTCCAACAGGAGTCCAGTAGGACCCACTAGAAGTCTTCTAGGACCCAATATGAGTTTAAAAGGACCCATTAGGAGTACACTAGGACTGAATAGGATTCCAGTAGGACCCATTGGAGTCCACTAGTACCCATTAGGAGTCCACTAGGACCCAATAGGAGTCCACTAGAACACTTTAGGTGTCCACTAGGACCCAACAGGAGTCGATTAGGACCCAATAGGAGTCCAGTAGGACCCATTAGGAGTCCACTAGGACCCAACAGGAATCCAATAGGAGTCCACTACGACTCTATAGGAGTCCACTAGGACCCATTAGGAGTCCACTAGGACCTAATAGCAGACCTATAGGATTCCACTAGGACCCAATTAGAGTCCACTAGAATCAAATAGGAGTCCACTAGGGCCCAATAGGAATCCACTATGACCCATTATTAGTGCAATGGGACCAATAGGAATCCATTAGGACCCACTAGTAGTACACAGGTACCCCCAATAGGAGTCCATTAGGACCCAAAGAAGTCCACTAGGACCCAATAGGAGTCCAATAGTACCCACTAGGAGTCCAATACGAGTCATGTAGGACCCAATGGAGTCCACTAGAACCCATTAGGAGTCCACCAGGACACAATAAAAGTCCAGTAGAACAAATTAGGTGTCCACTAGGACCCAAAAGGAGTAGATTAGGACCCAATAGGAGTCCACTAGGATCCAATAGCGGACCAGTAGGAGTCCACTAGGACTCATTTAGAGTCCACTAGGACTGAATAGGAGTCCACTTGGACCCAATAGGAGTCCACTAGGACCCATTAGGAGAGCATAGGACCCAATAGCAGTCCACTAGAAGTCCAATAGAACCTATTAGGAGTACACTAGGACCCAGTAGGAGTCTACTAAGACGCAATGGGTGTCCACTAGGACCCAATGGATGTCCACCAGGACCCATTAAGTGTCCACTAGGACCCAATAGGAGTCCACTAGGACCGAATATGAGTCCACTAGGACCCAATAGGTGTCCAATATGAGTCCAGTATGACCCATTTAGAGTACACTAGGACCAAATAAAAGTCCTCTAGGACTCAACAGGAGTGCAATGGGAGTCCACTAGGACCAAATAGGAGTCCACTAGGACACAACAGGAGTCCACTACAACCCAATAGTAGTCCACTAGGACCCAATAGGCGTCCAATATGAGTCCACTAGGACCCATAAAGAGTCCACTAGGAACCAATAGGAGTCCACAAGGATCCAACATGAGTCCAATAGGAGTCCACTAGGACCCATTAGGAGTCCACTACGACCCAATAGTAGTCCACTAGGACCAAATAGGAGTCCAATATGAGTCCACTAGGACCCTTTAGGAGTACATTATGACCCATTAGGAGTACACTAGGACCCAATAGGAGTCCTCTAGGATCCAAAAGAAGTCAAATACAATTCTGCTAGGACCCTATAGATGTCCACTAGGACCTATTAGGAGTCCAATAGGACCCAATAGGAGTCCACTAGGACCCAAAAGGAGTCCACTAGGAGTCCAGTAGGACCAACAGGAGTACAATAGGAGTCCACAAGGACCCAATAGGAGTCCATTAGGACCGAAAAGGAGTCCCCTATGACCCATTAGGATTCCACTAGGACCCCAAAGGAGTCCACTAGGACCCATTAGAAATCCATTAGGACCCAATAGCAAGACTAATAGGAGTCCATTAGGACCCATATAGAGTCCACTATGACTTAATAGGAGTCCTATAAGACCAAATAGGAGTCCACCTGAACACATTAGGTGTCCACTAGGACCCAACAGTAGTCAATTAGGACCTAATAGGAGTCCACTAGGACTCATTAGGAGTCCACAAGGACCCAATAGCCGACCAATAGGAGTCTACTAGGACCCATTTAGAGGCCACTAGGACCGAATAAAAGTCTACTAGGATCCATTAGGTGTCCGCTAGGACCCATTAGGTGTGCACTAGGACCCAAAAGGAGTCCATTAGGAACAAATAGGAGTCCAATAGGAGTCCCCTAGGACCCTATAGGAGACCATTAGGACCGAACATGAGTCCACTAGGATCCAATAGCAGACCAATAGGAATCCACTAGGAACCATTTAGAGTCCATTAGAACCCAATAGAAGTCCACTAGGACCCAATTGGAATCCACAAGGACCCATTAGGAGTGCAATAGGACCCAATAGGAATATGTTAGGAGTTCAATTGGACCCCATAGGAGTCCACTAGGACCCAGTCGAAGTCCATTAGGACCGAATAGGAGTCCACTAGGACCCATTAAGAGTACACAAGGACCCAATAGGAGTCCACAAAAACCCACTAAGAGTCCCCATTGGTTTCTGTGAGTCTCATGAGTCCCCAGTAGTCTCTATGAGTCTCACGAGTCCCCAGAAGTCTCTCGGAGTTTCATCAGTCTCATGAGTTTCTATGAGTCTCATGAGTCTCCATTGGTCTCTCTGAGTCTCATGAGTCCATATTAGTCTCATGACTCTCCAGTAGTCTCTCTGAGTCTCATCAGTCCCCATTGGCATCTATATATATATATATATATATATATAAGTATATATATATATATTATATAATTTATTATATATAATTTCTAATGTTGACAACAAACAAGTTTACCAATAGAGCTTGTAACACTAATCAGAAGTCTTGTATTGCAGGATAAAATAAGGGGCGCTTCTTTGATAATGCAGTGGTAACTCTTTTCACAGCATGAAAAAAATCCAATTTTCCATTAATATCATTATCAAAAGTATCTGTAGTTTTTTCTTCTTCACTGATGACTCAGTACTTCTGCATCTCAATGACTGTATACCATCGCATATAGATCCATATGCTGTACCCGTTGTTAACTGGCAAAACACTACAAGGTCATTTTGATTTTGCATAATGAATAGTGAATCATACTGTGGAACCCACTAACCATTACGAAAAACACCGACATGAGAGGCCATTTTGAATGTGTGATCACAGTTGATCAGTTCTGCATTCACTTTCTGCATCTCGTGATACATATGGGTCTTTAACTCATTAAACGTGATGATAAAGGAATTAATAATGAGATTTTTACTGATGTATGTATTAGGAATTTTTGGTAGATTAGCACATCGATGCACTGAATGCATATACATCATAACATTATGACGACAATGACTAATGGGGAATCATGAGACTCAGAGAGACTAATGGAGATTCATTAGAATCAGGGAGACTACATGGGACACATGAGACTCAAGAGAAACATAAAGACTAAAGGGGACTTATGAGACTCAGACAGACTCATGAGACTCAGAAAGAATACTGTGGAGTCATGAGACTCATGAGACTAATACAGACTCATAGGGACTGATGAGACTCAGGGACACTAATGGAGATTCATGAGACTCAGGGAGAATATTGGGGACTCATGAGAATCATGAGACTTATAGAGACTGCTGGGGACGCATGAGACTCAGAAAGACTACTGTGGACTCATGAGACTCATGAGAATCATAGAGACTCATGGGGACTCATGAGACTCATAGAGACTGCTGGGGACTCATGAGATTCAGAGAGACTACTGGGGACTCATGAGAATCATAGAGACTGCTGGGGACATATGAGAATCAAAAAGACTACTTGAGACTCATGAGACTCAGGTAGAATAATGCAGACTCATGAGACTCAGGGAGACTACTGGGGACTCATGAGACTCATCAAAACCAATGGAGACTCAGGAGACTCAAGGTGACTACTTGGGACTCATGAGACACTTGATACCAATAAAGACTAAAGGGGACTCATGAGACTCAGAGAGACTCATGAGACTACTGTGGACTCATGAGGCTCATGAGAATCATAGAGACTCATGGGAACTCATGAGACTCAGGGAGAATAGTGGAGACTCATGCAATTCAGGGAGATTCCTGGGGACTCATGAGACTCATAGAGACTGCTGGGGACTCATAAGACTCAGAAAGACTACTGTGGACTCATGAGACTCATGAGAAGTATAGACAGTCGAGGGGACTCATGAGACTCAGAGAGACTCATGGGGTCTCATGAGACTCCAGGAGACTAATGGAAACTCCTGAGACTCATAGAGACTGCTGGGGACTCATGGGATTCAAAGAGACTACTGAAGACTCATGAGACTCCGGTAGACTAATGAGAATCAGGGAGACTACTGGGGACTCATAAGACTCAGAAAAACTACTGTGGACTCATGAGACTCTTGAGAATCATAGAGACTGAAGGGGACTCATGAGGCTCAGGGAAACTACTGGAGACTCATGAGACTAAGGTAGGCTAATGGAGACTCATGAGACTCAGGGAGACTGCTGGGACTCATGAGAATCTTGATACTAAAAAAGACTAAAGGGGACTCATGAGACTCAGGGAGACTCATGAGACTCAGAAAGACTACTATGGACTCCTGAGACTCATGAGACTCATAGAGACTCATACGAACTCATGAGACACAGGGAGACTGCTGATGACTCGTGAGACTCAGAAAGACTACTGTGGACTCATGAGACTCAGGGAGACTACTGGAGACTCATGAGACTCATCATACTAATAAATACTAAAGGTGACTCATGAGATTGAGAGAGACACATGAGACTCAGAAAGACTACTGTGGTCTCATAAGACTCATGAGACTCATTGAGACTCATAGGGACTCATGAGACTCAGGTAGACTAATTGGGACTCATGAGACTCAGGTAGACTATTGGGGTCTCATGAAACTCATAGAAACTGCTGGGGGCACATGAGACTCAGAAACACTACTGTGGACTCATGAATCTCATGAGAATCATAGAGACTCATGGTGACTCATGAGACTCAGGGAGACTACTGGGGACTCATGAGACTCAGAGAGACTGCTGGGGACTCATAAGACTCAAAGAGACTACTGTGGACTCATGAGACTCAGGTAGACTAATGTAGACACATGAGATTCATAAAGACTGCTGGGGAATCATGAGAATAGGAGAGACTACTGGGGACACATGAGAATCAGCGAGACTAATGGAGACTCCTTAGACTCAGGGAGACTAATTGGGACTCATGATACTCACGATAATAACAAAGACTAAAGGAGACTCGTGAGACTCAGGGAGACTAATGGAGACTCATGAGACTCAGGTAGACTAATGGAGACACATGAGATTCATAATGACTGCTGGGGAATCATGAGAATAGGAGAGACTACTGGGGACTCATGAGACTCAAAGAGTCTTATGGGGACTCATGAGAATCATAGACTGCTGGGGACTCATGAGACTCAGAGACTACTGAAAACTCATGAGACTCAGGTAGACTAATGGAGACACATGAGACTCAGGGAGACTACTGGGGAATCATGACACACAGCGAGACTAATGGAGACTCATGAGAATCAGGGAGACTCAATGGACTCTTGATACTAATAAAGACTAAACGAGACTAATGAGAATCAGAGAGACTGCTGGGGACTCATGAGACTCAAAGAGACTACTGAAAACTCATGAGAATCAGGTAGACTAATGGAGACACATGAGACTCAGGGAGACTACTTGGGACTCAATGGACTCTTGATACTAATAAAGACTAAACGGCACTAATGAGAATCAGAGAGACTCATGAGACTCAGAAAGACTACTGTCGACTCATGAGACATATGAAAATCATAGAGACTCATAGGGACTCATGAGACTCAGGGAGACTACCATGAACTCATGAGACTCTCGATACTAATAAAGACTAAAGGGAACTCATCAGAATCAGAGATTCATGAGACTCAGAAAGACTACTGTGGACTCATGAGACTCACGAGAATCATAGAGACTCATGGGGACTCATGAGACTCAGGGAGACTAATGGAGACTCATGAGACTCAGAGAGACTTCTGATGACTCATGAGATTCATAGAGACTGTTGGAGACTCATGAGACTCAATGAGACTACTGAAAACTCATGAGACTAATGGAGACTCATGAGACTCAGGGATACTACTGGGGACATATGAGACTCAGCGAGACTAATGGAAACTCATCACACTCAGGGAGACAACTTGGGACTCATGAGAATCTTGATACTAATATAGACTAAAGGGGACTCATGAGACTCGGAGAGACTCATGAGAATTAGAAAGACTACTGTGGATGCATGAGACTCGTGAGACTCATAGAGACTCATAAGGACTCAAGAGAATCTGGGAGACTGCTGGGGACTCATGAGACTCAGAAACACTACTGTGGACTCATGAGACTTATGAGAATCCTAGAGACTCATGGGGACTCATGAGACTCAGGGAGACTAATGGAGACTCATGAGACTCAGAGAGACTTCTGATGACTCATGAGATTCATAGAGACTGTTGGAGACTCATGAGACTCAATGAGACTACTGAAAACTCATGAGACTAATGGAGACTCATGAGACTCAGGGAGACTACTTAGGAATCATGACATTCAGCGAGACTAATGGAGACTCATGAGACTCAGGCAGACTACCTTGGACTCATGAGACTCTTGATGCTATTAAAGACTAAAGGAGACTCATGAGAAGCAGAGAGACTCATGAGACTCAGAAAGACTACTGTAGACTCATGAGACTCACGAAATTCATAGAAACTCATGGGAACTCATGAGACTCAGGGAGACTAATGGAGACTCATGAGACTCATGAGACTCATAGAGACTGTTGGGGACTAATGAGAGTCAAAGAGGCTATTGGAGACTCATGAGACTCAGGTAGACTAATGGAGACTCATTAGACTCAGGGATACTACTTGGGACTCATGAAACTCAGGGAGACTACTGGGGACTCATGAGACTCAGTGAGGCTAATGGGGACTCATGAGACTCAGGGATACTACTGGAGACTCATAACACTCAACGAGACTAATGGAGACTCATGAGACTCAGGGAGACTACCTTGGACTCATGAGACTCTTGATACTGTTAAAGACTAAAGGGGACTCATGAGAATCAGAGAGACTCATGAGACTCAGAAACTCATGAAATTCATTGAGACTCATGGGGACTCATGAGACTCAGGGAGACTCATGAGACTCATGAGACTCATAGAGACTCTTGGGGACTAATGAGAGTCAAAGAAACTATAGGAGACTCATGAGACTCCGGTAGACTAATGGAGACTCATGAGACTCAGGGATACTACTGGGGACATATGAGACTCAGCGAGACTAATGGAAACTCATCACACTCAGGGAGACAACTTGGGACTCATGAGAATCTTGATACTAATATAGACTAAAGGGGACTCATGAGACTCGGAGAGACTCATGAGAATTAGAAAGACTACTGTGGATGCATGAGACTCGTGAGACTCATAGAGACTCATAAGGACTCAAGAGAATCTGGGAGACTGCTGGGGACTCATGAGACTCAGAAACACTACTGTGGACTCATGAGACTTATGAGAATCATAGAGACTCATGGGGATTCATGAGACTCAGGGAGACGAATTCAGACTCATTAGGCTCAGCGAGACTTCTGGGAACTCATGAGACTCAGAAAGACTACTGTGCACTCATGAAAATCATAGAGACTCAAGGGGACTAATGAGACTCAAGGGAAATAATGGAGACTCCAGAGACTCAGGGAGACTACTGGGGAATCATGAGACTCATAGAGACTCCTGGGGACTCATGAGACTCAAAGAGACTACTGGAGACTCATGAGACTCAGGTAGACATATGGAGACTCATGAGACTCCAGGAGACTACTGGGGACTCATGAGACTCAGCGAGAATACATAGGACTCATGAGATTCTTGTTACTAATAAAGACTAAAGGTGACTCATGAGTCAAGAATATACAACAACTAAAATACTTAATTTTTGTACGTCTCCACATTGCCTCCAAATTTATAATTATTAATTATTATTAATTTATAATCATGATAGACAAGGGAAAAATATCTTTTACGGTATACAATAGAACACTTTGATGACTCAGAAAAACTACTGTGGACTCATGAGACTCGTGAAACTCACAGAGAATCATAGGGACTCATGAGACTTTCGGAGACTAATGGAGACTCATGAGATTCAGGGAGACTACTGGGGACTCATGAGACTCATTGAGACTGCTGGGTACTCATGCTCATAAATTTCCTTTCGTCTCGCTGAGTCTCATGAGTTGCCATGAGTTTCTATGAGTCTCATGAGTCCCCAGCAGTTACTATGAGTCTCATGAGTCCCCAGTAGTCTCCCTGAGTCTCATGAGTCCCCTGTAGTCTCATGAGTCTCAATTAGTCTCCCTGAGTCTCATGAGTCACCACTAGTATATGTGAGTCTCATGTGTCCCCAGAAGTCTCCATGAGTATAATGAGTCCTCAGTAGTCTCCCTGAGTCTCATGAGTTTCCAGTAGTCTCCCTGAGTCTCTTGAGTCTCTATAATTCTCATGAGTCTCATGAGTCCACAGTAGTCTCTTTGAGTCTCATGAGTCCCCAGAAGTCTCTATGAGTCTCATGAGTCCCCAGCAGTCTCTAGGAGTCTCATGAGTCCCCAATAGTTTCTATGATTCTCATGAGTCTCATAAGTCCACATTAGTCTCTTTGAGTCTCATGAGTCCCCAGCAGTCTCTATAAGTCTCATGAGTCCCCAGTAGTCTCCCTTAGTCTCAAGAGTCCCAATTAGTCTCCCTGAGTCTCATGAGTCCCATGAGTCATTATGATTCTCATGAGTCTCATGAGTCCAGAGTAGTCTTTCTGAGACTCATGAGTCCCCAGAAGTATCTATGAGTCTCATGAGTCTCAAGAGTCTCCAGTAGTCTCTTTGAGTCTCGTGAGTCCGCAGCAGTCTCTATGAGTCTCATGAGACCCCAGTAGTCTCTCTGAGTCTCATGAGTCTCCAGTAGTGTCTTTGAGTTTCATGTGTCCCCAGCAGTCTCTGAGTCTCATTAGTCCCTAGCAGGCTCTATTTTTCTCATGATTACCCAGTAGTCTTTTTGAGTTTTATGAGTCCCCAGAAGTCTCCCTGAGTCTCATCAGTCTCTAATAGCCTCCCTGAGTCTCATGAGTCACAATGAGTCTCTAGGAGTCTCATGAGTCTCATGAGTCTTTCTAAGTCTCATGAGTCCCCTTCAGTCTTTATTATTATGAAGAGCCTCATGAGTCCCATGTAGTCTCCCTGAGTCTCATGAGTGTTCAATAGTCTCGCTGAGTCTGATGTGTCCAGGGTAATCACCCTGAGTCTCATAAGTCTCCATTAGTCTACCTAAGTCTCATGAGTCTCCAGTAGTCTCCCTGATTCTCATGAGTCCCCATGAGTCTCTATGATTCTCGTGATTCTCATGAGTCCACAGTAGACTTTCTGAGTCTCATTAGTACCCAGCCGTCTCTTTGATTCACATGAGTCCCCAGAAGTCTCCCTGAGTCTCATGAGTCTGATGAGCCTCCATTAGGCTCCATGAGTCTCATGAGTCCCCACGAGTCTTTATGATTCTCAAGAGTTCATGAGTCGACAGTAGTCTTTCTGAGTCTCATGAGTCCACAGCAGCCTCTATGAGTCTCATGAGTTGCCCTGACTCTCATGAGTCTCCATTATTTTACCTGAGTCTCATGAGTCCCCGTGAGTCTTTATGATTCTCAAGAGTCTCATGAGTCGACAGTAGTCTTTCTGAGTCTCATGAGTACCCAGCAGTCTCTATGAGCTTCATGATTCCCCAGTAGTCTCCCAGAGTCTCATGAGTCTTCATTAGTCTACCTGAGTCTCATGAGTCCCCATGAGTCTCTATCATTCTAGTGATTCTCATGAGTCAACAGTAAACTTTCTGAGTCTCATGAGATCCCAGAAGTCTCTATGAGTCTCATGAGTCCCCAGTAGTCTCCCTGAGTCTCATGAGTCTCCATTAGTTTGGTTGAGTCTCATGAGCCCCCATGAGTCTCTTTGATTCACAAGAGTCTCATGAGTCTACAATAGTCTTTCTGAGTGTCATGAGTCCCCATTAGTCTCGCCGAGTCTCAAGACTCCCTATGAGTCTCTCTGACTCTCATAAGGCTCAAGAGTCCACAGTAGTCTTTCTGAGTCTAATGAGTATCTCTGATTCTCATTAGTCCCCTTTAGTCTTCTTTAGTATCAAGAGTCTCATGAGTCCAAGGTAGTTTTTCTGAGTCTCTTGAGTCCCCTGTAGTCTCCCTAGGCCTCATGACTCTCCATTAGTCTAACTGAGTCTCATGAGTCCACAGTAGTCTGTTTGAGTCTCATTAGTACCCAGCAGTCTCTATGAGTCTAATGAGTCCACAGTATTCTCTTCGAGTCTCATTAGTACCCAGCCGTCTCTTTGATTCACATGAGTCCCCAGAAGTCTCCCTGAGTCTCATGAGTCTGATGAGCCTCCATTAGGCTCCATGAGTCTCATGAGTCCCCACGAGTCTTTATGATTCTCAAGAGTCTCATGAGTCGACAGTAGTCTTTCTGAGTCTCATGAGTCCACAGCAGCCTCTATGAGTCTCATGAGTTGCCCTGACTCTCATGAGTCTCCATTAGTCTCCCTGAGTCTCATGAGTCCCCGTGAGTCTTTATGATTCTCAAGAGTCTCATGAGTCGACAGTAGTCTTTCTGAGTCTCATGAGTACCCAGCAGTCTCTATGAGCTTCATGAGTCCCCAGTAGTCTCCCAGAGTCTCATGAGTCTTCATTAGTCTACCTGAGTCTCATGAGTCTCCAGGAGTCTCTTTGATTCTCACGAGTCCCCAGTGTTTCCATTAGTCTGCCTGAGTCTTATGAGTCCCCTTTAGTCTTTATAAGTATCAAGATTCTCGTGAGCCCCAAGTAGTCTCCCTGATTCTCATGAGTCTCCATTAGTCTACCTGAGTCTCATGAGTCTCCAGGAGTCTCTTTGATTCTCATGAGTCACCAGCAGTCTCTATGAGTCTCATGAGCCCCAAGTAGTCTCCCTGATTCTCATGAGTCTCCATTATTTTCCATGAGTCTCATGAGTCTCTATGATTCTCTTGAGTCTGATGAATCCACAGTAGTCTTTCTGAGTCTCATGATATCCCAGCAGTTTCTATGAGTCTCATGAGTCCCCAGTAGTTTCCATGAGTCTCATGAGTCTCCATTAGTCTCCCTGAGTCTCATGAGTCCCTATGAGTCTCTATGATTCTCATGAGTCTCACAGACTACTGGAGATTCATGAGACTCAGTTAGAATAATGGAGACTCATGAGACTCAGGGAGACTTCTGACACTCAGTGAGACTAATGGAGACTCATGAGTCTCAGGGAGACTACCTTGGATTCCTGAGACTCTTGATACTAATAAAGACTAAAGGGGACTCATGAGAATCAGAGCAACTCATGAGACTCAGAAAAACTACTGTGGACTCAAGAGACTCATGAGACTCAGAGAGACTCATAGGGACTCAAGAGTCTCAGGGAGACTGCTGGAGACTCTTGAGACTCAGAAAGGCTACAGTGGACTCTTGAGAATCATAGAGACTCATGGGAACTCATGAGACTGCTGGGGACTCATGAGACTCGAAGAGACTACAGTGGACTTATGGGATTCATGAGAATCATAGAGACTCATGGGGACTCATGAGACTCAGGGAGACTAATGGAAACTCATGAGACTCAAAAAGACTACTGGGTAATCATGAGAATCATAGAGACTGCTAGGGACTAATGAGACTCATAGAGACTGCTGGGGACACATGAGACTCAAAGAGACTACTGGAAACTGATGAGACTCAGGGAGACTACTGGGGACTCACGAGACTCCTAGAGACTGCTGGGGAGTAATGAGACTCACAGAGACTGCTGGGGACTCATGAGTCTCAAAAAGTCTACTGTGGACTTATGGGATTCATGAGAATCATAGAGACTCATGGGGACTCATGAGACTCAGGGAGACTAATGGAAACTCATGAGACTCAAAAAGACTACTGGGTAATCATGAGAATCATAGAGACTGCTAGGGACTAATGAGACTCATAGAGACTGCTGGGGACACATGAGACTCAAAGAGACTACTGGAAACTGATGAGACTCAGAGAGACTACTGGGGTCTCATGAGACTCATAGAGACTGCTGCGGACTCACGAGACTCAAAGAGACTACTGGAGACTCTTGAGACACATGAGACTCATAGAAACTCCTTGGGACTCATAACACTCAGAAAGACTACTGCGGATTCATTAGACTAATGAGACTCGTAGAGACTCATGGGGAATCATGAGACTCAGGGAGGCTAATGGAAACTCATGAGACTCATAGAGACTCATGAGACTCACAGAAACTGCTAGGGACTCATGAGACTCAAAAAGACTACAGTGGAATTATGAGACTCATGAGAATCATAGAGACTCATGGGGACTCATGAGACTCAGGGAGGCTAATGGAAACTCATGAGTCTAAGGGAGACTGCTGGGGATTCATTAGACTCATAGAGCCTGCTGGGGACTCATGAGACTCAGAAAGACTACTGTGGACTCATGAGACTCATGATACTCAGAGAGACTCTTAGGGACTCATGAGACTCAAGGATACTAATGGAGACTCATGAGTCCTTGGAAGACCACTGGGGACTCATGAGACTCATAAAGGCTGCTATTGACTCATGAGACTCAGAAAGACTACTGTCGACTCATGAGACTCTTGAAGCTCATAGAGACTGCTGGGTACTCATGAGACTCAGTGAGACTACTGGGGACTCATGAGAATCATAGATACTGCTGGGGACTAATGACTCACAGAGACTGCTGAGGACTCATGAGACTCAAAAAGACTTCTGTGGACTTATGAGACTCATGAGAATCATGAAACTCATGGGGATTCATCAGACTCAGGGAGACTACTGGGGACTCACGAGACTCCTAGAGACTGCTGGGGAGTAATGAGACTCACAGAGACTGCTGGGGACTCATGAGTCTCAAAAAGTCTACTGTGGACTTATGGGATTCATGAGAATCATAGAGACTCATGGGGACTCATGAGACTCAGGGAGACTAATGGAAACTCATGAGACTCAAAAAGACTACTGGGTAATCATGAGAATCATAGAGACTGCTAGGGACTCACGAGACTCAAAGAAACTACTGGAGACTCATGCGACACACGAGACTCATAGAAACTGCTTGGGACTCATAACACTCAGTAAAACTACTGCGAATTCATTAGACTAATGAGACTCGTAGAGACCTTAGGGACTCATGAGACTCAGGGAGACTACTCTGGACTCATGAGACTCATGAGAATCATTAAGACTCATGGGGACTCATGAGACTCAGATATGCTAGTAGAGACTCATGAGACTCAGGGAGACTAATTGGGACTCATGAGACTCAGGGAGACTACTGGGGACTCATTATACTCATAGAGACTTCTGGGGACTCATGAGACTTAGTAAGACTAATGTGCCATCCTGAGACTTATTAGAATCATATAGACTCATGGGGACTCATGAGTCTCAAGGAGACTAATAGAGCATCATGAGACTCAGGCAGTCTGCTGGGGAGTCATGAGAGTCGTAAAGACTTTTGGGGACTCATGAGACTCACAAAGACTACTGTGGACTCATGAGTCTCATGAGAATCATAGAGACTCATGGGGACTCATGAGACTACTGGGGACTCATGAGACTCATAGATACTGCTGGGGACTAATGACTCACTGAGACTGCTGGGGACTCATGAGTCTCAAAAAGACTTCTGTGGACTTATGAGACTCATGAGAATCATAGAGATTCATGGGTACTCATGAGACTGCTGGGGACTCATGAGACTCGAAGAGACTACAGTGGACTTATTAGACTAATGACAATCATAGAGACTCATGGGGACTCATCAGACTCAGGGAGACTCACGAGACTCCTAGAGACTGCTGGGGAGTAATGAGACTCACAGAGACTGCTGGGGACTCATGAGTCTCAAAAAGTCTACTGTGGACTTATGAGACTCATGAGAATCATAGAGACTCATGGGGACTAGACTCAGGGAGACTAATGGAAACTCATGAGACTCAAAAAGACTACTGGGTTATCATGAGAATCATGGAGACTGCTAGGGACTAATGAGACTCATAGAGACTGCTGGGGACACATGAGACTCAAAGAGACTACTGGAGACTGATGAGACTCAGAGAGACTACTGGGGTCTCATGAGACTCATAGAGACTGCTGCGGACTCACGAGACTCAAAGAGACTACTGGAGACTCTTGAGACACATGAGACTCATAGAAACTCCTTGGGACTCATAACACTCAGAAAGACTACTGCGGATTCATTAGACTAATGAGACTCGTAGAGACTCATGGGGAATCATGAGACTCAGGGAGGCTAATGGAAACTCATGAGACTCATAGAGACTCATGAGACTCACAGAAACTGCTAGGGACTCATGAGACTCAAAAAGACTACAGTGGAATTATGAGACCCATGAGAATCATAGAGACTCATGGGGACTCATGAGACTCAGGGAGGCTAATGGAAACTCATGAGTCTAAGGGAGACTGCTGGGGATTCATTAGACTCATAGAGCCTGCTGGGGACTCATGAGACTCAGAAAGACTACTGTGCAATCCTGAGACTCATGAGAATCATAATGTCTCATGGGGACTCATGAGACTCAGGGAGACTGATAGAGACTCATGAGACTCAGGAAGACTGCTGAGGAATCATGAGACTCATAGAGACTGCTTGAGACTCATACGACTCAGAAAGCCTACTGCAGACTCATGAAAATAAGGGAGACTAATGGAGACTCATGAGACTCACGGAGACTCATGAGACTCAGGGAACATACTGGGAACTCTTTAGACTCATAGAGACTGCTGCGGACTCAAGTGACTCAAAGAGACTACTGGAGACTCATGAGACTCTGGGAAACTAATTGAAACTCATGAGACTCAGGGAACATACTGGGAACTCTTTAGACTCATAGAGACTTCTGGGGACTCATGAGACTCAGAAAGACTACTGTGCAATCCTGAGACTCATAAGAATCATATAAACTCATGGGGACTCATGAGACTCAAGGATACTAATGGAGACTCATGAGTCCTTGGAAGACCACTGGGGACTCATGAGACTCATAAAGGCTGCTATTGACTCATGAGACTCAGAAAGACTACTGTCGACTCATGAGACTCTTGAAGCTCATAGAGACTGCTGGGTACTCATGAGACTCAGTGAGACTACTGGGGACTCATGAGAATCATAGATACTGCTGGGGACTAATGACTCACAGAGACTGCTGAGGACTCATGAGACTCAAAAAGACTTCTGTGGACTTATGAGACTCATGAGAATCATGAAACTCATGGGGATTCATCAGACTCAGGGAGACTACTGGGGACTCACGAGACTCCTAGAGACTGCTGGGGAGTAATGAGACTCACAGAGACTGCTGGGGACTCATGAGTCTCAAAAAGTCTACTGTGGACTTATGGGATTCATGAGAATCATAGAGACTCATGGGGACTCATGAGACTCAGGGAGACTAATGGAAACTCATGAGACTCAAAAAGACTACTGGGTAATCATGAGAATCATAGAGACTGCTAGGGACTCACGAGACTCAAAGAAACTACTGGAGACTCATGCGACACACGAGACTCATAGAAACTGCTTGGGACTCATAACACTCAGTAAAACTACTGCGAATTCATTAGACTAATGAGACTCGTAGAGACCTTAGGGACTCATGAGACTCAGGGAGACTACTCTGGACTCATGAGACTCATGAGAATCATTAAGACTCATGGGGACTCATGAGACTCAGATATGCTAGTAGAGACTCATGAGACTCAGGGAGACTAATTGGGACTCATGAGACTCAGGGAGACTACTGGGGACTCATTATACTCATAGAGACTTCTGGGGACTCATGAGACTTAGTAAGACTAATGTGCCATCCTGAGACTTATTAGAATCATATAGACTCATGGGGACTCATGAGTCTCAAGGAGACTAATAGAGCATCATGAGACTCAGGCAGTCTGCTGGGGAGTCATGAGAGTCGTAAAGACTTTTGGGGACTCATGAGACTCACAAAGACTACTGTGGACTCATGAGTCTCATGAGAATCATAGAGACTCATGGGGACTCATGAGACTACTGGGGACTCATGAGACTCATAGATACTGCTGGGGACTAATGACTCACTGAGACTGCTGGGGACTCATGAGTCTCAAAAAGACTTCTGTGGACTTATGAGACTCATGAGAATCATAGAGATTCATGGGTACTCATGAGACTGCTGGGGACTCATGAGACTCGAAGAGACTACAGTGGACTTATTAGACTAATGACAATCATAGAGACTCATGGGGACTCATCAGACTCAGGGAGACTCACGAGACTCCTAGAGACTGCTGGGGAGTAATGAGACTCACAGAGACTGCTGGGGACTCATGAGTCTCAAAAAGTCTACTGTGGACTTATGAGACTCATGAGAATCATAGAGACTCATGGGGACTAGACTCAGGGAGACTAATGGAAACTCATGAGACTCAAAAAGACTACTGGGTTATCATGAGAATCATGGAGACTGCTAGGGACTAATGAGACTCATAGAGACTGCTGGGGACACATGAGACTCAAAGAGACTACTGGAGACTGATGAGACTCAGAGAGACTACTGGGGTCTCATGAGACTCATAGAGACTGCTGCGGACTCACGAGACTCAAAGAGACTACTGGAGACTCTTGAGACACATGAGACTCATAGAAACTCCTTGGGACTCATAACACTCAGAAAGACTACTGCGGATTCATTAGACTAATGAGACTCGTAGAGACTCATGGGGAATCATGAGACTCAGGGAGGCTAATGGAAACTCATGAGACTCATAGAGACTCATGAGACTCACAGAAACTGCTAGGGACTCATGAGACTCAAAAAGACTACAGTGGAATTATGAGACCCATGAGAATCATAGAGACTCATGGGGACTCATGAGACTCAGGGAGGCTAATGGAAACTCATGAGTCTAAGGGAGACTGCTGGGGATTCATTAGACTCATAGAGCCTGCTGGGGACTCATGAGACTCAGAAAGACTACTGTGCAATCCTGAGACTCATGAGAATCATAATGTCTCATGGGGACTCATGAGACTCAGGGAGACTGATAGAGACTCATGAGACTCAGGAAGACTGCTGAGGAATCATGAGACTCATAGAGACTGCTTGAGACTCATACGACTCAGAAAGCCTACTGCAGACTCATGAAAATAAGGGAGACTAATGGAGACTCATGAGACTCACGGAGACTCATGAGACTCAGGGAACATACTGGGAACTCTTTAGACTCATAGAGACTGCTGCGGACTCAAGTGACTCAAAGAGACTACTGGAGACTCATGAGACTCTGGGAAACTAATTGAAACTCATGAGACTCAGGGAACATACTGGGAACTCTTTAGACTCATAGAGACTTCTGGGGACTCATGAGACTCAGAAAGACTACTGTGCAATCCTGAGACTCATAAGAATCATATAAACTCATGGGGACTCATGAGACTCAGGGAGACTAATAGAGACTCATGAGACTCAGGCAGACTGCTGGGAATTCATGAGACTCAAGAGACTGCTTGGGACTCATAAGACTCAGAAAGACTACTGCAGAATCATGAATATCAGGTAGACTAAGTGAGACTTATGAGACTCATTTGGACTCAGGAGACTCTGGGAGACTAAAGGAGACTCATGTTACTCATACATACTTCTGGGGACTCATGAGTCTCAGAAAAACTACTGTGCAATCCTGAGACTCATGAGAATCATATAGTCTCATGGGGAGTCATGAGACTGAGGGAGACTAATAGAGACTCATGAGACTCAGGCAGACTGCTGGAGAATCAAGTAGGCTATTGGGGAATCATGAGAATCATTGAGACTGCTTGGGACTAATGAGACTCAAAGAGACTCATGGGGACTCATGAGACCCAGGAAGACTAATGGAGAATCATGAGATTCAGGGAGACAACTTGGGAATCGAGATTCTTGATACTAATAAAGACTAAAGGAGACTCATGAGACTCAGAGAGACTCATGAGACTAGGGAGACTACGTTGGACTTAAGAGACTCATGAGAATCATAGAGACTCATGGGGACTCATGAGACTCAGGGAGACTAATGGAAACTCATGAGACTCAAATAGACTACTGGGTAATCATGAGACAAGTAGAGACTGCTAGGAACTAATGAGACTCATAGAGACTGCTGGGGACACATGAGACTCAAAGAGACTACTGGAGACTCATGAGACTCAGAGAGACTACTGGGGTCTCATGAGACTCATAGAGACTACTGTGGAGTAATGAGACTCATGAGAATCATAGAGACTCATGGGGAGTCATGAGACTCAGGGAGACTAATGGAAACTCATGAGACTCATATAGACTGCTGGGGACTAATGAGACTCACAGAGACTGCTGGGGACTCATGATTGTCAAAAAGACTACTGTGGACTTATGAGACTCATGAGAATCATACAAACTCATGGGGACTCATGAGACTGCTGGGGACTCATGAGACTCAAAAAGACTACTGGGTAATCATGAGACAAATAGAGACTGCTAGGGACTAATGACACTCATAGCGACAGCTGGGGACACATGAGACTCAAAGAGACTACTGGAGACTCATGAGACTCAGAGAGACTACTGTGGTATCATGAGACTCATTGAGACTACTGTGGAGTCATGAGACTCATGAGAATCATAGAGACTCATGGGGACTCATGAGACTCAGGAAGTCTAATGGAAACTCATGAGACTCAGGGAGCATACTGGGGACTCATTAGACTCATGGAGACTGCTGGGGACTCATGAGACTCAGAAAAACTACTGTGCTATCCTGAGACTCATAAGAATCATATAGACTCATGGGGACTCATGAGACTCAGGAAGTCTAATGGAAACTCATGAGATTCAGGGAGCATACTGGGGACTCATTAGACTCATGGAGACTACTGTGGAGTCATGAGACTCCTGAGAATCATAGAGACTCATCGGGACTCATGAGACTCAGGGAGACTAATGGAAACTCATGAGACTCAGGGAGATTACTGGGGACTCATTATACTCATAGAGACTTCTGGGGACTCATGAGACTCACTTATACTAGTGGAGATTCATGAGACTCAGGGAGACTAATTGAGACCCATGAGACTCAGGGAGACTACTGGGGTCTCATGAGACTCATAGAGACTGCTGGGGACTAATGAGACTCACAGAGACTGCTGGGGACTCATGAGACTCAGAAAGACTCCTGTGGACTCATGAGGTTCATGAGACTCGTAGAGACTCATAGGGACTCATGAGACTCTGGGAGTCTAATGGTGACTCATGAAACTCTGGGAGACTAATTGAGCCTCATGAGACTCAAGCAGACGGTTGGGGAATCATAAGACTCATAGAGACTGCTGGGGACTCATGATACTCAGAAAGACTAATGTGGACTCATGAGACTGATGAGAATCATACTGAGTCATGGGGACTCATGAGACTCAGATATACTAATGGAGACTCATGAGACTCAGGGAGACTAATGGAGACTCATGAGACTCAGAGAGTCTACTTGGGACTCATGAGATTCTCAATACTAATAAAAACTCAAGGGAACTTATGAGACTCAGAGAGACTCAAAGGGACTCATGAGACTCAGAAAAACTCCTGGGGACTCATGAGGCTCAGAAAAACTACTGTCGACTGATGAGCCTCATAGAGACTGATGGGACTCATGAGACTCAAAGAGACTACTGGAGACTAATAAGACTCCGGTAGACTAATAGAGACTCATGAGTATCTGAGAGACTACTGGGGACTCATGAGACTCCGTGAGGCTAATGTAGACTCATGAGACTCAGGGAAACTACTGGGGACTCATGAGATTCCGAATCTTCTGGGGACTAAGGAGACTCAGAAAGTTTTCTATGGACTCATTAAACTCAGCGAGACTAATGGAGACTCATGAAACTCAGGGAGACTACATGGGACTCATGAGACTCTTGATACAAATAAAGACTGAAGGGGACTCATGAGACTCCGAGAGACTCAGACTACTGTGGACTCATGAGACTCAGAAAGTTTACTGTGGACTCATGAGACCCATGAGAATCACAGAGTATCATGAGGACTCACGAGACTCAGGGAGTCTAATGGAGACTCATGAGACTCATAGAGACTGCTGGGGACTCATTAGACTCAGAAAGATTTCTGTGGACTCATGAGACTGATGAGAATCATACAGAGTCATGGGGACTCATGAGACTCAGATATACTAATGGAGACTCATGAGACTCAGGGAGACTAATGGAGACTCAAAGAGACTCAGGGAGTCTACTTGGGACTCATGAGACTCTTGATACTAATAAAGACTGAAGGGGACTCATGAGACTCCGAGAGAATCATGAGACTCAGACTACTGTGGACTCATGAGACTCAGAAAGTTTACTGTGGACTCATGAGACCCATGAGACCCATGAGAATCACAGAGTATCATGAGGACTCATGAGACTCAGGGAGTCTAATGGAGACTCATGAGACTCATAGAGACTGCTGGGGACTCATTAGACTCGAAGAGACTACTGGAGACTCATGAGACTCAGAGAACCTACTGGGGACTCATTAGACTCATAGAGACAGGTGGGAATTCATGAGAATCAAAGAGACTACTGGAGACTCATGAGACTCAAATAGGCTATTGGAGACTCATGCGACTCAGAGAGACTACAGGGGACTCATGAGACTCCTAGAGTCTTCTGGGGACTCATGAGACTCAAAAAGACTTCTGGGGACTCATGAGACTCACCGAGATTAATGGAATCTCAGTTGACTCAGAAAGTCTACTGTGGTCTCATGAGACCCATGAGAATCACAGAGTATCATGAGAACTCATGAGACTCAGAGAAGCTACTGGAGACTCGTGAGACTCAGGGGAACTACTGGAGACTCTTGAGACTCAGCGAGACTAATGGAAACTAGTGAGACTCAGGAAAACTTCTGGGGACTCATGAAGCACATAGAGACTGCTGAATACTCATGAGATTCAGAGAGACAACTGTGGACTCATGAGACTCAGGTAGACTGGTGGTGACTTATGAGTCTGAGGGAATCTACTGGGGAATCATGAGACTCAGCGAGACTAATGGAGACTCATGAGATTCAGGGAGTCTGCTTGGGACTCATGAGACTCATTATACTGATAAAAATAAATTTTGAATCATGCGAATCAGAGACTCATGAGACTCAGGGAGACTACTGTGGACTTATGAGACTCATGAGACTCGTAGATAATCATAGGGAGTCATGAGACTCTGGGAGTCTAATGGTGACTCATTAGACTCAGGGAGACTAATATAGATATATGAGACTCAGGCAGACTGCTGCGGAATCATGAGACGAATAGAGATTGCAGGAAACTCATGAGACTCAGAAAGACTACTGTGGACTCATGAGACTCATGAGAAACATAGAGACTCATGGGGACTCATAAAACTCAGATATACTAGTCGAGACTCATGAGACACAAGGAGACTAATTGAGACTCCTGAGACTCAGGGAGACAGCTGAAGACTCAAGAGACTCATAGAGACGGCTAGGGACTCATGAGACTCAGAAACGCTACTGTGAACTCATGAGACGACTGAGACTCAGAGAGACTACTGGAAACTCATTGGAATCATTGAGACTGCTTGGGACTAATGAGACTCAAAGAGACTCATGGGGACTCATGAGACTCAGAGACCAATGGAGACACATGAGACACAGGGAAACTAGTGGGGACTCTTGAGACACAACAGGACTAATAGAGACTCATGAGAGTCAGGGAGACAACTTGGGACTCGAGATTCTTGATACTAATAAAGACTAAAGGAGACTCCTAAGACTCAGAGAGACTCATGAGACTCAGGTAGACTAATGGATACTCATGACACTCAGGGAGACTTCTTGGGACACATGAGAATCTTGATACTAATAAAGACTAAAAGGGATTCCTGAGACTCAGAGAGACTCATGATACTTAGACAGACTACTGTGGAATCATGAGACTTGTGACACTCATAGAGACTCATAGGGACTCATGAGACTGAGGGAGACTTCTGGGAACTCATGAGACTCAGAAAGACTTCTGTGGACTCATGAGACTCACGAGAATTATAGAGACTCATGGGGACTCATCAGACTCAGGGAGAGTAATGCAGACTCAAGAGTCTCAGAGAGACTACTTGGGACTCATGAGACTCAAAGTGTCTGCTGGGGACTCAGTAGACTCTAAAAAACTACTGGAGACTCATGAGATTCAGAGAGACTCCTGGGGACTCATGAGAATAGTAGAGACTCCTGTGGACTAATTAGTCTCAAAGAGACTACTGGGGACTCATGAGTCTAAGCGAGACTAATGGATACTCATGAGACTCGGGGACACTTGGGACTCATGAGAATCTTGATACTAATAAAGACTAAAGGGACTCATGAGACTCAGGGAGACTAATGGAGACTATTGAGACTCAGGGAGACTACTGGGGACTCATGAAGCTCATAGAGACTGCTGCGTACGCATGAGACTAAGAGAGTCTACTGTGGACTCATGAGACTCAGGTTACCTATTGGAGACTCATGAGGCTGAGGGAGACTTCTCGGGACTCATGAGACTCAGCGAGACTAATGGAGACTCATGTGACTGAAGGAGACTTATGGTGACTCATATGACTCAGGTAGACTAATGGAGACTCTTGAATTTGAGGAGAATACTGGGAACTCGTGACACTCAGCGAGACTAATGGAGAATCATGAGTCTCACGGAGTCTACTTGAGATTTTTTCTACTAATAAAGACTAAACGGGACTCATGAGACTCAGAGAGACTCATGAGACTCAAAAAGACTGCTGGGGACTCATAAAACTGGAGAATCATAGACTCATGAGACTCTTGATACTAATAAAAACTAAAGCAGGCTCATGAAACTCCGCCAGACTCATGAGACTTACAAAGAATACTGTCAACTCATGAGACTTGAGAATCACAGACGCATGGGCACTCATGAGGCTCCAGGAGAGTATTGGAGACTCATGAGTCTCATGGAGTCTATATGGGACTCATAAGTGGCAATGAAACTCATGGGGACTCATGAGACTCAGGAAGACAAGTGGAGAGTCATGACACTCTGGGAGACTACTGGGAACTGATGAGACTCAAAGAATCTACTGTGATCTCATTGGACTCAGGTAGACTAATAGGGACTCATGAGACTCAGGGAGACTTCTGGGTACACATGAGACTCAGGGAGAGTAATGGAGACTCATGAGACTCAGGGAGACTCCTGGGGACTCATGAGACTCAGGGAGAGTAATGGAGACTCAAGAGTTTCAGAGACTACTTGGGACTCATGAGACTCAAAGTGTCTGCTGGGGACTCATTAGACTCAAAGAGACTACTGGAGACTCATGAGATTCAGAGAGACTCCTGGGGACTCAAGAGAATCGTAGAGACTCCTGGGGACTCATGAAGCTCATAGAGACTGCTGCGTACTCATGAGACTAAGAGAGTCTACTGTTGACTCATGAGACTCAGGTAGACTAATGGAGACTTACGAGGCTGAGGGAGACTTCTCGGGGCTCATGAGACTCAGCGAGACTAATGGAGACTCATGAGACTCAGTGTGACTGCTTGGTTCTCATGAAACTCATGATACTAATAAAAACTCATAGGCACTCATGAGACTCAGGGAGACTTGTGGGGACTCCTGAGACTCATGAGAATCATAGAGACTCATGGGGATTCATGAGACTCAGGTAGACTGCTGGGTAATCATGAGAATGATAGAGATTTTTTGGGACTCAAGAGACTCAAAGAGACTTCTGGAGACTCATGAGACTCAGCTAAACTAATGGAGACTCCTGAGACTCAGGGAGACTACTGGGTACTAATGAGAATCAGCGAAACTCAAGGAGAAGATGAGATTCAGGGAAAATACTTGGGACTCATGAAACTAATAGACTGCTGGGGTCTGTTGAGACTCAAATATACTACTGGAGACTCATGAGACTCAGGTAGATTAATGCAGACTCATGAGACTCAGGGAGACTCCTAGGGATTACTCTCATGAGTCTCCAGGAGTCACTACCACTCTGATGTATCTCATGAGTCCACAGTAGTCTTTCTGAGTCTCATGAGTCCCTTTAGTCTTTATTTGTATCAAGATTCTCATGATTCCGCTGTAATATACCAGACTCAGGAATCCCCATGAGTATGATGCTCAAGAGTCTAATGATCTCCATTAGTTTCGCTGATTCTCATGGGTTCCCAGTAGTCTTCCGGAGTCTCAGGACTCTCCATTACTCTCCCTGAGTCTCATGAGTCCCCATGAGTCTCTACGATTCTCATGAGTCTCATGAGTCCACAGTAGTCTTTCTGAGTCTCATGAGATCCCAGAAGTCTCCTTCAGCCTCATGAGTTTCCATTAGTCTACCTGAGTCTCATGAGTCCACAGTAGACTCTTTGAGTCTCATCAGTCCCCAGTAGTCTCCCTGAGTGTCATGACTCTCCATTAGTCTCCCTGAGGGACTCATGAGAATCCTAGAGACTCCTGGGGACTAATTAGTCTCAAAGAGACTACTGGGGAATCATGAGTCTCAGCGAGACTAATGGATTTTCATGACACTCAGGGAGACTTCTTGGGACTCATGAGCATCTTGATACTAATAAAGACTAAAAGGGATTCCTGAGACTCAGAGAGACTCATGACACTTAGACTACTGTGGAGTCATGAGATTTGTGACCCTCATAGAGACTCATAGGGACTCATGAAACTGAGGGAGACTTCTGCGAACTCATGAGACGCAGAAAGACTACTGTGGACTCATGAGACTCACGAGAATCAGAGACTCATGGGGACTCATTAGACTCAGGGAGACTTTTGGGGACTCCTGAGACTCATGAGAATCATAGAGACTCATGGGGATTCATGAGACTCAGGTAGACTACTGGAGACTCATGAGACTCGGAGAAATTAATGGAGATTCATGAGAATCCGGGAGACTTCTGGGGACTCATGAGACTCAAATAGACTGCTGGAGACTCAAGAGACTGAGGGGGACAAAGGGATACTCCTGAGACTCAGGGAGACTACTGGGTACTCATGAGAGACAGGTAGATTAAGGGAGTCTCCTGAGACTCAGGGAGACTTCTGGAGACTCATGAGACTCGGAAAAATTAATGGAGACTCATGAGAATCCGGGAGACTTCTGGGGACTCATGAGACTCAAATAGACTACTGGAGACTCAAGAGACTGAGGGGGACAAATGGATACTCCTGAGACTCAGGGAGACTACTGGGAACTCATAAGAATCAGCGAAACTAATGGAGATCATGAGACTTATGATAATCATACTCATGGGAAATCCTGAGTCTCAGGTATACTACTGCAGAATCATGAGAATCATAGAGACGACTGTGGACTCATGAGACTCAAGGAGACTACTGGAAACTAAAGAGAGTCAGGTAGATTAAGGGAGTCTCATGAGACTCAGGGATACTTCTGGAGACTCATGAGACTCAAAGAGACTACTGGGTTCTCATGAGACTCATAGAAACTGCTGGGGACTCAAGAGACTCAGAAAAACTACTGTAGTCTGATGAATCTCTTGACAATCTGAGATAGTGCTGCGGACTCATGAGACTCAGCGAGTCTCATGGGAATCATGAGACTCAGGGAGTCTACTCTGGACTCATGAGACTCTTGATACTAATAAAGACTAAAGGGGACTCATGACACCGAGAGACTCATGAGACTCAGCTAGACTAATGGAAACTCCTGAGACTAAGGGAGACTACTGGGAACTAATGAAAATCAGCGAAACTAAAGGATTTGATGAGACTCAGGGAAAATACTTGGGACTCATGAGATTCTTGATACTAATAAAGACTAAAGGCGACTCATTAGTCTCAGAGACTCATGAGACTCAGAAACTCATGACTCGTGAGACACATAGGGACTCATGAGACTCAGGGAGACTATTGGAGACTCAAGAGTCTCAGGGAGACTAGTGGAGAGTCATGACACTCAGGGAGACTACTGGGGACTCATGAGACTAATAGAGACTGCTGGGGTCTCTTGAGACTCAAATATACTACCGGAGACTCATGAGACTCAGCTAGACTAATCGAGCCTCATTAGACTCAGGAAGACTGCTTCTGACTCATGAGTCTCATGAGTCCCCTTGAGTCTATGATTCTCATGAGTCTCATAAGTCCACAGTAGACTCATTGATTCTCATGAGTCCCCAGCTGTGTCTATGAGTCTCATCAGTCCCCAGTAGTCTCCCTGAGTCTATTGAGTGTCAATTAGGCTCCCTGAGTGTCATGAGCCCCCATGAGTCTAATGAGTCTCAGGATTGCACAGTAGTCTTTCTGAGTCTAATGACTCCCCAGCTGTCTGAGTTTCATTGGCCTGAGTCTCATGTGTCTCGATTAGTCTACCTGAGTCTCATGGGTCTCCAGTAGTCTCTTTGAGTCTCATTAGACCCCATTAGTCTGTATGAGTCTCCTGAGTCCACACTAGTCTCCCTGAGTCTCATGAGTCCCCATCAGTCTCTATGATTCTCATCAGTCTCATGAGTAGACTGTATTCTTTTTGAGTCTCTTTAGACTCCAGGAGTCTTTATGAGTCTCCTGAGTCCTAACTAGCCTCCCTGAGTCACTTGAGTCTCCATTAGTCTTTATTAGTATGAAGAATCTCATGAGTCTCCAGTAGTCTCCCTGAGTCTCATGAGTCTTTCTGAGTCGCATGATTCCCATTTAGTCTTTATCAGTATAATGAGTCTCATGAGTCCCAAGCAGCCTCCCTCAATCTCCTGAGTCTCCAATAGTCTCCCTGAGTATCATGATTCCCCATGAGTCTCTATGAGTCTCACGAGTCTCATGAGTCTCCATTAGTATCGCTGAGTCTCATGAGTCGCCTTGATTCTCTATGATTGTCAAGTCTCATCAGTCCACTGTAGTCTTTATGAGTCTCATGAGATCCCTGCAGTCTCTATGAGTCTCATGATTCCCCTTGAGTCTTAATTAGTATCAAGCGTCTCGTGAGTCCCAAGTAGTCTCCCTGAGTCTCATGAGTCTCATTTAGTCTACTTGAGTCTCATGAGTCTCCAGTAGTCTCTGAGAGTCTCATGAGTCCCCATGAGTCTATATGATTTTCAGGAGACTCATGAGTCCCCAGTAGTTTTCATGAGTCTAATGAATCCCCATTAGTCTCCCTAAGTCTGATGAGTCTCCATTAGTATATATGAGTCTCATGAGTCCCCATGAGACGCATGGGCACTCATGAGGCTCCAGGAGAGTATTGGAGACTCATGAGTCTCATGGAGTCTATATGGGACTCATAAGTGGCAATGAAACTCATGGGTACTCATGAGACTCAGGAAGACAAGTGGAGAGTCATGACACTCTGGGAGACTACTGGGAACTGATGAGACTCAAAGAATCTACTGTGATCTCATTGGACTCAGGTAGACTAATGGAGACTCATGAGACTCAGGGAGACTTCTGGGTACACATGAGACTCAGGGAGAGTAATGGAGACTCATGAGACTCAGGGAGACTCCTGGGGACTCATGAGACTCAGGGAGAGTAATGGAGACTCAAGAGTTTCAGAGACTACTTGGGACTCATGAGACTCAAAGTGTCTGCTGGGGACTCATTAGACTCAAAGAGACTACTGGAGACTCATGAGATTCAGAGAGACTCCTGGGGACTCAAGAGAATCGTAGAGACTCCTGGGGACTCATGAAGCTCATAGAGACTGCTGCGTACTCATGAGACTAAGAGAGTCTACTGTTGACTCATGAGACTCAGGTAGACTAATGGAGACTTATGAGGCTGAGGGAGACTTCTCGGGGCTCATGAGACTCAGCGAGACTAATGGAGACTCATGAGACTCAGTGTGACTGCTTGGTTCTCATGAAACTCATGATACTAATAAAAACTCATAGGCACTCATGAGACTCAGGGAGACTTGTGGGGACTCCTGAGACTCATGAGAATCATAGAGACTCATGGGGATTCATGAGACTCAGGTAGACTGCTGGGTAATCATGAGAATGATAGAGATTTTTTGGGACTCAAGAGACTCAAAGAGACTTCTGGAGACTCATGAGACTCAGCTAAACTAATGGAGACTCCTGAGACTCAGGGAGACTACTGGGTACTAATGAGAATCAGCGAAACTCAAGGAGAAGATGAGATTCAGGGAAAATACTTGGGACTCATGAAACTAATAGACTGCTGGGGTCTGTTGAGACTCAAATATACTACTGGAGACTCATGAGACTCAGGTAGATTAATGCAGACTCATGAGACTCAGGGAGACTCCTAGGGATTACTCTCATGAGTCTCCAGGAGTCACTACCACTCTGATGTATCTCATGAGTCCACAGTAGTCTTTCTGAGTCTCATGAGTCCCTTTAGTCTTTATTTGTATCAAGATTCTCATGATTCCGCTGTAATATACCAGACTCAGGAATCCCCATGAGTATGATGCTCAAGAGTCTAATGATCTCCATTAGTTTCGCTGATTCTCATGGGTTCCCAGTAGTCTTCCGGAGTCTCAGGACTCTCCATTACTCTCCCTGAGTCTCATGAGTCCCCATGAGTCTCTACGATTCTCATGAGTCTCATGAGTCCACAGTAGTCTTTCTGAGTCTCATGAGATCCCAGAAGTCTCCTTCAGCCTCATGAGTTTCCATTAGTCTACCTGAGTCTCATGAGTCCACAGTAGACTCTTTGAGTCTCATCAGTCCCCAGTAGTCTCCCTGAGTGTCATGACTCTCCATTAGTCTCCCTGAGGGACTCATGAGAATCCTAGAGACTCCTGGGGACTAATTAGTCTCAAAGAGACTACTGGGGAATCATGAGTCTCAGCGAGACTAATGGATTTTCATGACACTCAGGGAGACTTCTTGGGACTCATGAGCATCTTGATACTAATAAAGACTAAAAGGGATTCCTGAGACTCAGAGAGACTCATGACACTTAGACTACTGTGGAGTCATGAGATTTGTGACCCTCATAGAGACTCATAGGGACTCATGAAACTGAGGGAGACTTCTGCGAACTCATGAGACGCAGAAAGACTACTGTGGACTCATGAGACTCACGAGAATCAGAGACTCATGGGGACTCATTAGACTCAGGGAGACTTTTGGGGACTCCTGAGACTCATGAGAATCATAGAGACTCATGGGGATTCATGAGACTCAGGTAGACTACTGGAGACTCATGAGACTCGGAGAAATTAATGGAGATTCATGAGAATCCGGGAGACTTCTGGGGACTCATGAGACTCAAATAGACTGCTGGAGACTCAAGAGACTGAGGGGGACAAAGGGATACTCCTGAGACTCAGGGAGACTACTGGGTACTCATGAGCGACAGGTAGATTAAGGGAGTCTCCTGAGACTCAGGGAGACTTCTGGAGACTCATGAGACTCGGAAAAATTAATGGAGACTCATGAGAATCCGGGAGACTTCTGGGGACTCATGAGACTCAAATAGACTACTGGAGACTCAAGAGACTGAGGGGGACAAATGGATACTCCTGAGACTCAGGGAGACTACTGGGAACTCATAAGAATCAGCGAAACTAATGGAGATCATGAGACTTATGATAATCATACTCATGGGAAATCCTGAGTCTCAGGTATACTACTGCAGAATCATGAGAATCATAGAGACGACTGTGGACTCATGAGACTCAAGGAGACTACTGGAAACTAAAGAGAGTCAGGTAGATTAAGGGAGTCTCATGAGACTCAGGGATACTTCTGGAGACTCATGAGACTCAAAGAGACTACTGGGTTCTCATGAGACTCATAGAAACTGCTGGGGACTCAAGAGACTCAGAAAAACTACTGTAGTCTGATGAATCTCTTGACAATCTGAGATAGTGCTGCGGACTCATGAGACTCAGCGAGTCTCATGGGAATCATGAGACTCAGGGAGTCTACTCTGGACTCATGAGACTCTTGATACTAATAAAGACTAAAGGGGACTCATGACTCCGAGAGACTCATGAGACTCAGCTAGACTAATGGAAACTCCTGAGACTAAGGGAGACTACTGGGAACTAATGAAAATCAGCGAAACTAAAGGATTTGATGAGACTCAGGGAAAATACTTGGGACTCATGAGATTCTTGATACTAATAAAGACTAAAGGCGACTCATTAGTCTCAGAGACTCATGAGACTCAGAAACTCATGACTCGTGAGACACATAGGGACTCATGAGACTCAGGGAGACTATTGGAGACTCAAGAGTCTCAGGGAGACTAGTGGAGAGTCATGACACTCAGGGAGACTACTGGGGACTCATGAGACTAATAGAGACTGCTGGGGTCTCTTGAGACTCAAATATACTACCGGAGACTCATGAGACTCAGCTAGACTAATCGAGCCTCATTAGACTCAGGAAGACTGCTTCTGACTCATGAGTCTCATGAGTCCCCTTGAGTCTATGATTCTCATGAGTCTCATAAGTCCACAGTAGACTCATTGATTCTCATGAGTCCCCAGCTGTGTCTATGAGTCTCATCAGTCCCCAGTAGTCTCCCTGAGTCTATTGAGTGTCAATTAGGCTCCCTGAGTGTCATGAGCCCCCATGAGTCTAATGAGTCTCAGGATTGCACAGTAGTCTTTCTGAGTCTAATGACTCCCCAGCTGTCTGAGTTTCATTGGCCTGAGTCTCATGTGTCTCGATTAGTCTACCTGAGTCTCATGGGTCTCCAGTAGTCTCTTTGAGTCTCATTAGACCCCATTAGTCTGTATGAGTCTCCTGAGTCCACACTAGTCTCCCTGAGTCTCATGAGTCCCCATCAGTCTCTATGATTCTCATCAGTCTCATGAGTAGACTGTATTCTTTTTGAGTCTCTTTAGACTCCAGGAGTCTTTATGAGTCTCCTGAGTCCTAACTAGCCTCCCTGAGTCACTTGAGTCTCCATTAGTCTTTATTAGTATGAAGAATCTCATGAGTCCCCAGTAGTCTCCCTGAGTCTCATGAGTCTTTCTGAGTCGCATGATTCCCATTTAGTCTTTATCAGTATAATGAGTCTCATGAGTCCCAAGCAGCCTCCCTCAATCTCCTGAGTCTCCAATAGTCTCCCTGAGTATCATGATTCCCCATGAGTCTCTATGAGTCTCACGAGTCTCATGAGTCTCCATTAGTATCGCTGAGTCTCATGAGTCGCCTTGATTCTCTATGATTGTCAAGTCTCATCAGTCCACTGTAGTCTTTATGAGTCTCATGAGATCCCTGCAGTCTCTATGAGTCTCATGATTCCCCTTGAGTCTTAATTAGTATCAAGCGTCTCGTGAGTCCCAAGTAGTCTCCCTGAGTCTCATGAGTCTCATTTAGTCTACTTGAGTCTCATGAGTCTCCAGTAGTCTCTGAGAGTCTCATGAGTCCCCATGAGTCTATATGATTTTCAGGAGACTCATGAGTCCCCAGTAGTTTTCATGAGTCTAATGAATCCCCATTAGTCTCCCTAAGTCTGATGAGTCTCCATTAGTATATATGAGTCTCATGAGTCCCCATGAGTCTCTATGATTTTCAGGAGACTCATGAGTCTCCATTAGTCTCCCTGAGTCTCATGAGTCTCCATTAGTCTACCTGATTCTCATGAGTCTGCAGAAGACTATCTGAGTCTTATGAGTCTCAAGCAGTCTCTTTGAGTCTCATGATTCCCCAGCAGTCTGCCTGAGTCTCATGAGTCTCTATTAGTCTCCCTGAGTCTCATGAGTCTCCATGAGACTATATGATTCTCATGAGTCTCAGGATTGTACAGTAGTCCTACTGAGTCTCATGAGTCCCTAGCAGTCTCTGTGAGTCTCATTAGTCCCCAGCAGTCTCTATGAGTCTCATGAGACCCCAGTAGTCTCCCTGAGTCTCATGAGTCTCAATTAGTCTCCCTGAGTCTCATGAGTCTCCACTAGTATGTGAGCCTCATTAGTCCATAGAAGTCTCTGAGTATCATGAGTCCCCAGTAGTCTCCCAGAGTCTCATGAGTTTCCATTAGTCTCCCTGAGTCTCATGAATCCCTATGAGTCTGCACGAGTCTCATGAGTCCACAGTAGTCTCCCTGATTCTCTTGAGTCTCTTTTATTCGCATGATTCCAATTTAATTGTTATCAGTATAATGAGTCTCATGAGTCACAACAAGCGTCCCTGAATCTCATGAGTTTCCATTAGTCTCCCTCAGTCTCATGAGTCTCCATTAGTCTCCCTGAGTCTCATGAATCCCTATGAGTCTGCACGAGTCTCATGAGTCCACAGTAGTCTCCCTGAGACTCGTGAGTCTCTGAGTCGCATGATTTCCATTTAATCTTTTTCAGTATAATGAGTCTCATGAGTCCCAAGCAGCCTCCCTGAATCTAATGAGTCTCCATTAGTCTCGCTGAGTCTCTTGAGTTCCCAGTAGTCTCCCAAGATCTCATGAGTCTCCATTATTCTCGCTGATTCTCATGAGTCCCGAGTAGTCTCCCTAAGTCTCAAGAGTCTCCATTAGACTACCTGAGTCTCATGAGTCTCAATTAGTCTCGCTGAGTCTCATGAGTCTCCACTAGTATAGTACACTTAGACTACTGTGGAGTCATGAGACTCACGAGATCATAGGGACTTTTGAGACACAACAGGACTAATAGAGACTCATGAGAGTCAGGGAGACAACTTGGGACTCGAGATTCTTGATACTAATAAAGACTAAAGGAGACTCCCAAGACTCAGAGAGACTCATGAGACTCAGGTAGACTAATGGATACTCATGACACTCAGGGAGACTTCTTGGGACACATGAGAATCTTGATACTAATAAAGACTAAAAGGGATTCCTGAGACTCAGAGAGACTCATGATACTTAGACAGACTACTGTGGAATCATGAGACTTGTGACACTCATAGAGACTCATAGGGACTCATGAGACTGAGGGAGACTTCTGGGAACTCATGAGACTCAGAAAGACTTCTGTGGACTCATGAGACTCACGAGAATCATAGAGACTCATGGGGACTCATTAGACTCAGGGAGAGTAATGCAGACTCGAGTCTCAGAGAGACTACTTGGGACTCATGAGACTCAAAGAGTCTGCTGGGGACTCATAAGTCAAAGAAATACTACTGTGAACTCATGAGAGTCAGGTAGACTAAAGGGGACTCATGAGACTTTGGCAGACTAAAGGAGACTCATGAGACTCAGGGTGATTGCTCGGTATTCATGAACCTCATGATATTAATAAAGACTCATAAGTACTCATGAGACTCAGGGAGAGCAATGGAGACTCATGAGACTTACGAAGACTACTGGGTTCTCGTGAAACTCAGCGAGACTAATGGAGAATCATGAGTCTCAGGGAGTCTACTTGAGATTCTTTGTACTAATAAAGACTAAACGGGACTCATGAGACTCAGACTCATCAGAATCAGAAAGACTGCTGGGTACTCTTGAGAATCATAGACTCATGAGGACTCATGAGACTCAAGGAGAGCAATGGAGAGTCATGAGATTCCGGGAGACTTCTGGGGAATCATGACTCATAGAGAGTAATGGAGACTCATGAAACTCAGGGAGACTCCTGGGGACTCATGAAACTCAAGATACTAATAAAGACTCATAGTCACTCATGTTACTCCTGGACACTGCTGGGTATTCATAAGACAAAGAAATACTACTGTGGACTCATGAGACTGAGGGAGACTACTGGGGACTCATGTGACTCATACAGACAGCTGTGGACTCTTGAGAATCAGAAAGACCACTTATGTCATGAGAAAAATGACAATCTTAGACTCATGGGGACTCAAGAGTCTCAGGGAGACTAGTGGAGAGTCATGACACTCAGGGAGACTACTGGGGACTCATGAGACTAATAGAGACTGCTGGGGTCTCTTGAGACTCAAATATACTACCGGAGACTCATGAGACTCAGCTAGACTAATCGAGCCTCATTAGACTCAGGAAGACTGCTTCTGACTCGTGAGTCTCATGAGTCCCTTTGAGTCTATGATTCTCATGAGTCTCATAAGTCCACAGTAGACTCATTGATTCTCATGAGTCCCCAGCTGTGTCTATGAGTCTCATCAGTCCCAAGTAGTCTTCCTGAATCTATTGAATCTCCATTAGTCTCCCTGAGTCTGATGAGTCTCCATTAGTATATATGAGTCTCATGAGTCCTCATGAGTCTCTATGATTTTCAGGAGACTCATGAGTCCACAGTAGTCTTTCTGAGTCTCATGAGTCCCCAGCACTCGGCCTGAGTCTCATGAATCCTTATTAGTCTTCCTGAGTCTCACGAGTCACCATTATTCTCGCTGAGTCTCACGAGTCTCCAGTAGACTCCCTGACTCTCATGAGTTCTCATGATACACTCTGATTCTCATGGGTCTCATGAGTCCACCTTAGACTTTCTGAGTCATGAGTCTACAGTAGTCTGAGTCTCATGATTCTCTCAGACTCTCATGAGTCCCCTTCCGTCTTTATTAGTATCAAGAGTCTCATGAGTCGAGAGTAGTTTTTCTGAGACTCATAAGTCCCCAGGAGTCTCCCTGAGTCCCTTGAGTCCCTTTGAGTCTCTCTGAGTCTCATGAGTCCCCAGTAGTCTCCCTCAGCCTCATGAGTCTCCATTAGTCTCACTGATTCTCATGAGTCCCGAGTAGTCTCCACAAGTGTCATGAGTCTCCATTAGTCTACATGAGTCTCATGAGTCTCAATTAGTTTCGCAGAGTCTCATGAGTCTCCACTAGTATATCTGAGTCTCATGAGTCCCCAGTAGTCTTCCTAAGTCTCATGAGTCCCCAATAGTCTCTATGAGTCTCATGAGTCCCCATGAGTCTAATGAGTCTCAGGATTGCACAGTAGTCTTTCTGTTTCTCACGAGTCCCAAAGAGTGTCTATGATCCTCATGATTCTCATAAGTGTACAGTAGTTTCTTTGAGTCTCATTAGTCCCCAGCAATCAGTATGAGTCTCATGAGTCCCCAGTAGTCTATCTGAGTCTCATGATTGTGAATTAGTCTCCCTGTGTCTCATGAGTCTCCACTAGTATATCTGAATCTCATGAGTCCCCATGAGTCTCTATGATTCTCATGGGTCTCATGATTCCCTAGCAGTCTCCCTGAGTCTCATGAGTCTCTATTACTCTCCCTGAGTCCAAGGAGCCACCATTAGACTCCCAGAGTTTCATGAGTCCCTATGAGTCTCTAAGAGTCTCATGAATATAATGAGTCCACAGTAGTCTCCCTGAGTCTCTTGAGTCTCTCTTATTCGCATGATTCCAATTTAATTTTTATCAGTATAATGAGTCTCGAGTCACAACAAGCGTCCCTGAATCTCATGAGTTTCCATTAGTCTCCCTGAGTCTCATGAGTCTCCATTAGTCTACCTGAGTTTCATGAGTCTACAGTAGCCTCTTTGAGTCTCATTAGTCCCCAGGAGTCTGCCTCCTGAGTCTCCATTAGTCTCGCTGATTCTCATGAGTCTGCCGAAGACTATCTGAGTCTTATGAGTCTCAAGCAGTCTCTTTGAGTCTCATGATTCCCCAGCAGTCTGCCTGAGTCTCATGAGTCTCTATTAGTCTCCCTGAGTCTCATGAGTCTCCATGAGATTATATGATTCTCATGAGTCTCAGGATTGCACAGTAGTCCTACTGAGTCTCATGAGTCCCTAGCAGTCTCTGTGAGTCTCATTAGTCCCCAGCAGTCTCTATGAGTCTCATGAGACCCCAGTAGTCTCCCTGAGTCTCATGAGTCTCAATTAGTCTCCCTGAGTCTCATGAGTCTCCACTAGTATATGTGAGCCTCATTAGTCCACAGAGGTCTCTGAGTATCATGAGTCCCATGGGAATCATGAGACTCAGGGAGTCTACTCTGGACTCATGAGACTCTTGATACTAATAAAGACTAAAGGGGACTCATGACTCCGAGAGACTCATGAGACTCAGCTAGACTAATGGAAACTCCTGAGACTAAGGGAGACTACTGGGAACTAATGAAAATCAGCGAAACTAAAGGATTTGATGAGACTCAGGGAAAATACTTGGGACTCATGAGATTCTTGATACTAATAAAGACTAAAGGCGACTCATTAGTCTCAGAGACTCATGAGACTCAGAAACTCATGACTCGTGAGACACATAGGGACTCATGAGACTCAGGGAGACTATTGGAGACTCAAGAGTCTCAGGGAGACTAGTGGAGAGTCATGACACTCAGGGAGACTACTGGGGACTCATGAGACTAATAGAGACTGCTGGGGTCTCTTGAGACTCAAATATACTACCGGAGACTCATGAGACTCAGCTAGACTAATCGAGCCTCATTAGACTCAGGAAGACTGCTTCTGACTCATGAGTCTCATGAGTCCCCTTGAGTCTATGATTCTCATGAGTCTCATAAGTCCACAGTAGACTCATTGATTCTCATGAGTCCCCAGCTGTGTCTATGAGTCTCATCAGTCCCCAGTAGTCTCCCTGAGTCTATTGAGTGTCAATTAGGCTCCCTGAGTGTCATGAGCCCCCATGAGTCTAATGAGTCTCAGGATTGCACAGTAGTCTTTCTGAGTCTAATGACTCCCCAGCTGTCTGAGTTTCATTGGCCTGAGTCTCATGTGTCTCGATTAGTCTACCTGAGTCTCATGGGTCTCCAGTAGTCTCTTTGAGTCTCATTAGACCCCATTAGTCTGTATGAGTCTCCTGAGTCCACACTAGTCTCCCTGAGTCTCATGAGTCCCCATCAGTCTCTATGATTCTCATCAGTCTCATGAGTAGACTGTATTCTTTTTGAGTCTCTTTAGACTCCAGGAGTCTTTATGAGTCTCCTGAGTCCTAACTAGCCTCCCTGAGTCACTTGAGTCTCCATTAGTCTTTATTAGTATGAAGAATCTCATGAGTCCCCAGTAGTCTCCCTGAGTCTCATGAGTCTTTCTGAGTCGCATGATTCCCATTTAGTCTTTATCAGTATAATGAGTCTCATGAGTCCCAAGCAGCCTCCCTCAATCTCCTGAGTCTCCAATAGTCTCCCTGAGTATCATGATTCCCCATGAGTCTCTATGAGTCTCACGAGTCTCATGAGTCTCCATTAGTATCGCTGAGTCTCATGAGTCGCCTTGATTCTCTATGATTGTCAAGTCTCATCAGTCCACTGTAGTCTTTATGAGTCTCATGAGATCCCTGCAGTCTCTATGAGTCTCATGATTCCCCTTGAGTCTTAATTAGTATCAAGCGTCTCGTGAGTCCCAAGTAGTCTCCCTGAGTCTCATGAGTCTCATTTAGTCTACTTGAGTCTCATGAGTCTCCAGTAGTCTCTGAGAGTCTCATGAGTCCCCATGAGTCTATATGATTTTCAGGAGACTCATGAGTCCCCAGTAGTTTTCATGAGTCTAATGAATCCCCATTAGTCTCCCTAAGTCTGATGAGTCTCCATTAGTATATATGAGTCTCATGAGTCCCCATGAGTCTCTATGATTTTCAGGAGACTCATGAGTCTCCATTAGTCTCCCTGAGTCTCATGAGTCTCCATTAGTCTACCTGATTCTCATGAGTCTGCAGAAGACTATCTGAGTCTTATGAGTCTCAAGCAGTCTCTTTGAGTCTCATGATTCCCCAGCAGTCTGCCTGAGTCTCATGAGTCTCTATTAGTCTCCCTGAGTCTCATGAGTCTCCATGAGACTATATGATTCTCATGAGTCTCAGGATTGTACAGTAGTCCTACTGAGTCTCATGAGTCCCTAGCAGTCTCTGAGTCTCATTAGTCCCCAGCAGTCTCTATGAGTCTCATGAGACCCCAGTAGTCTCCCTGAGTCTCATGAGTCTCAATTAGTCTCCCTGAGTCTCATGAGTCTCCACTAGTATGTGAGCCTCATTAGTCCATAGAAGTCTCTGAGTATCATGAGTCCCCAGTAGTCTCCCAGAGTCTCATGAGTTTCCATTAGTCTCCCTGAGTCTCATGAATCCCTATGAGTCTGCACGAGTCTCATGAGTCCACAGTAGTCTCCCTGATTCTCTTGAGTCTCTTTTATTCGCATGATTCCAATTTAATTGTTATCAGTATAATGAGTCTCATGAGTCACAACAAGCGTCCCTGAATCTCATGAGTTTCCATTAGTCTCCCTCAGTCTCATGAGTCTCCATTAGTCTCCCTGAGTCTCATGAATCCCTATGAGTCTGCACGAGTCTCATGAGTCCACAGTAGTCTCCCTGAGACTCGTGAGTCTCTGAGTCGCATGATTTCCATTTAATCTTTTTCAGTATAATGAGTCTCATGAGTCCCAAGCAGCCTCCCTGAATCTAATGAGTCTCCATTAGTCTCGCTGAGTCTCTTGAGTTCCCAGTAGTCTCCCAAGATCTCATGAGTCTCCATTATTCTCGCTGATTCTCATGAGTCCCGAGTAGTCTCCCTAAGTCTCAAGAGTCTCCATTAGACTACCTGAGTCTCATGAGTCTCAATTAGTCTCGCTGAGTCTCATGAGTCTCCACTAGTATAGTACACTTAGACTACTGTGGAGTCATGAGACTCACGAGATCATAGGGACTTTTGAGACACAACAGGACTAATAGAGACTCATGAGACTCAGCGAGACTAATGGAGACTCATGTGACTGAAGGAGACTTATGGTGACTCATATGACTCAGGTAGACTAATGGAGACTCTTGAATTTGAGGAGAATACTGGGAACTCGTGACACTCAGCGAGACTAATGGAGAATCATGAGTCTCACGGAGTCTACTTGAGATTTTTTCTACTAATAAAGACTAAACGGGACTCATGAGACTCAGAGAGACTCATGAGACTCAAAAAGACTGCTGGGGACTCATAAAACTGGAGAATCATAGACTCATGAGACTCTTGATACTAATAAAAACTAAAGCAGGCTCATGAAACTCCGCCAGACTCATGAGACTTACAAAGAATACTGTCAACTCATGAGACTTGAGAATCACAGACGCATGGGCACTCATGAGGCTCCAGGAGAGTATTGGAGACTCATGAGTCTCATGGAGTCTATATGGGACTCATAAGTGGCAATGAAACTCATGGGGACTCATGAGACTCAGGAAGACAAGTGGAGAGTCATGACACTCTGGGAGACTACTGGGAACTGATGAGACTCAAAGAATCTACTGTGATCTCATTGGACTCAGGTAGACTAATAGGGACTCATGAGACTCAGGGAGACTTCTGGGTACACATGAGACTCAGGGAGAGTAATGGAGACTCATGAGACTCAGGGAGACTCCTGGGGACTCATGAGACTCAGGGAGAGTAATGGAGACTCAAGAGTTTCAGAGACTACTTGGGACTCATGAGACTCAAAGTGTCTGCTGGGGACTCATTAGACTCAAAGAGACTACTGGAGACTCATGAGATTCAGAGAGACTCCTGGGGACTCAAGAGAATCGTAGAGACTCCTGGGGACTCATGAAGCTCATAGAGACTGCTGCGTACTCATGAGACTAAGAGAGTCTACTGTTGACTCATGAGACTCAGGTAGACTAATGGAGACTTATGAGGCTGAGGGAGACTTCTCGGGGCTCATGAGACTCAGCGAGACTAATGGAGACTCATGAGACTCAGTGTGACTGCTTGGTTCTCATGAAACTCATGATACTAATAAAAACTCATAGGCACTCATGAGACTCAGGGAGACTTGTGGGGACTCCTGAGACTCATGAGAATCATAGAGACTCATGGGGATTCATGAGACTCAGGTAGACTGCTGGGTAATCATGAGAATGATAGAGATTTTTTGGGACTCAAGAGACTCAAAGAGACTTCTGGAGACTCATGAGACTCAGCTAAACTAATGGAGACTCCTGAGACTCAGGGAGACTACTGGGTACTAATGAGAATCAGCGAAACTCAAGGAGAAGATGAGATTCAGGGAAAATACTTGGGACTCATGAAACTAATAGACTGCTGGGGTCTGTTGAGACTCAAATATACTACTGGAGACTCATGAGACTCAGGTAGATTAATGCAGACTCATGAGACTCAGGGAGACTCCTAGGGATTACTCTCATGAGTCTCCAGGAGTCACTACCACTCTGATGTATCTCATGAGTCCACAGTAGTCTTTCTGAGTCTCATGAGTCCCTTTAGTCTTTATTTGTATCAAGATTCTCATGATTCCGCTGTAATATACCAGACTCAGGAATCCCCATGAGTATGATGCTCAAGAGTCTAATGATCTCCATTAGTTTCGCTGATTCTCATGGGTTCCCAGTAGTCTTCCGGAGTCTCAGGACTCTCCATTACTCTCCCTGAGTCTCATGAGTCCCCATGAGTCTCTACGATTCTCATGAGTCTCATGAGTCCACAGTAGTCTTTCTGAGTCTCATGAGATCCCAGAAGTCTCCTTCAGCCTCATGAGTTTCCATTAGTCTACCTGAGTCTCATGAGTCCACAGTAGACTCTTTGAGTCTCATCAGTCCCCAGTAGTCTCCCTGAGTGTCATGACTCTCCATTAGTCTCCCTGAGGGACTCATGAGAATCCTAGAGACTCCTGGGGACTAATTAGTCTCAAAGAGACTACTGGGGAATCATGAGTCTCAGCGAGACTAATGGATTTTCATGACACTCAGGGAGACTTCTTGGGACTCATGAGCATCTTGATACTAATAAAGACTAAAAGGGATTCCTGAGACTCAGAGAGACTCATGACACTTAGACTACTGTGGAGTCATGAGATTTGTGACCCTCATAGAGACTCATAGGGACTCATGAAACTGAGGGAGACTTCTGCGAACTCATGAGACGCAGAAAGACTACTGTGGACTCATGAGACTCACGAGAATCAGAGACTCATGGGGACTCATTAGACTCAGGGAGACTTTTGGGGACTCCTGAGACTCATGAGAATCATAGAGACTCATGGGGATTCATGAGACTCAGGTAGACTACTGGAGACTCATGAGACTCGGAGAAATTAATGGAGATTCATGAGAATCCGGGAGACTTCTGGGGACTCATGAGACTCAAATAGACTGCTGGAGACTCAAGAGACTGAGGGGGACAAAGGGATACTCCTGAGACTCAGGGAGACTACTGGGTACTCATGAGAGACAGGTAGATTAAGGGAGTCTCCTGAGACTCAGGGAGACTTCTGGAGACTCATGAGACTCGGAAAAATTAATGGAGACTCATGAGAATCCGGGAGACTTCTGGGGACTCATGAGACTCAAATAGACTACTGGAGACTCAAGAGACTGAGGGGGACAAATGGATACTCCTGAGACTCAGGGAGACTACTGGGAACTCATAAGAATCAGCGAAACTAATGGAGATCATGAGACTTATGATAATCATACTCATGGGAAATCCTGAGTCTCAGGTATACTACTGCAGAATCATGAGAATCATAGAGACGACTGTGGACTCATGAGACTCAAGGAGACTACTGGAAACTAAAGAGAGTCAGGTAGATTAAGGGAGTCTCATGAGACTCAGGGATACTTCTGGAGACTCATGAGACTCAAAGAGACTACTGGGTTCTCATGAGACTCATAGAAACTGCTGGGGACTCAAGAGACTCAGAAAAACTACTGTAGTCTGATGAATCTCTTGACAATCTGAGATAGTGCTGCGGACTCATGAGACTCAGCGAGTCTCATGGGAATCATGAGACTCAGGGAGTCTACTCTGGACTCATGAGACTCTTGATACTAATAAAGACTAAAGGGGACTCATGACACCGAGAGACTCATGAGACTCAGCTAGACTAATGGAAACTCCTGAGACTAAGGGAGACTACTGGGAACTAATGAAAATCAGCGAAACTAAAGGATTTGATGAGACTCAGGGAAAATACTTGGGACTCATGAGATTCTTGATACTAATAAAGACTAAAGGCGACTCATTAGTCTCAGAGACTCATGAGACTCAGAAACTCATGACTCGTGAGACACATAGGGACTCATGAGACTCAGGGAGACTATTGGAGACTCAAGAGTCTCAGGGAGACTAGTGGAGAGTCATGACACTCAGGGAGACTACTGGGGACTCATGAGACTAATAGAGACTGCTGGGGTCTCTTGAGACTCAAATATACTACCGGAGACTCATGAGACTCAGCTAGACTAATCGAGCCTCATTAGACTCAGGAAGACTGCTTCTGACTCATGAGTCTCATGAGTCCCCTTGAGTCTATGATTCTCATGAGTCTCATAAGTCCACAGTAGACTCATTGATTCTCATGAGTCCCCAGCTGTGTCTATGAGTCTCATCAGTCCCCAGTAGTCTCCCTGAGTCTATTGAGTGTCAATTAGGCTCCCTGAGTGTCATGAGCCCCCATGAGTCTAATGAGTCTCAGGATTGCACAGTAGTCTTTCTGAGTCTAATGACTCCCCAGCTGTCTGAGTTTCATTGGCCTGAGTCTCATGTGTCTCGATTAGTCTACCTGAGTCTCATGGGTCTCCAGTAGTCTCTTTGAGTCTCATTAGACCCCATTAGTCTGTATGAGTCTCCTGAGTCCACACTAGTCTCCCTGAGTCTCATGAGTCCCCATCAGTCTCTATGATTCTCATCAGTCTCATGAGTAGACTGTATTCTTTTTGAGTCTCTTTAGACTCCAGGAGTTTTTATGAGTCTCCTGAGTCCTAACTAGCCTCCCTGAGTCACTTGAGTCTCCATTAGTCTTTATTAGTATGAAGAATCTCATGAGTCTCCAGTAGTCTCCCTGAGTCTCATGAGTCTTTCTGAGTCGCATGATTCCCATTTAGTCTTTATCAGTATAATGAGTCTCATGAGTCCCAAGCAGCCTCCCTCAATCTCCTGAGTCTCCAATAGTCTCCCTGAGTATCATGATTCCCCATGAGTCTCTATGAGTCTCACGAGTCTCATGAGTCTCCATTAGTATCGCTGAGTCTCATGAGTCGCCTTGATTCTCTATGATTGTCAAGTCTCATCAGTCCACTGTAGTCTTTATGAGTCTCATGAGATCCCTGCAGTCTCTATGAGTCTCATGATTCCCCTTGAGTCTTAATTAGTATCAAGCGTCTCGTGAGTCCCAAGTAGTCTCCCTGAGTCTCATGAGTCTCATTTAGTCTACTTGAGTCTCATGAGTCTCCAGTAGTCTCTGAGAGTCTCATGAGTCCCCATGAGTCTATATGATTTTCAGGAGACTCATGAGTCCCCAGTAGTTTTCATGAGTCTAATGAATCCCCATTAGTCTCCCTAAGTCTGATGAGTCTCCATTAGTATATATGAGTCTCATGAGTCCCCATGAGTCTCTATGATTTTCAGGAGACTCATGAGTCTCCATTAGTCTCCCTGAGTCTCATGAGTCTCCATTAGTCTACCTGATTCTCATGAGTCTGCAGAAGACTATCTGAGTCTTATGAGTCTCAAGCAGTCTCTTTGAGTCTCATGATTCCCCAGCAGTCTGCCTGAGTCTCATGAGTCTCTATTAGTCTCCCTGAGTCTCATGAGTCTCCATGAGACTATATGATTCTCATGAGTCTCAGGATTGTACAGTAGTCCTACTGAGTCTCATGAGTCCCTAGCAGTCTCTGAGTCTCATTAGTCCCCAGCAGTCTCTATGAGTCTCATGAGACCCCAGTAGTCTCCCTGAGTCTCATGAGTCTCAATTAGTCTCCCTGAGTCTCATGAGTCTCCACTAGTATGTGAGCCTCATTAGTCCATAGAAGTCTCTGAGTATCATGAGTCCCCAGTAGTCTCCCAGAGTCTCATGAGATTCCATTAGTCTCCCTGAGTCTCATGAATCCCTATGAGTCTGCACGAGTCTCATGAGTCCACAGTAGTCTCCCTGATTCTCTTGAGTCTCTTTTATTCGCATGATTCCAATTTAATTGTTATCAGTATAATGAGTCTCATGAGTCACAACAAGCGTCCCTGAATCTCATGAGTTTCCATTAGTCTCCCTCAGTCTCATGAGTCTCCATTAGTCTCCCTGAGTCTCATGAATCCCTATGAGTCTGCACGAGTCTCATGAGTCCACAGTAGTCTCCCTGAGACTCGTGAGTCTCTGAGTCGCATGATTTCCATTTAATCTTTTTCAGTATAATGAGTCTCATGAGTCCCAAGCAGCCTCCCTGAATCTAATGAGTCTCCATTAGTCTCGCTGAGTCTCTTGAGTTCCCAGTAGTCTCCCAAGATCTCATGAGTCTCCATTATTCTCGCTGATTCTCATGAGTCCCGAGTAGTCTCCCTAAGTCTCAAGAGTCTCCATTAGACTACCTGAGTCTCATGAGTCTCAATTAGTCTCGCTGAGTCTCATGAGTCTCCACTAGTATAGTACACTTAGACTACTGTGGAGTCATGAGACTCACGAGATCATAGGGACTTTTGAGACACAACAGGACTAATAGAGACTCATGAGACTCAGCGAGACTAATGGAGACTCATGTGACTGAAGGAGACTTATGGTGACTCATATGACTCAGGTAGACTAATGGAGACTCTTGAATTTGAGGAGAATACTGGGAACTCGTGACACTCAGCGAGACTAATGGAGAATCATGAGTCTCACGGAGTCTACTTGAGATTTTTTCTACTAATAAAGACTAAACGGGACTCATGAGACTCAGAGAGACTCATGAGACTCAAAAAGACTGCTGGGGACTCATAAAACTGGAGAATCATAGACTCATGAGACTCTTGATACTAATAAAAACTAAAGCAGGCTCATGAAACTCCGCCAGACTCATGAGACTTACAAAGAATACTGTCAACTCATGAGACTTGAGAATCACAGACGCATGGGCACTCATGAGGCTCCAGGAGAGTATTGGAGACTCATGAGTCTCATGGAGTCTATATGGGACTCATAAGTGGCAATGAAACTCATGGGGACTCATGAGACTCAGGAAGACAAGTGGAGAGTCATGACACTCTGGGAGACTACTGGGAACTGATGAGACTCAAAGAATCTACTGTGATCTCATTGGACTCAGGTAGACTAATAGGGACTCATGAGACTCAGGGAGACTTCTGGGTACACATGAGACTCAGGGAGAGTAATGGAGACTCATGAGACTCAGGGAGACTCCTGGGGACTCATGAGACTCAGGGAGAGTAATGGAGACTCAAGAGTTTCAGAGACTACTTGGGACTCATGAGACTCAAAGTGTCTGCTGGGGACTCATTAGACTCAAAGAGACTACTGGAGACTCATGAGATTCAGAGAGACTCCTGGGGACTCAAGAGAATCGTAGAGACTCCTGGGGACTCATGAAGCTCATAGAGACTGCTGCGTACTCATGAGACTAAGAGAGTCTACTGTTGACTCATGAGACTCAGGTAGACTAATGGAGACTTATGAGGCTGAGGGAGACTTCTCGGGGCTCATGAGACTCAGCGAGACTAATGGAGACTCATGAGACTCAGTGTGACTGCTTGGTTCTCATGAAACTCATGATACTAATAAAAACTCATAGGCACTCATGAGACTCAGGGAGACTTGTGGGGACTCCTGAGACTCATGAGAATCATAGAGACTCATGGGGATTCATGAGACTCAGGTAGACTGCTGGGTAATCATGAGAATGATAGAGATTTTTTGGGACTCAAGAGACTCAAAGAGACTTCTGGAGACTCATGAGACTCAGCTAAACTAATGGAGACTCCTGAGACTCAGGGAGACTACTGGGTACTAATGAGAATCAGCGAAACTCAAGGAGAAGATGAGATTCAGGGAAAATACTTGGGACTCATGAAACTAATAGACTGCTGGGGTCTGTTGAGACTCAAATATACTACTGGAGACTCATGAGACTCAGGTAGATTAATGCAGACTCATGAGACTCAGGGAGACTCCTAGGGATTACTCTCATGAGTCTCCAGGAGTCACTACCACTCTGATGTATCTCATGAGTCCACAGTAGTCTTTCTGAGTCTCATGAGTCCCTTTAGTCTTTATTTGTATCAAGATTCTCATGATTCCGCTGTAATATACCAGACTCAGGAATCCCCATGAGTATGATGCTCAAGAGTCTAATGATCTCCATTAGTTTCGCTGATTCTCATGGGTTCCCAGTAGTCTTCCGGAGTCTCAGGACTCTCCATTACTCTCCCTGAGTCTCATGAGTCCCCATGAGTCTCTACGATTCTCATGAGTCTCATGAGTCCACAGTAGTCTTTCTGAGTCTCATGAGATCCCAGAAGTCTCCTTCAGCCTCATGAGTTTCCATTAGTCTACCTGAGTCTCATGAGTCCACAGTAGACTCTTTGAGTCTCATCAGTCCCCAGTAGTCTCCCTGAGTGTCATGACTCTCCATTAGTCTCCCTGAGGGACTCATGAGAATCCTAGAGACTCCTGGGGACTAATTAGTCTCAAAGAGACTACTGGGGAATCATGAGTCTCAGCGAGACTAATGGATTTTCATGACACTCAGGGAGACTTCTTGGGACTCATGAGCATCTTGATACTAATAAAGACTAAAAGGGATTCCTGAGACTCAGAGAGACTCATGACACTTAGACTACTGTGGAGTCATGAGATTTGTGACCCTCATAGAGACTCATAGGGACTCATGAAACTGAGGGAGACTTCTGCGAACTCATGAGACGCAGAAAGACTACTGTGGACTCATGAGACTCACGAGAATCAGAGACTCATGGGGACTCATTAGACTCAGGGAGACTTTTGGGGACTCCTGAGACTCATGAGAATCATAGAGACTCATGGGGATTCATGAGACTCAGGTAGACTACTGGAGACTCATGAGACTCGGAGAAATTAATGGAGATTCATGAGAATCCGGGAGACTTCTGGGGACTCATGAGACTCAAATAGACTGCTGGAGACTCAAGAGACTGAGGGGGACAAAGGGATACTCCTGAGACTCAGGGAGACTACTGGGTACTCATGAGAGACAGGTAGATTAAGGGAGTCTCCTGAGACTCAGGGAGACTTCTGGAGACTCATGAGACTCGGAAAAATTAATGGAGACTCATGAGAATCCGGGAGACTTCTGGGGACTCATGAGACTCAAATAGACTACTGGAGACTCAAGAGACTGAGGGGGACAAATGGATACTCCTGAGACTCAGGGAGACTACTGGGAACTCATAAGAATCAGCGAAACTAATGGAGATCATGAGACTTATGATAATCATACTCATGGGAAATCCTGAGTCTCAGGTATACTACTGCAGAATCATGAGAATCATAGAGACGACTGTGGACTCATGAGACTCAAGGAGACTACTGGAAACTAAAGAGAGTCAGGTAGATTAAGGGAGTCTCATGAGACTCAGGGATACTTCTGGAGACTCATGAGACTCAAAGAGACTACTGGGTTCTCATGAGACTCATAGAAACTGCTGGGGACTCAAGAGACTCAGAAAAACTACTGTAGTCTGATGAATCTCTTGACAATCTGAGATAGTGCTGCGGACTCATGAGACTCAGCGAGTCTCATGGGAATCATGAGACTCAGGGAGTCTACTCTGGACTCATGAGACTCTTGATACTAATAAAGACTAAAGGGGACTCATGACACCGAGAGACTCATGAGACTCAGCTAGACTAATGGAAACTCCTGAGACTAAGGGAGACTACTGGGAACTAATGAAAATCAGCGAAACTAAAGGATTTGATGAGACTCAGGGAAAATACTTGGGACTCATGAGATTCTTGATACTAATAAAGACTAAAGGCGACTCATTAGTCTCAGAGACTCATGAGACTCAGAAACTCATGACTCGTGAGACACATAGGGACTCATGAGACTCAGGGAGACTATTGGAGACTCAAGAGTCTCAGGGAGACTAGTGGAGAGTCATGACACTCAGGGAGACTACTGGGGACTCATGAGACTAATAGAGACTGCTGGGGTCTCTTGAGACTCAAATATACTACCGGAGACTCATGAGACTCAGCTAGACTAATCGAGCCTCATTAGACTCAGGAAGACTGCTTCTGACTCATGAGTCTCATGAGTCCCCTTGAGTCTATGATTCTCATGAGTCTCATAAGTCCACAGTAGACTCATTGATTCTCATGAGTCCCCAGCTGTGTCTATGAGTCTCATCAGTCCCCAGTAGTCTCCCTGAGTCTATTGAGTGTCAATTAGGCTCCCTGAGTGTCATGAGCCCCCATGAGTCTAATGAGTCTCAGGATTGCACAGTAGTCTTTCTGAGTCTAATGACTCCCCAGCTGTCTGAGTTTCATTGGCCTGAGTCTCATGTGTCTCGATTAGTCTACCTGAGTCTCATGGGTCTCCAGTAGTCTCTTTGAGTCTCATTAGACCCCATTAGTCTGTATGAGTCTCCTGAGTCCACACTAGTCTCCCTGAGTCTCATGAGTCCCCATCAGTCTCTATGATTCTCATCAGTCTCATGAGTAGACTGTATTCTTTTTGAGTCTCTTTAGACTCCAGGAGTCTTTATGAGTCTCCTGAGTCCTAACTAGCCTCCCTGAGTCACTTGAGTCTCCATTAGTCTTTATTAGTATGAAGAATCTCATGAGTCTCCAGTAGTCTCCCTGAGTCTCATGAGTCTTTCTGAGTCGCATGATTCCCATTTAGTCTTTATCAGTATAATGAGTCTCATGAGTCCCAAGCAGCCTCCCTCAATCTCCTGAGTCTCCAATAGTCTCCCTGAGTATCATGATTCCCCATGAGTCTCTATGAGTCTCACGAGTCTCATGAGTCTCCATTAGTATCGCTGAGTCTCATGAGTCGCCTTGATTCTCTATGATTGTCAAGTCTCATCAGTCCACTGTAGTCTTTATGAGTCTCATGAGATCCCTGCAGTCTCTATGAGTCTCATGATTCCCCTTGAGTCTTAATTAGTATCAAGCGTCTCGTGAGTCCCAAGTAGTCTCCCTGAGTCTCATGAGTCTCATGAGTCTCATTTAGTCTACTTGAGTCTCATGAGTCTCCAGTAGTCTCTGAGAGTCTCATGAGTCCCCATGAGTCTATATGATTTTCAGGAGACTCATGAGTCCCCAGTAGTTTTCATGAGTCTAATGAATCCCCATTAGTCTCCCTAAGTCTGATGAGTCTCCATTAGTATATATGAGTCTCATGAGTCCCCATGAGACGCATGGGCACTCATGAGGCTCCAGGAGAGTATTGGAGACTCATGAGTCTCATGGAGTCTATATGGGACTCATAAGTGGCAATGAAACTCATGGGTACTCATGAGACTCAGGAAGACAAGTGGAGAGTCATGACACTCTGGGAGACTACTGGGAACTGATGAGACTCAAAGAATCTACTGTGATCTCATTGGACTCAGGTAGACTAATGGAGACTCATGAGACTCAGGGAGACTTCTGGGTACACATGAGACTCAGGGAGAGTAATGGAGACTCATGAGACTCAGGGAGACTCCTGGGGACTCATGAGACTCAGGGAGAGTAATGGAGACTCAAGAGTTTCAGAGACTACTTGGGACTCATGAGACTCAAAGTGTCTGCTGGGGACTCATTAGACTCAAAGAGACTACTGGAGACTCATGAGATTCAGAGAGACTCCTGGGGACTCAAGAGAATCGTAGAGACTCCTGGGGACTCATGAAGCTCATAGAGACTGCTGCGTACTCATGAGACTAAGAGAGTCTACTGTTGACTCATGAGACTCAGGTAGACTAATGGAGACTTATGAGGCTGAGGGAGACTTCTCGGGGCTCATGAGACTCAGCGAGACTAATGGAGACTCATGAGACTCAGTGTGACTGCTTGGTTCTCATGAAACTCATGATACTAATAAAAACTCATAGGCACTCATGAGACTCAGGGAGACTTGTGGGGACTCCTGAGACTCATGAGAATCATAGAGACTCATGGGGATTCATGAGACTCAGGTAGACTGCTGGGTAATCATGAGAATGATAGAGATTTTTTGGGACTCAAGAGACTCAAAGAGACTTCTGGAGACTCATGAGACTCAGCTAAACTAATGGAGACTCCTGAGACTCAGGGAGACTACTGGGTACTAATGAGAATCAGCGAAACTCAAGGAGAAGATGAGATTCAGGGAAAATACTTGGGACTCATGAAACTAATAGACTGCTGGGGTCTGTTGAGACTCAAATATACTACTGGAGACTCATGAGACTCAGGTAGATTAATGCAGACTCATGAGACTCAGGGAGACTCCTAGGGATTACTCTCATGAGTCTCCAGGAGTCACTACCACTCTGATGTATCTCATGAGTCCACAGTAGTCTTTCTGAGTCTCATGAGTCCCTTTAGTCTTTATTTGTATCAAGATTCTCATGATTCCGCTGTAATATACCAGACTCAGGAATCCCCATGAGTATGATGCTCAAGAGTCTAATGATCTCCATTAGTTTCGCTGATTCTCATGGGTTCCCAGTAGTCTTCCGGAGTCTCAGGACTCTCCATTACTCTCCCTGAGTCTCATGAGTCCCCATGAGTCTCTACGATTCTCATGAGTCTCATGAGTCCACAGTAGTCTTTCTGAGTCTCATGAGATCCCAGAAGTCTCCTTCAGCCTCATGAGTTTCCATTAGTCTACCTGAGTCTCATGAGTCCACAGTAGACTCTTTGAGTCTCATCAGTCCCCAGTAGTCTCCCTGAGTGTCATGACTCTCCATTAGTCTCCCTGAGGGACTCATGAGAATCCTAGAGACTCCTGGGGACTAATTAGTCTCAAAGAGACTACTGGGGAATCATGAGTCTCAGCGAGACTAATGGATTTTCATGACACTCAGGGAGACTTCTTGGGACTCATGAGCATCTTGATACTAATAAAGACTAAAAGGGATTCCTGAGACTCAGAGAGACTCATGACACTTAGACTACTGTGGAGTCATGAGATTTGTGACCCTCATAGAGACTCATAGGGACTCATGAAACTGAGGGAGACTTCTGCGAACTCATGAGACGCAGAAAGACTACTGTGGACTCATGAGACTCACGAGAATCAGAGACTCATGGGGACTCATTAGACTCAGGGAGACTTTTGGGGACTCCTGAGACTCATGAGAATCATAGAGACTCATGGGGATTCATGAGACTCAGGTAGACTACTGGAGACTCATGAGACTCGGAGAAATTAATGGAGATTCATGAGAATCCGGGAGACTTCTGGGGACTCATGAGACTCAAATAGACTGCTGGAGACTCAAGAGACTGAGGGGGACAAAGGGATACTCCTGAGACTCAGGGAGACTACTGGGTACTCATGAGCGACAGGTAGATTAAGGGAGTCTCCTGAGACTCAGGGAGACTTCTGGAGACTCATGAGACTCGGAAAAATTAATGGAGACTCATGAGAATCCGGGAGACTTCTGGGGACTCATGAGACTCAAATAGACTACTGGAGACTCAAGAGACTGAGGGGGACAAATGGATACTCCTGAGACTCAGGGAGACTACTGGGAACTCATAAGAATCAGCGAAACTAATGGAGATCATGAGACTTATGATAATCATACTCATGGGAAATCCTGAGTCTCAGGTATACTACTGCAGAATCATGAGAATCATAGAGACGACTGTGGACTCATGAGACTCAAGGAGACTACTGGAAACTAAAGAGAGTCAGGTAGATTAAGGGAGTCTCATGAGACTCAGGGATACTTCTGGAGACTCATGAGACTCAAAGAGACTACTGGGTTCTCATGAGACTCATAGAAACTGCTGGGGACTCAAGAGACTCAGAAAAACTACTGTAGTCTGATGAATCTCTTGACAATCTGAGATAGTGCTGCGGACTCATGAGACTCAGCGAGTCTCATGGGAATCATGAGACTCAGGGAGTCTACTCTGGACTCATGAGACTCTTGATACTAATAAAGACTAAAGGGGACTCATGACTCCGAGAGACTCATGAGACTCAGCTAGACTAATGGAAACTCCTGAGACTAAGGGAGACTACTGGGAACTAATGAAAATCAGCGAAACTAAAGGATTTGATGAGACTCAGGGAAAATACTTGGGACTCATGAGATTCTTGATACTAATAAAGACTAAAGGCGACTCATTAGTCTCAGAGACTCATGAGACTCAGAAACTCATGACTCGTGAGACACATAGGGACTCATGAGACTCAGGGAGACTATTGGAGACTCAAGAGTCTCAGGGAGACTAGTGGAGAGTCATGACACTCAGGGAGACTACTGGGGACTCATGAGACTAATAGAGACTGCTGGGGTCTCTTGAGACTCAAATATACTACCGGAGACTCATGAGACTCAGCTAGACTAATCGAGCCTCATTAGACTCAGGAAGACTGCTTCTGACTCATGAGTCTTATGAGTCCCCTTGAGTCTATGATTCTCATGAGTCTCATAAGTCCACAGTAGACTCATTGATTCTCATGAGTCCCCAGCTGTGTCTATGAGTCTCATCAGTCCCCAGTAGTCTCCCTGAGTCTATTGAGTGTCAATTAGGCTCCCTGAGTGTCATGAGCCCCCATGAGTCTAATGAGTCTCAGGATTGCACAGTAGTCTTTCTGAGTCTAATGACTCCCCAGCTGTCTGAGTTTCATTGGCCTGAGTCTCATGTGTCTCGATTAGTCTACCTGAGTCTCATGGGTCTCCAGTAGTCTCTTTGAGTCTCATTAGACCCCATTAGTCTGTATGAGTCTCCTGAGTCCACACTAGTCTCCCTGAGTCTCATGAGTCCCCATCAGTCTCTATGATTCTCATCAGTCTCATGAGTAGACTGTATTCTTTTTGAGTCTCTTTAGACTCCAGGAGTCTTTATGAGTCTCCTGAGTCCTAACTAGCCTCCCTGAGTCACTTGAGTCTCCATTAGTCTTTATTAGTATGAAGAATCTCATGAGTCCCCAGTAGTCTCCCTGAGTCTCATGAGTCTTTCTGAGTCGCATGATTCCCATTTAGTCTTTATCAGTATAATGAGTCTCATGAGTCCCAAGCAGCCTCCCTCAATCTCCTGAGTCTCCAATAGTCTCCCTGAGTATCATGATTCCCCATGAGTCTCTATGAGTCTCACGAGTCTCATGAGTCTCCATTAGTATCGCTGAGTCTCATGAGTCGCCTTGATTCTCTATGATTGTCAAGTCTCATCAGTCCACTGTAGTCTTTATGAGTCTCATGAGATCCCTGCAGTCTCTATGAGTCTCATGATTCCCCTTGAGTCTTAATTAGTATCAAGCGTCTCGTGAGTCCCAAGTAGTCTCCCTGAGTCTCATGAGTCTCATTTAGTCTACTTGAGTCTCATGAGTCTCCAGTAGTCTCTGAGAGTCTCATGAGTCCCCATGAGTCTATATGATTTTCAGGAGACTCATGAGTCCCCAGTAGTTTTCATGAGTCTAATGAATCCCCATTAGTCTCCCTAAGTCTGATGAGTCTCCATTAGTATATATGAGTCTCATGAGTCCCCATGAGTCTCTATGATTTTCAGGAGACTCATGAGTCTCCATTAGTCTCCCTGAGTCTCATGAGTCTCCATTAGTCTACCTGATTCTCATGAGTCTGCAGAAGACTATCTGAGTCTTATGAGTCTCAAGCAGTCTCTTTGAGTCTCATGATTCCCCAGCAGTCTGCCTGAGTCTCATGAGTCTCTATTAGTCTCCCTGAGTCTCATGAGTCTCCATGAGACTATATGATTCTCATGAGTCTCAGGATTGTACAGTAGTCCTACTGAGTCTCATGAGTCCCTAGCAGTCTCTGTGAGTCTCATTAGTCCCCAGCAGTCTCTATGAGTCTCATGAGACCCCAGTAGTCTCCCTGAGTCTCATGAGTCTCAATTAGTCTCCCTGAGTCTCATGAGTCTCCACTAGTATGTGAGCCTCATTAGTCCATAGAAGTCTCTGAGTATCATGAGTCCCCAGTAGTCTCCCAGAGTCTCATGAGTTTCCATTAGTCTCCCTGAGTCTCATGAATCCCTATGAGTCTGCACGAGTCTCATGAGTCCACAGTAGTCTCCCTGATTCTCTTGAGTCTCTTTTATTCGCATGATTCCAATTTAATTGTTATCAGTATAATGAGTCTCATGAGTCACAACAAGCGTCCCTGAATCTCATGAGTTTCCATTAGTCTCCCTCAGTCTCATGAGTCTCCATTAGTCTCCCTGAGTCTCATGAATCCCTATGAGTCTGCACGAGTCTCATGAGTCCACAGTAGTCTCCCTGAGACTCGTGAGTCTCTGAGTCGCATGATTTCCATTTAATCTTTTTCAGTATAATGAGTCTCATGAGTCCCAAGCAGCCTCCCTGAATCTAATGAGTCTCCATTAGTCTCGCTGAGTCTCTTGAGTTCCCAGTAGTCTCCCAAGATCTCATGAGTCTCCATTATTCTCGCTGATTCTCATGAGTCCCGAGTAGTCTCCCTAAGTCTCAAGAGTCTCCATTAGACTACCTGAGTCTCATGAGTCTCAATTAGTCTCGCTGAGTCTCATGAGTCTCCACTAGTATAGTACACTTAGACTACTGTGGAGTCATGAGACTCACGAGATCATAGGGACTTTTGAGACACAACAGGACTAATAGAGACTCATGAGAGTCAGGGAGACAACTTGGGACTCGAGATTCTTGATACTAATAAAGACTAAAGGAGACTCCTAAGACTCAGAGAGACTCATGAGACTCAGGTAGACTAATGGATACTCATGACACTCAGGGAGACTTCTTGGGACACATGAGAATCTTGATACTAATAAAGACTAAAAGGGATTCCTGAGACTCAGAGAGACTCATGATACTTAGACAGACTACTGTGGAATCATGAGACTTGTGACACTCATAGAGACTCATAGGGACTCATGAGACTGAGGGAGACTTCTGGGAACTCATGAGACTCAGAAAGACTTCTGTGGACTCATGAGACTCACGAGAATCATAGAGACTCATGGGGACTCATTAGACTCAGGGAGAGTAATGCAGACTCGAGTCTCAGAGAGACTACTTGGGACTCATGAGACTCAAAGAGTCTGCTGGGGACTCATAAGTCAAAGAAATACTACTGTGAACTCATGAGAGTCAGGTAGACTAAAGGGGACTCATGAGACTTTGGCAGACTAAAGGAGACTCATGAGACTCAGGGTGATTGCTCGGTATTCATGAACCTCATGATATTAATAAAGACTCATAAGTACTCATGAGACTCAGGGAGAGCAATGGAGACTCATGAGACTTACGAAGACTACTGGGTTCTCGTGAAACTCAGCGAGACTAATGGAGAATCATGAGTCTCAGGGAGTCTACTTGAGATTCTTTGTACTAATAAAGACTAAACGGGACTCATGAGACTCAGACTCATCAGAATCAGAAAGACTGCTGGGTACTCTTGAGAATCATAGACTCATGAGGACTCATGAGACTCAAGGAGAGCAATGGAGAGTCATGAGATTCCGGGAGACTTCTGGGGAATCATGACTCATAGAGAGTAATGGAGACTCATGAAACTCAGGGAGACTCCTGGGGACTCATGAAACTCAAGATACTAATAAAGACTCATAGTCACTCATGTTACTCCTGGACACTGCTGGGTATTCATAAGACAAAGAAATACTACTGTGGACTCATGAGACTCATGAGACTGAGGGAGACTACTGGGGACTCATGTGACTCATACAGACAGCTGTGGACTCTTGAGAATCAGAAAGACCACTTATGTCATGAGAAAAATGACAATCTTAGACTCATGGGGACTCAAGAGTCTCAGGGAGACTAGTGGAGTGTCATGACACTCAGGGAGACTACTGGGGACTCATGAGACTAATAGAGACTGCTGGGGTCTCTTGAGACTCAAATATACTACCGGAGACTCATGAGACTCAGCTAGACTAATCGAGCCTCATTAGACTCAGGAAGACTGCTTCTGACTCGTGAGTCTCATGAGTCCCTTTGAGTCTATGATTCTCATGAGTCTCATAAGTCCACAGTAGACTCATTGATTCTCATGAGTCCCCAGCTGTGTCTATGAGTCTCATCAGTCCCAAGTAGTCTTCCTGAATCTATTGAATCTCCATTAGTCTCCCTGAGTCTGATGAGTCTCCATTAGTATATATGAGTCTCATGAGTCCTCATGAGTCTCTATGATTTTCAGGAGACTCATGAGTCCACAGTAGTCTTTCTGAGTCTCATGAGTCCCCAGCACTCGGCCTGAGTCTCATGAATCCTTATTAGTCTTCCTGAGTCTCACGAGTCACCATTATTCTCGCTGAGTCTCACGAGTCTCCAGTAGACTCCCTGACTCTCATGAGTTCTCATGATACACTCTGATTCTCATGGGTCTCATGAGTCCACCTTAGACTTTCTGAGTCATGAGTCTACAGTAGTCTGAGTCTCATGATTCTCTCAGACTCTCATGAGTCCCCTTCCGTCTTTATTAGTATCAAGAGTCTCATGAGTCGAGAGTAGTTTTTCTGAGACTCATAAGTCCCCAGGAGTCTCCCTGAGTCCCTTGAGTCCCTTTGAGTCTCTCTGAGTCTCATGAGTCCCCAGTAGTCTCCCTCAGCCTCATGAGTCTCCATTAGTCTCACTGATTCTCATGAGTCCCGAGTAGTCTCCACAAGTGTCATGAGTCTCCATTAGTATATCTGAGTCTCATGAGTCCCCAGTAGTCTTCCTAAGTCTCATGAGTCCCCAATAGTCTCTATGAGTCTCATGAGTCCCCATGAGTCTAATGAGTCTCAGGATTGCACAGTAGTCTTTCTGTTTCTCACGAGTCCCAAAGAGTGTCTATGATCCTCATGATTCTCATAAGTGTACAGTAGTTTCTTTGAGTCTCATTAGTCCCCAGCAATCAGTATGAGTCTCATGAGTCCCCAGTAGTCTATCTGAGTCTCATGATTGTGAATTAGTCTCCCTGTGTCTCATGAGTCTCCACTAGTATATCTGAATCTCATGAGTCCCCATGAGTCTCTATGATTCTCATGGGTCTCATGATTCCCTAGCAGTCTCCCTGAGTCTCATGAGTCTCTATTACTCTCCCTGAGTCCAAGGAGCCACCATTAGACTCCCAGAGTTTCATGAGTCCCTATGAGTCTCTAAGAGTCTCATGAATATAATGAGTCCACAGTAGTCTCCCTGAGTCTCTTGAGTCTCTCTTATTCGCATGATTCCAATTTAATTTTTATCAGTATAATGAGTCTCGAGTCACAACAAGCGTCCCTGAATCTCATGAGTTTCCATTAGTCTCCCTGAGTCTCATGAGTCTCCATTAGTCTACCTGAGTTTCATGAGTCTACAGTAGCCTCTTTGAGTCTCATTAGTCCCCAGGAGTCTGCCTCCTGAGTCTCCATTAGTCTCGCTGATTCTCATGAGTCTGCCGAAGACTATCTGAGTCTTATGAGTCTCAAGCAGTCTCTTTGAGTCTCATGATTCCCCAGCAGTCTGCCTGAGTCTCATGAGTCTCTATTAGTCTCCCTGAGTCTCATGAGTCTCCATGAGACTATATGATTCTCATGAGTCTCAGGATTGCACAGTAGTCCTACTGAGTCTCATGAGTCCCTAGCAGTCTCTGTGAGTCTCATTAGTCCCCAGCAGTCTCTATGAGTCTCATGAGACCCCAGTAGTCTCCCTGAGTCTCATGAGTCTCAATTAGTCTCCCTGAGTCTCATGAGTCTCCACTAGTATATGTGAGCCTCATTAGTCCACAGAGGTCTCTGAGTATCATGAGTCCCCAGTAGTCTCCCAGAGTCTCATGAGTTTCCATTAGTCTCCCTGAGTCTCATGAATCCCTATGAGTCCACAGTAGTCTCCCTGAGACTCATGAGTCTCTGAGTCGCATGATTCCCATTTAATCTTTTTCAGTATAATGAGTCTCATGAGTCCCAAGCAGCCTCCCGGAATCTAATGAGTCTCCATTAGTCTCGCTGAGTCTCTTGAGTTCCCAGTAGTCTCCCAAGATCTCATGAGTCTCCATTATTCTCGCTGATTCTCATGAGTCCCGAGTAGTCTCCCTAAGTCTCATGAGTCTCCATTAGACTACCTGAGTCTCATGAGTCTCAATTAGTCTCGCTGAGTCTCATGAGTCTCCACTAGTATAGTACACTTAGACTACTGTGGAGTCATGAGACTTTTGACACTCATAGAGACTCATAGATAGGGACTCATGAGACTGAGGGAGACTTCTGCGAACTCATGAGACTCAGAAAGACTACTGTGGACTCATGAGACTCACGAGAATCATAGAGACTCATGGGGACTCATTAGACTCAGGGAGAGTAATGGAGACTCAAGAGTCTCAGAGAGACTACTTGGGACTCATGAGACTCAAAGTGTCTGCTGGGGACTCAGTAGACTCAAAGAGACTACTGGAGACTCATGAGATTCAGAGAGACTCCTGGGGACTCATTAGAATCGTAGAGACTCCTGAGGACTAACGAGTCTCAAAGAGACTACTGAGGACTCGTGAGTCTCAGCGAGACAAATGGATACTCATGAGACTCTGTGAGACTTCTTGGGACTCATGAAACTCAGGGAGAGTAATGTGTCTACCGTGGACTCATCAGACTCAGGGAGAGTAATGGACACTCAAAAGTCTCAGAGAGACTACTTGGGACTCATGAGACTCAAAGTGTCTGCTGGGGACTCATAAGTCAAAGAAATACTACTGTGAACTCATGAGAGTCAGGTAGACTAAAGGGGACTCATGAGACTCATGGGGACTCATGAGACTTTGGCAGACTAAAGGAGACTCATGAGACTCAGGGTGATTGCTCGGTATTCATGAACCTCATGATATTAATAAAGACTCATAAGTACTCATGAGACTCAGGGAGAGTAATGGAGACTCATGAGACTTACGAAGACTACTGGGTTCTCGTGAAACTCAGCGAGACTAATGGAGAATCATGAGTCTCAGGGAGTCTACTTGAGATTCTTTGTACTAATAAAGACTAAACGGGACTCATGAGACTCAGACTCATCAGAATCAGAAAGACTGCTGGGTACTCTTGAGAATCATAGACTCATGAGGACTCATGAGACTCAAGGAGAGCAATGGAGAGTCATGAGATTCTGGGAGACTTCTGGGGAATCATGAGACTCATAGAGAGTAATGGAGACTCATGAAACTCAGGGAGACTCCTGGGGACTCATGAGACTCAGGGAGGGTAGTGGAGACTCAAAAGTCTCAGAGACTACTTGGGACTCATGAGACTGAAAATGTCAGCTCAAAAAGACTAATGGAGACTATTGAGACTCATGGAGACTACTGGGGACTCATGAAGCTCATAGAGACTGCTGCGTACTCATGAGACTAAGAGAGTCTACTGTGGACTCATGAGACTCAGGTAGACTAAGGGAGACTCATGAGGCTGAGAGAGACTTCTCGGGACTCATGAAACTAAGCGAGACTAATGGAGACTCAAGAGACTCAGGGTGACTGCTTGGTTATCATGAAACTCATGATAATAATAAAGACTCATAGGCACTCATGAGACTCAGAGAGACTCATAGGGACTCATGAGACTCAGGGAGACTTCTGGGGACTCCTGAGACTCATGAGAATCATAGAGACTCATGGGGATTCATGAGACTCAGGTAGACTACTGGAGACTCATGAGACTCGGAGAAATTAATGGAGACTCATGAGAATCCGGGAGACTTCTGGGGACTCATGAGACTCAAATAGACTGCTGGAGACTCAAGAGACTGAGGGGGACAAAGGGATACTCCTGAGACTCAGGGAGACTACTGGGTACTCAGGAGAGACAGGTAGATTAAGGGAGTCTCCTGAGACTCAGGGAGACTTCTGGAGACTCATGAGACTCGGAAAAATTAATGGAGACTCATGAGAATCCGGGAGACTTCTGGGGACTCATGAGACTCAAATAGACTACTGGAGACTCAAGAGACTGAGGGGGACAAATGGATACTCATAAGAATCAGCGAAACTAATGGAGATCATGAGACTTATGATAATCATACTCATGGGAAATCCTGAGTCTCAGGTATACTACTGCAGAATCATGAGAATCATAGAGACGACTGTGGACTCATGAGACTCAAGGAGACTACTGGAAACTAAAGAGAGTCAGGTAGATTAAGGGAGTCTCATGAGACTCAGGGATACTTCTGGAGACTCATGAGACTCAAAGAGACTACTGGGTTCTCATGAGACTCATAGAAACTGCTGGGGACTCAAGAGACTCAGAAAAACTACTGTAGTCTGATGAATCTCTTGACAATCTGAGATAGTGCTGCGGACTCATGAGACTCAGCGAGTCTCATGGGAATCATGAGACTCAGGGAGTCTACTCTGGACTCATGAGACTCTTGATACTAATAAAGACTAAAGGGGACTCATGACTCCGAGAGACTCATGAGACTCAGCTAGACTAATGGAAACTCCTGAGACTAAGGGAGACTACTGGGAACTAATGAAAATCAGCGAAACTAAAGGATTTGATGAGACTCAGGGAAAATACTTGGGACTCATGAGATTCTTGATACTAATAAAGACTAAAGGCGACTCATTAGTCTCAGAGACTCATGAGACTCAGAAACTCATGACTCGTGAGACACATAGGGACTCATGAGACTCAGGGAGACTATTGGAGACTCAAGAGTCTCAGGGAGACTAGTGGAGAGTCATGACACTCAGGGAGACTACTGGGGACTCATGAGCATCTTGATACTAATAAAGACTAAAAGGGATTCCTGAGACTCAGAGAGACTCATGACACTTAGACTACTGTGGAGTCATGAGATTTGTGACCCTCATAGAGACTCATAGGGACTCATGAAACTGAGGGAGACTTCTGCGAACTCATGAGACGCAGAAAGACTACTGTGGACTCATGAGACTCACGAGAATCAGAGACTCATGGGGACTCATTAGACTCAGGGAGACTTTTGGGGACTCCTGAGACTCATGAGAATCATAGAGACTCATGGGGATTCATGAGACTCAGGTAGACTACTGGAGACTCATGAGACTCGGAGAAATTAATGGAGACTCATGAGAATCCGGGAGACTTCTGGGGACTCATGAGACTCAAATAGACTGCTGGAGACTCAAGAGACTGAGGGGGACAAAGGGATACTCCTGAGACTCAGGGAGACTACTGGGTACTCATGAGAGACAGGTAGATTAAGGGAGTCTCCTGAGACTCAGGGAGACTTCTGGAGACTCATGAGACTCGGAAAAATTAATGGAGACTCATGAGAATCCGGGAGACTTCTGGGGACTCATGAGACTCAAATAGACTACTGGAGACTCAAGAGACTGAGGGGGACAAATGGATACTCCTGAGACTCAGGGAGACTACTGGGAACTCATAAGAATCAGCGAAACTAATGGAGATCATGAGACTTATGATAATCATACTCATGGGAAATCCTGAGTCTCAGGTATACTACTGCAGAATCATGAGAATCATAGAGACGACTGTGGACTCATGAGACTCAAGGAGACTACTGGAAACTAAAGAGAGTCAGGTAGATTAAGGGAGTCTCATGAGACTCAGGGATACTTCTGGAGACTCATGAGACTCAAAGAGACTACTGGGTTCTCATGAGACTCATAGAAACTGCTGGGGACTCAAGAGACTCAGAAAAACTACTGTAGTCTGATGAATCTCTTGACAATCTGAGATAGTGCTGCGGACTCATGAGACTCAGCGAGTCTCATGGGAATCATGAGACTCAGGGAGTCTACTCTGGACTCATGAGACTCTTGATACTAATAAAGACTAAAGGGGACTCATGACACCGAGAGACTCATGAGACTCAGCTAGACTAATGGAAACTCCTGAGACTAAGGGAGACTACTGGGAACTAATGAAAATCAGCGAAACTAAAGGATTTGATGAGACTCAGGGAAAATACTTGGGACTCATGAGATTCTTGATACTAATAAAGACTAAAGGCGACTCATTAGTCTCAGAGACTCATGAGACTCAGAAACTCATGACTCGTGAGACACATAGGGACTCATGAGACTCAGGGAGACTATTGGAGACTCAAGAGTCTCAGGGAGACTAGTGGAGAGTCATGACACTCAGGGAGACTACTGGGGACTCATGAGACTAATAGAGACTGCTGGGGTCTCTTGAGACTCAAATATACTACCGGAGACTCATGAGACTCAGCTAGACTAATCGAGCCTCATTAGACTCAGGAAGACTGCTTCTGACTCATGAGTCTCATGAGTCCCCTTGAGTCTATGATTCTCATGAGTCTCATAAGTCCACAGTAGACTCATTGATTCTCATGAGTCCCCAGCTGTGTCTATGAGTCTCATCAGTCCCCAGTAGTCTCCCTGAGTCTATTGAGTGTCAATTAGGCTCCCTGAGTGTCATGAGCCCCCATGAGTCTAATGAGTCTCAGGATTGCACAGTAGTCTTTCTGAGTCTAATGACTCCCCAGCTGTCTGAGTTTCATTGGCCTGAGTCTCATGTGTCTCGATTAGTCTACCTGAGTCTCATGGGTCTCCAGTAGTCTCTTTGAGTCTCATTAGACCCCATTAGTCTGTATGAGTCTCCTGAGTCCACACTAGTCTCCCTGAGTCTCATGAGTCCCCATCAGTCTCTATGATTCTCATCAGTCTCATGAGTAGACTGTATTCTTTTTGAGTCTCTTTAGACTCCAGGAGTCTTTATGAGTCTCCTGAGTCCTAACTAGCCTCCCTGAGTCACTTGAGTCTCCATTAGTCTTTATTAGTATGAAGAATCTCATGAGTCCCCAGTAGTCTCCCTGAGTCTCATGAGTCTTTCTGAGTCGCATGATTCCCATTTAGTCTTTATCAGTATAATGAGTCTCATGAGTCCCAAGCAGCCTCCCTCAATCTCCTGAGTCTCCAATAGTCTCCCTGAGTATCATGATTCCCCATGAGTCTCTATGAGTCTCACGAGTCTCATGAGTCTCCATTAGTATCGCTGAGTCTCATGAGTCGCCTTGATTCTCTATGATTGTCAAGTCTCATCAGTCCACTGTAGTCTTTATGAGTCTCATGAGATCCCTGCAGTCTCTATGAGTCTCATGATTCCCCTTGAGTCTTAATTAGTATCAAGCGTCTCGTGAGTCCCAAGTAGTCTCCCTGAGTCTCATGAGTCTCATTTAGTCTACTTGAGTCTCATGAGTCTCCAGTAGTCTCTGAGAGTCTCATGAGTCCCCATGAGTCTATATGATTTTCAGGAGACTCATGAGTCCCCAGTAGTTTTCATGAGTCTAATGAATCCCCATTAGTCTCCCTAAGTCTGATGAGTCTCCATTAGTATATATGAGTCTCATGAGTCCCCATGAGACGCATGGGCACTCATGAGGCTCCAGGAGAGTATTGGAGACTCATGAGTCTCATGGAGTCTATATGGGACTCATAAGTGGCAATGAAACTCATGGGTACTCATGAGACTCAGGAAGACAAGTGGAGAGTCATGACACTCTGGGAGACTACTGGGAACTGATGAGACTCAAAGAATCTACTGTGATCTCATTGGACTCAGGTAGACTAATGGAGACTCATGAGACTCAGGGAGACTTCTGGGTACACATGAGACTCAGGGAGAGTAATGGAGACTCATGAGACTCAGGGAGACTCCTGGGGACTCATGAGACTCAGGGAGAGTAATGGAGACTCAAGAGTTTCAGAGACTACTTGGGACTCATGAGACTCAAAGTGTCTGCTGGGGACTCATTAGACTCAAAGAGACTACTGGAGACTCATGAGATTCAGAGAGACTCCTGGGGACTCAAGAGAATCGTAGAGACTCCTGGGGACTCATGAAGCTCATAGAGACTGCTGCGTACTCATGAGACTAAGAGAGTCTACTGTTGACTCATGAGACTCAGGTAGACTAATGGAGACTTATGAGGCTGAGGGAGACTTCTCGGGGCTCATGAGACTCAGCGAGACTAATGGAGACTCATGAGACTCAGTGTGACTGCTTGGTTCTCATGAAACTCATGATACTAATAAAAACTCATAGGCACTCATGAGACTCAGGGAGACTTGTGGGGACTCCTGAGACTCATGAGAATCATAGAGACTCATGGGGATTCATGAGACTCAGGTAGACTGCTGGGTAATCATGAGAATGATAGAGATTTTTTGGGACTCAAGAGACTCAAAGAGACTTCTGGAGACTCATGAGACTCAGCTAAACTAATGGAGACTCCTGAGACTCAGGGAGACTACTGGGTACTAATGAGAATCAGCGAAACTCAAGGAGAAGATGAGATTCAGGGAAAATACTTGGGACTCATGAAACTAATAGACTGCTGGGGTCTGTTGAGACTCAAATATACTACTGGAGACTCATGAGACTCAGGTAGATTAATGCAGACTCATGAGACTCAGGGAGACTCCTAGGGATTACTCTCATGAGTCTCCAGGAGTCACTACCACTCTGATGTATCTCATGAGTCCACAGTAGTCTTTCTGAGTCTCATGAGTCCCTTTAGTCTTTATTTGTATCAAGATTCTCATGATTCCGCTGTAATATACCAGACTCAGGAATCCCCATGAGTATGATGCTCAAGAGTCTAATGATCTCCATTAGTTTCGCTGATTCTCATGGGTTCCCAGTAGTCTTCCGGAGTCTCAGGACTCTCCATTACTCTCCCTGAGTCTCATGAGTCCCCATGAGTCTCTACGATTCTCATGAGTCTCATGAGTCCACAGTAGTCTTTCTGAGTCTCATGAGATCCCAGAAGTCTCCTTCAGCCTCATGAGTTTCCATTAGTCTACCTGAGTCTCATGAGTCCACAGTAGACTCTTTGAGTCTCATCAGTCCCCAGTAGTCTCCCTGAGTGTCATGACTCTCCATTAGTCTCCCTGAGGGACTCATGAGAATCCTAGAGACTCCTGGGGACTAATTAGTCTCAAAGAGACTACTGGGGAATCATGAGTCTCAGCGAGACTAATGGATTTTCATGACACTCAGGGAGACTTCTTGGGACTCATGAGCATCTTGATACTAATAAAGACTAAAAGGGATTCCTGAGACTCAGAGAGACTCATGACACTTAGACTACTGTGGAGTCATGAGATTTGTGACCCTCATAGAGACTCATAGGGACTCATGAAACTGAGGGAGACTTCTGCGAACTCATGAGACGCAGAAAGACTACTGTGGACTCATGAGACTCACGAGAATCAGAGACTCATGGGGACTCATTAGACTCAGGGAGACTTTTGGGGACTCCTGAGACTCATGAGAATCATAGAGACTCATGGGGATTCATGAGACTCAGGTAGACTACTGGAGACTCATGAGACTCGGAGAAATTAATGGAGATTCATGAGAATCCGGGAGACTTCTGGGGACTCATGAGACTCAAATAGACTGCTGGAGACTCAAGAGACTGAGGGGGACAAAGGGATACTCCTGAGACTCAGGGAGACTACTGGGTACTCATGAGCGACAGGTAGATTAAGGGAGTCTCCTGAGACTCAGGGAGACTTCTGGAGACTCATGAGACTCGGAAAAATTAATGGAGACTCATGAGAATCCGGGAGACTTCTGGGGACTCATGAGACTCAAATAGACTACTGGAGACTCAAGAGACTGAGGGGGACAAATGGATACTCCTGAGACTCAGGGAGACTACTGGGAACTCATAAGAATCAGCGAAACTAATGGAGATCATGAGACTTATGATAATCATACTCATGGGAAATCCTGAGTCTCAGGTATACTACTGCAGAATCATGAGAATCATAGAGACGACTGTGGACTCATGAGACTCAAGGAGACTACTGGAAACTAAAGAGAGTCAGGTAGATTAAGGGAGTCTCATGAGACTCAGGGATACTTCTGGAGACTCATGAGACTCAAAGAGACTACTGGGTTCTCATGAGACTCATAGAAACTGCTGGGGACTCAAGAGACTCAGAAAAACTACTGTAGTCTGATGAATCTCTTGACAATCTGAGATAGTGCTGCGGACTCATGAGACTCAGCGAGTCTCATGGGAATCATGAGACTCAGGGAGTCTACTCTGGACTCATGAGACTCTTGATACTAATAAAGACTAAAGGGGACTCATGACTCCGAGAGACTCATGAGACTCAGCTAGACTAATGGAAACTCCTGAGACTAAGGGAGACTACTGGGAACTAATGAAAATCAGCGAAACTAAAGGATTTGATGAGACTCAGGGAAAATACTTGGGACTCATGAGATTCTTGATACTAATAAAGACTAAAGGCGACTCATTAGTCTCAGAGACTCATGAGACTCAGAAACTCATGACTCGTGAGACACATAGGGACTCATGAGACTCAGGGAGACTATTGGAGACTCAAGAGTCTCAGGGAGACTAGTGGAGAGTCATGACACTCAGGGAGACTACTGGGGACTCATGAGACTAATAGAGACTGCTGGGGTCTCTTGAGACTCAAATATACTACCGGAGACTCATGAGACTCAGCTAGACTAATCGAGCCTCATTAGACTCAGGAAGACTGCTTCTGACTCATGAGTCTCATGAGTCCCCTTGAGTCTATGATTCTCATGAGTCTCATAAGTCCACAGTAGACTCATTGATTCTCATGAGTCCCCAGCTGTGTCTATGAGTCTCATCAGTCCCCAGTAGTCTCCCTGAGTCTATTGAGTGTCAATTAGGCTCCCTGAGTGTCATGAGCCCCCATGAGTCTAATGAGTCTCAGGATTGCACAGTAGTCTTTCTGAGTCTAATGACTCCCCAGCTGTCTGAGTTTCATTGGCCTGAGTCTCATGTGTCTCGATTAGTCTACCTGAGTCTCATGGGTCTCCAGTAGTCTCTTTGAGTCTCATTAGACCCCATTAGTCTGTATGAGTCTCCTGAGTCCACACTAGTCTCCCTGAGTCTCATGAGTCCCCATCAGTCTCTATGATTCTCATCAGTCTCATGAGTAGACTGTATTCTTTTTGAGTCTCTTTAGACTCCAGGAGTCTTTATGAGTCTCCTGAGTCCTAACTAGCCTCCCTGAGTCACTTGAGTCTCCATTAGTCTTTATTAGTATGAAGAATCTCATGAGTCCCCAGTAGTCTCCCTGAGTCTCATGAGTCTTTCTGAGTCGCATGATTCCCATTTAGTCTTTATCAGTATAATGAGTCTCATGAGTCCCAAGCAGCCTCCCTCAATCTCCTGAGTCTCCAATAGTCTCCCTGAGTATCATGATTCCCCATGAGTCTCTATGAGTCTCACGAGTCTCATGAGTCTCCATTAGTATCGCTGAGTCTCATGAGTCGCCTTGATTCTCTATGATTGTCAAGTCTCATCAGTCCACTGTAGTCTTTATGAGTCTCATGAGATCCCTGCAGTCTCTATGAGTCTCATGATTCCCCTTGAGTCTTAATTAGTATCAAGCGTCTCGTGAGTCCCAAGTAGTCTCCCTGAGTCTCATGAGTCTCATTTAGTCTACTTGAGTCTCATGAGTCTCCAGTAGTCTCTGAGAGTCTCATGAGTCCCCATGAGTCTATATGATTTTCAGGAGACTCATGAGTCCCCAGTAGTTTTCATGAGTCTAATGAATCCCCATTAGTCTCCCTAAGTCTGATGAGTCTCCATTAGTATATATGAGTCTCATGAGTCCCCATGAGTCTCTATGATTTTCAGGAGACTCATGAGTCTCCATTAGTCTCCCTGAGTCTCATGAGTCTCCATTAGTCTACCTGATTCTCATGAGTCTGCAGAAGACTATCTGAGTCTTATGAGTCTCAAGCAGTCTCTTTGAGTCTCATGATTCCCCAGCAGTCTGCCTGAGTCTCATGAGTCTCTATTAGTCTCCCTGAGTCTCATGAGTCTCCATGAGACTATATGATTCTCATGAGTCTCAGGATTGTACAGTAGTCCTACTGAGTCTCATGAGTCCCTAGCAGTCTCTGAGTCTCATTAGTCCCCAGCAGTCTCTATGAGTCTCATGAGACCCCAGTAGTCTCCCTGAGTCTCATGAGTCTCAATTAGTCTCCCTGAGTCTCATGAGTCTCCACTAGTATGTGAGCCTCATTAGTCCATAGAAGTCTCTGAGTATCATGAGTCCCCAGTAGTCTCCCAGAGTCTCATGAGTTTCCATTAGTCTCCCTGAGTCTCATGAATCCCTATGAGTCTGCACGAGTCTCATGAGTCCACAGTAGTCTCCCTGATTCTCTTGAGTCTCTTTTATTCGCATGATTCCAATTTAATTGTTATCAGTATAATGAGTCTCATGAGTCACAACAAGCGTCCCTGAATCTCATGAGTTTCCATTAGTCTCCCTCAGTCTCATGAGTTTCCATTAGTCTCCCTGAGTCTCATGAATCCCTATGAGTCTGCACGAGTCTCATGAGTCCACAGTAGTCTCCCTGAGACTCGTGAGTCTCTGAGTCGCATGATTTCCATTTAATCTTTTTCAGTATAATGAGTCTCATGAGTCCCAAGCAGCCTCCCTGAATCTAATGAGTCTCCATTAGTCTCGCTGAGTCTCTTGAGTTCCCAGTAGTCTCCCAAGATCTCATGAGTCTCCATTATTCTCGCTGATTCTCATGAGTCCCGAGTAGTCTCCCTAAGTCTCAAGAGTCTCCATTAGACTACCTGAGTCTCATGAGTCTCAATTAGTCTCGCTGAGTCTCATGAGTCTCCACTAGTATAGTACACTTAGACTACTGTGGAGTCATGAGACTCACGAGATCATAGGGACTTTTGAGACACAACAGGACTAATAGAGACTCATGAGAGTCAGGGAGACAACTTGGGACTCGAGATTCTTGATACTAATAAAGACTAAAGGAGACTCCTAAGACTCAGAGAGACTCATGAGACTCAGGTAGACTAATGGATACTCATGACACTCAGGGAGACTTCTTGGGACACATGAGAATCTTGATACTAATAAAGACTAAAAGGGATTCCTGAGACTCAGAGAGACTCATGATACTTAGACAGACTACTGTGGAATCATGAGACTTGTGACACTCATAGAGACTCATAGGGACTCATGAGACTGAGGGAGACTTCTGGGAACTCATGAGACTCAGAAAGACTTCTGTGGACTCATGAGACTCACGAGAATCATAGAGACTCATGGGGACTCATTAGACTCAGGGAGAGTAATGCAGACTCGAGTCTCAGAGAGACTACTTGGGACTCATGAGACTCAAAGAGTCTGCTGGGGACTCATAAGTCAAAGAAATACTACTGTGAACTCATGAGAGTCAGGTAGACTAAAGGGGACTCATGAGACTTTGGCAGACTAAAGGAGACTCATGAGACTCAGGGTGATTGCTCGGTATTCATGAACCTCATGATATTAATAAAGACTCATAAGTACTCATGAGACTCAGGGAGAGCAATGGAGACTCATGAGACTTACGAAGACTACTGGGTTCTCGTGAAACTCAGCGAGACTAATGGAGAATCATGAGTCTCAGGGAGTCTACTTGAGATTCTTTGTACTAATAAAGACTAAACGGGACTCATGAGACTCAGACTCATCAGAATCAGAAAGACTGCTGGGTACTCTTGAGAATCATAGACTCATGAGGACTCATGAGACTCAAGGAGAGCAATGGAGAGTCATGAGATTCCGGGAGACTTCTGGGGAATCATGACTCATAGAGAGTAATGGAGACTCATGAAACTCAGGGAGACTCCTGGGGACTCATGAAACTCAAGATACTAATAAAGACTCATAGTCACTCATGTTACTCCTGGACACTGCTGGGTATTCATAAGACAAAGAAATACTACTGTGGACTCATGAGACTCATGAGACTGAGGGAGACTACTGGGGACTCATGTGACTCATACAGACAGCTGTGGACTCTTGAGAATCAGAAAGACCACTTATGTCATGAGAAAAATGACAATCTTAGACTCATGGGGACTCAAGAGTCTCAGGGAGACTAGTGGAGAGTCATGACACTCAGGGAGACTACTGGGGACTCATGAGACTAATAGAGACTGCTGGGGTCTCTTGAGACTCAAATATACTACCGGAGACTCATGAGACTCAGCTAGACTAATCGAGCCTCATTAGACTCAGGAAGACTGCTTCTGACTCGTGAGTCTCATGAGTCCCTTTGAGTCTATGATTCTCATGAGTCTCATAAGTCCACAGTAGACTCATTGATTCTCATGAGTCCCCAGCTGTGTCTATGAGTCTCATCAGTCCCAAGTAGTCTTCCTGAATCTATTGAATCTCCATTAGTCTCCCTGAGTCTGATGAGTCTCCATTAGTATATATGAGTCTCATGAGTCCTCATGAGTCTCTATGATTTTCAGGAGACTCATGAGTCCACAGTAGTCTTTCTGAGTCTCATGAGTCCCCAGCACTCGGCCTGAGTCTCATGAATCCTTATTAGTCTTCCTGAGTCTCACGAGTCACCATTATTCTCGCTGAGTCTCACGAGTCTCCAGTAGACTCCCTGACTCTCATGAGTTCTCATGATACACTCTGATTCTCATGGGTCTCATGAGTCCACCTTAGACTTTCTGAGTCATGAGTCTACAGTAGTCTGAGTCTCATGATTCTCTCAGACTCTCATGAGTCCCCTTCCGTCTTTATTAGTATCAAGAGTCTCATGAGTCGAGAGTAGTTTTTCTGAGACTCATAAGTCCCCAGGAGTCTCCCTGAGTCCCTTGAGTCCCTTTGAGTCTCTCTGAGTCTCATGAGTCCCCAGTAGTCTCCCTCAGCCTCATGAGTCTCCATTAGTCTCACTGATTCTCATGAGTCCCGAGTAGTCTCCACAAGTGTCATGAGTCTCCATTAGTATATCTGAGTCTCATGAGTCCCCAGTAGTCTTCCTAAGTCTCATGAGTCCCCAATAGTCTCTATGAGTCTCATGAGTCCCCATGAGTCTAATGAGTCTCAGGATTGCACAGTAGTCTTTCTGTTTCTCACGAGTCCCAAAGAGTGTCTATGATCCTCATGATTCTCATAAGTGTACAGTAGTTTCTTTGAGTCTCATTAGTCCCCAGCAATCAGTATGAGTCTCATGAGTCCCCAGTAGTCTATCTGAGTCTCATGATTGTGAATTAGTCTCCCTGTGTCTCATGAGTCTCCACTAGTATATCTGAATCTCATGAGTCCCCATGAGTCTCTATGATTCTCATGGGTCTCATGATTCCCTAGCAGTCTCCCTGAGTCTCATGAGTCTCTATTACTCTCCCTGAGTCCAAGGAGCCACCATTAGACTCCCAGAGTTTCATGAGTCCCTATGAGTCTCTAAGAGTCTCATGAATATAATGAGTCCACAGTAGTCTCCCTGAGTCTCTTGAGTCTCTCTTATTCGCATGATTCCAATTTAATTTTTATCAGTATAATGAGTCTCGAGTCACAACAAGCGTCCCTGAATCTCATGAGTTTCCATTAGTCTCCCTGAGTCTCATGAGTCTCCATTAGTCTACCTGAGTTTCATGAGTCTACAGTAGCCTCTTTGAGTCTCATTAGTCCCCAGGAGTCTGCCTCCTGAGTCTCCATTAGTCTCGCTGATTCTCATGAGTCTGCCGAAGACTATCTGAGTCTTATGAGTCTCAAGCAGTCTCTTTGAGTCTCATGATTCCCCAGCAGTCTGCCTGAGTCTCATGAGTCTCTATTAGTCTCCCTGAGTCTCATGAGTCTCCATGAGACTATATGATTCTCATGAGTCTCAGGATTGCACAGTAGTCCTACTGAGTCTCATGAGTCCCTAGCAGTCTCTGTGAGTCTCATTAGTCCCCAGCAGTCTCTATGAGTCTCATGAGACCCCAGTAGTCTCCCTGAGTCTCATGAGTCTCAATTAGTCTCCCTGAGTCTCATGAGTCTCCACTAGTATATGTGAGCCTCATTAGTCCACAGAGGTCTCTGAGTATCATGAGTCCCCAGTAGTCTCCCAGAGTCTCATGAGTTTCCATTAGTCTCCCTGAGTCTCATGAATCCCTATGAGTCCACAGTAGTCTCCCTGAGACTCATGAGTCTCTGAGTCGCATGATTCCCATTTAATCTTTTTCAGTATAATGAGTCTCATGAGTCCCAAGCAGCCTCCCGGAATCTAATGAGTCTCCATTAGTCTCGCTGAGTCTCTTGAGTTCCCAGTAGTCTCCCAAGATCTCATGAGTCTCCATTATTCTCGCTGATTCTCATGAGTCCCGAGTAGTCTCCCTAAGTCTCATGAGTCTCCATTAGACTACCTGAGTCTCATGAGTCTCAATTAGTCTCGCTGAGTCTCATGAGTCTCCACTAGTATAGTACACTTAGACTACTGTGAAGTCATGAGACTTTTGACACTCATAGAGACTCATAGATAGGGACTCATGAGACTGAGGGAGACTTCTGCGAACTCATGAGACTCAGAAAGACTACTGTGGACTCATGAGACTCACGAGAATCATAGAGACTCATGGGGACTCATTAGACTCAGGGAGAGTAATGGAGACTCAAGAGTCTCAGAGAGACTACTTGGGACTCATGAGACTCAAAGTGTCTGCTGGGGACTCAGTAGACTCAAAGAGACTACTGGAGACTCATGAGATTCAGAGAGACTCCTGGGGACTCATTAGAATCGTAGAGACTCCTGAGGACTAACGAGTCTCAAAGAGACTACTGAGGACTCGTGAGTCTCAGCGAGACAAATGGATACTCATGAGACTCTGTGAGACTTCTTGGGACTCATGAAACTCAGGGAGAGTAATGTGTCTACCGTGGACTCATCAGACTCAGGGAGAGTAATGGACACTCAAAAGTCTCAGAGAGACTACTTGGGACTCATGAGACTCAAAGTGTCTGCTGGGGACTCATAAGTCAAAGAAATACTACTGTGAACTCATGAGAGTCAGGTAGACTAAAGGGGACTCATGAGACTCATGGGGACTCATGAGACTTTGGCAGACTAAAGGAGACTCATGAGACTCAGGGTGATTGCTCGGTATTCATGAACCTCATGATATTAATAAAGACTCATAAGTACTCATGAGACTCAGGGAGAGTAATGGAGACTCATGAGACTTACGAAGACTACTGGGTTCTCGTGAAACTCAGCGAGACTAATGGAGAATCATGAGTCTCAGGGAGTCTACTTGAGATTCTTTGTACTAATAAAGACTAAACGGGACTCATGAGACTCAGACTCATCAGAATCAGAAAGACTGCTGGGTACTCTTGAGAATCATAGACTCATGAGGACTCATGAGACTCAAGGAGAGCAATGGAGAGTCATGAGATTCTGGGAGACTTCTGGGGAATCATGAGACTCATAGAGAGTAATGGAGACTCATGAAACTCAGGGAGACTCCTGGGGACTCATGAGACTCAGGGAGGGTAGTGGAGACTCAAAAGTCTCAGAGACTACTTGGGACTCATGAGACTGAAAATGTCAGCTCAAAAAGACTAATGGAGACTATTGAGACTCATGGAGACTACTGGGGACTCATGAAGCTCATAGAGACTGCTGCGTACTCATGAGACTAAGAGAGTCTACTGTGGACTCATGAGACTCAGGTAGACTAAGGGAGACTCATGAGGCTGAGAGAGACTTCTCGGGACTCATGAAACTAAGCGAGACTAATGGAGACTCAAGAGACTCAGGGTGACTGCTTGGTTATCATGAAACTCATGATAATAATAAAGACTCATAGGCACTCATGAGACTCAGAGAGAGACTCAGGGAGACTTCTGGGGACTCCTGAGACTCATGAGAATCATAGAGACTCATGGGGATTCATGAGACTCAGGTAGACTACTGGAGACTCATGAGACTCGGAGAAATTAATGGAGACTCATGAGAATCCGGGAGACTTCTGGGGACTCATGAGACTCAAATAGACTGCTGGAGACTCAAGAGACTGAGGGGGACAAAGGGATACTCCTGAGACTCAGGGAGACTACTGGGTACTCATGAGAGACAGGTAGATTAAGGGAGTCTCCTGAGACTCAGGGAGACTTCTGGAGACTCATGAGACTCGGAAAAATTAATGGAGACTCATGAGAATCCGGGAGACTTCTGGGGACTCATGAGACTCAAATAGACTACTGGAGACTCAAGAGACTGAGGGGGACAAATGGATACTCCTGAGACTCAGGGAGACTACTGGGAACTCATAAGAATCAGCGAAACTAATGGAGATCATGAGACTTATGATAATCATACTCATGGGAAATCCTGAGTCTCAGGTATACTACTGCAGAATCATGAGAATCATAGAGACGACTGTGGACTCATGAGACTCAAGGAGACTACTGGAAACTAAAGAGAGTCAGGTAGATTAAGGGAGTCTCATGAGACTCAGTGATACTTCTGGAGACTCATGAGACTCAAAGAGACTACTGGGTTCTCATGAGACTCATAGAAACTGCTGGGGACTCAAGAGACTCAGAAAAACTACTGTAGTCTGATGAATCTCTTGACAATCTGAGATAGTGCTGCGGACTCATGAGACTCAGCGAGTCTCATGGGAATCATGAGACTCAGGGAGTCTACTCTGGACTCATGAGACTCTTGATACTAATAAAGACTAAAGGGGACTCATGACTCCGAGAGACTCATGAGACTCAGCTAGACTAATGGAAACTCCTGAGACTAAGGGAGACTACTGGGAACTAATGAAAATCAGCGAAACTAAAGGATTTGATGAGACTCAGGGAAAATACTTGGGACTCATGAGATTCTTGATACTAATAAAGACTAAAGGCGACTCATTAGTCTCAGAGACTCATGAGACTCAGAAACTCATGACTCGTGAGACACATAGGGACTCATGAGACTCAGGGAGACTATTGGAGACTCAAGAGTCTCAGGGAGACTAGTGGAGAGTCATGACACTCAGGGAGACTACTGGGGACTCATGAGACTAATAGAGACTGCTGGGGTCTCTTGAGACTCAAATATACTACCGGAGACTCATGAGACTCAGCTAGACTAATCGAGCCTCATTAGACTCAGGAAGACTGCTTCTGACTCATGAGTCTCATGAGTCCCCTTGAGTCTATGATTCTCATGAGTCTCATAAGTCCACAGTAGACTCATTGATTCTCATGAGTCCCCAGCTGTGTCTATGAGTCTCATCAGTCCCCAGTAGTCTCCCTGAGTCTATTGAGTGTCAATTAGGCTCCCTGAGTGTCATGAGCCCCCATGAGTCTAATGAGTCTCAGGATTGCACAGTAGTCTTTCTGAGTCTAATGACTCCCCAGCTGTCTGAGTTTCATTGGCCTGAGTCTCATGTGTCTCGATTAGTCTACCTGAGTCTCATGGGTCTCCAGTAGTCTCTTTGAGTCTCATTAGACCCCATTAGTCTGTATGAGTCTCCTGAGTCCACACTAGTCTCCCTGAGTCTCATGAGTCCCCATCAGTCTCTATGATTCTCATCAGTCTCATGAGTAGACTGTATTCTTTTTGAGTCTCTTTAGACTCCAGGAGTCTTTATGAGTTTCCTGAGTCATAACTAGCCTCCCTGAGTCACTTGAGTCTCCATTAGTCTTTATTAGTATGAAGAATCTCATGAGTCCCCAGTAGTCTCCCTGAGTCTCATGAGTCTTTCTAAGTCGCATGATTCCCATTTAGTCTTTATCAGTATAATGAGTCTCATGAGTCCCAAGCAGCCTCCCTCAATCTCCTGAGTCTCCAATAGTCTCCCTGAGTATCATGATTCCCCATGAGTCTCTATGAGTCTCACGAGTCTCATGAGTCTCCATTAGTATCGCTGAGTCTCATGAGTCGCCTTGATTCTCTATGATTGTCAAGTCTCATCAGTCCACTGTAGTCTTTATGAGTCTCATGAGATCCCTGCAGTCTCTATGAGTCTCATGATTCCCCTTGAGTCTTAATTAGTATCAAGCGTCTCGTGAGTCCCAAGTAGTCTCCCTGAGTCTCATGAGTCTCATTTAGTCTACTTGAGTCTCATGAGTCTCCAGTAGTCTCTGAGAGTCTCATGAGTCCCCATGAGTCTATATGATTTTCAGGAGACTCATGAGTCCCCAGTAGTTTCCATGAGTCTAATGAATCTCCATTAGTCTCCCTAAGTCTGATGAGTCTCCATTAGTATATATGAGTCTCATGAGTCCCCATGAGTCTCTATGATTTTCAGGAGACTCATGAGTCCGCAGTAGTCTTTCTGAGTCTCATGAGTCCCCAGCACTCGGCCTGAGTCTCATGAGTCCCTATTTGTCTCCCTGAGTCTCACGAGTCACCATTATTCTCGCTGAGTCTCACGAGTCTCCAGTTGACTCCCTGACTCTCATGAGTTCTCATGATACACTCTGATTCTCATGGGTCACCGTAGACCTTCTGAGTCATTGAGTCTCATGAGTCCCCAGCTGTCTCTATGAGTCTCATCAGTCCCAAGTAGTCTCCCTGAGTCTCATGAGTGTCAATTAGGCTCCCTGAGTGTCATGAGTCTCCTCTAGTATATCTGACTCTCATGAGTCTCCATGAGTCTCTGATTCTCATGAGACTCAGGAGTCTCATGTAGTCTTTCTGAGTCTCATGAGTCCCCAGCTGTCTCTACGAGACTCATGATTCCCCAGCTGTCGGCCTGAGTCTCATGAGTCCCTATCAGTCTCCCTTAGTCACATGAGACCCCATGAGTCTAATGAGTCTCAGAATTGCATAGTAGTCTTTCTGAGTCCCCTGCTGTCTCTGAGTCTCATGATTCCCCAGCAGTCGGCCTGAGTCTCATGAGTCCCTATCAGTCTCCCTGAGTCTCATGAGTCCCCATGAGTCTAATGAGTCTCAGGATTGCACAGTAGTCTTTCTGAGTCTCATGAGTCCCCAGCTGTCTCTATGAGTCTCATGATTCCTCAGAAGTCGGCCTGCGTCTCATGAGTCCCCATGAGTCTTTATGATTCTCATGAGTCTCATGAGTCCACAGTAGTCTTTCTGAGTCTCATGAGTACCCAGCAGTCTCTTAGGGGCTTCATGAGTCCCTAGTAGTTTCCCTAAGTCTCATGAGTCCCTTTTAGTCTTTATTAGTATCAAGATTCTCATGAGTCCCAAGTAGTCTCCCGGATCTCATGAGTCTCCTTTAGTCTTCCTGAGTCTCATGAGTCTCCAGTAGTCTCCTTGAATCTCATGAGTCCCCTTGAGTCTCTACGATTGTCAAGAGTCTCATCAGTCCACAGTAGTCTTTCAGAGTCTTATGAGATCCCTGCTGTCTCTATGAGTCTCATGATTCACCTTGAGTCTTTATTTGTATCAAGCATCTCGTGAGTCCCAAGCAGTCTCCCTGATCTCATGAGTCTCCATTAGTCTCGCAGAGTCTCATGAGTCCTGAGTAGTCTCCCTGAGTCTCATGAGTCTCCATTAGTCTACCTGAGTCTCATGAGTCTCCAGTAGTCTCTTTGAGTCTCATTAGACCACATTAGTCTGTATGAGACTCCTGAGTCCACACTACTCTCCCTGAGTCTCATGAGTCTCCATCAGTCTCCATGAGTCTCCATGAGTCTCCATGAGTCTCATGAGTCCCCATCAGTCTCTATGATTCTCATGAGTCTCATGAGTAGACTGTATTCTTTTGAGTCACTTTAGACCCCAGGAGTCTGTATGAGTCTCCTGAGTCTCATGAGTCTCCAATAGCCTCCTGGAATCTCATGAGTCCCCTTGAGTCTCTATGATTGTCAAGAGTCTCATCAGTCCACAGTAGTCTTTCTGAGTCTCATGAGATCCCTGCATTCTGTACGAGTCTCACGATTCCCCTTGAGACTTTATTAGTATCAAGCGTCTCGTGAGTCCCAAGTAGTCTCCCTGAGTCTCATGAGTCTCCACTAGTATATCTGAAACTCATGAGTCCCTATGAGTCTCTATGATTCTCATGAGTCTCATGAGTCCACAGTAGTCTTTCTGAGTCTCATGAGTCTCCCACAGTCTCTATGAGTCTCATGATTCCCCAGCAGTCTTCCTGAGTCTCCTGAGTCTCTATTAGTCTTCCTGAGTCTCACGAGTGTCCATTATTGTCGCTTAGTCTCACGAGTCTCCAGTAAACTCCCTGAGTCTCATGAGTTCTCATGATACTCACTGATTCTCATGGGTCTCATGAGTCCACTGTAGACTTTCTGAGTCATGAGTCTACAGTAGTCTGAGTCTAATGATTCTCTCGGAGTATCATGAGTCCCCATCCGTCTTTATTAGTATCAAGAGTCTCATGAGTCGACTGTAGTCTTTCTGAGTCCCTTGAGTCCCTTTGAGTCTCTGAGTCTCATGAGTTCCCTTAGTCTTTATTAGTATGAAGAATCTCATGAGTCCCAAGTAGTCTCCCTGAGTCTCACGAGTTTCCATTAGTATCGCGGAGTCTCATGAGTCTACAGTAGTCTCTTTGAGTCTCATTAATCACAGGATGAGTCTCGTGAGTCCCCACTAGTCTCCCTGAGTCTCATGCGTCACCATTAGACTCCCAGATTCTCATGAGTTTCTGAGTCTCTACGAGTCTGATGAGTCTCGTGAGTCCCCAGTAGTCTCCCTGAGTCTCATGCGTCACCATTAGTCTCCCTGAGTTTCATGAGTCCCCAGTAGTCTCCCTCAGCCTCATGAGTTTCCATTAGTCTCGCTGATTCTCATGAGTCCCGAGTAGTCTCCACAAATGTCATGAGTCTCCATTAGTCTACATGAGTCTCATGAGTCTCAATTAGTTTCGCTGAGTCTCATGAGTCTCCACTAGTATATCTGAGTCTCATGAGTCCCCAGTAGTCTCCCTAAGTCTCATGAGTCCCCAATAGTCTCTATGAGTCTCATGAGTCCCCATGAGTCTAATGAGTCTCAGGATTGCACAGTAGTCTTTCTGAGTCTCACGAGTCCCAAAGAGTGTCTATGATCCTCATGATTCTCATAAGTGTACAGTAGTTTCTTTGAGTCTCATTAGTCCCCAGCAATCAGTATGAGTCTCATGAGTCCCCGGTAGTCTATCTGAGTCTCATGATTGTGAATTAGTCTCCCTGTGTCTCATGAGTCTCCACTAGTATATCTGAATCTCATGAGTCCCCATGAGTCTCTATGATTCTCATGGGTCTCATGATTCCCCAGCAGTCTCCCTGAGTCTCATGAGTCTCTATTAGTCTCCCTGAGTCCAAAGAGCCACCATTAGACTCCCAGAGTTTCATGAGTCCCTATGAGTCTCTAAGAGTCTCATGAATATAATGAGTCCACAGTAGTCTCCCTGAGTCTCTTGAGTCTCTCTTATTCGCATGATTCCAATTTAATTTTTATCAGTATGAGTCTCATGAGTCACAACAAGCGTCCCTGAATCTCATGAGTCTCCATTAGTCTCCCTGAGTCTCATGAGTCTCCATTAGTCTACCTGAGTTTCATGAGTCTACAGTAGCCTCTTTGAGTCTCATTAGTCCCCAGGAGTCTGCCTCCTGAGTCTCCATTAGTCTCGCTGATTCTCATGAGTCTGCCGAAGACTATCTGAGTCTTATGAGTCTCAAGCAGTCTCTTTGAGTCTCATGATTCCCCAGCAGTCTGCCTGAGTCTCATGAGTCTCTATTAGTCTCCCTGAGTCTCATGAGTCTCCATGAGACTATATGATTCTCATGAGTCTCAGGATTGTACAGTAGTCCTACTGAGCCTCATTAGTCCACAGAGGTCTCTGAGTATCATGAGTCCCCAGTAGTCTCCCAGAGTCTCATGAGTTTCCATTAGTCTCCCTGAGTCTCAAGGATCCCTATGAGTCTGCACGAGTCTCATGAGTCCACAGTAGTCTCCCTGAGACTCATGAGTTTCTGAGTCGCATGATTCCCATTTAATCTTTTTCAGTATAATGAGTCTCATGAGTCCCAAGCAGCCTCCCTGAATCTAATGAGTCTCCATTAGTCTCGCTGAGTCTCTTGAGTTCCCAGTAGTCTCCCAAGATCTCATGAGTCTCCATTATTCTCGCTGATTCTCATGAGTCCCGAGTAGTCTCCCTAAGTCTCAAGAGTCTCCATTAGACTACCTGAGTCTCATGAGTCTCAATTAGTCTCGCTGAGTCTCATGAGTCTCCACTAGTATATCTGAATCTCATGAGTCCCCCTGAGTCTCTATGATTCTCATGAGACTCATGAATCCACAGTAGTCTTACTGAGTCTCATGAGACTTCAGCTGTCTCTATGAGTCTCACGATTCCCAGCAGTCGGCCTGAGTCTCGTGCGTTCTCATAATACTCTGTGATTCTCATGGGTCTGTTGAGTCCACACTAGTCTCCCTGAGTCTCATGAGTCTCCATTAGTCTCCCTGAGTCTCATGAGACTCCATGGGTCTCTATGACTTTCATGAGTCTCATGAGTTGACAGTTGTCTTTTTGCGCCCTATGAGTCTGTATGAGTCTCCTGAGTCCACACTAGTCTCCCTGAGTCTCATGAGTCTCCATTAGTCTCCCTGAGTCTCATGAGTCTCCAATAGTTTCCTGGAATATCATGAGTCCCCTTGAGTCACTATGTTTGTCAAGAGTTTCATCAGTCCACAGTAGTCTTTCTGAGTCTCATGAGATCCCTGCAGTCTCTATGAGTCTCATGATTCCCCTTGAGTCTTTATTAGTATCTAGCGTCTCGTGAGTCCCAAGTAGTCTCCTTGAGTCTCATGAGTCTCCAATAGTTTCCCTGAGTCTCATGAGTCTCCATTAGTCTACCTGAGTCTCATGAGTCTCCAGCAGTCTCTATGAATCTCATGATTCCCCAGCAGTCTGCCTGAGTCTCATGAGTCTCTATTAGTCTCCCTGAGTCTCATGAGTCCCCATGAGACTATATGATTCTCATGAGTCACAGGATTGCACAGTAGTCTTACTGAGTCTCATGAGTCCCTAGCAGTCTCTGTGAGTCTCATTAGTCCACAGTAGTCTCTAATTAGACTCCCTGAGTCTCATTAGTCCCCACTAGTATATGTGAGACTCATGAGTCCCCAGAAGTCTGAGTCCCCAGTAGTCTCCCAGAGTCTCATGAGTTTCCATTAGTCTCTCTGAGTCTCATGAGTCCCTATGAGTCTGTACGAGTCTCATGAGCCTCATGAGTCCACAGTAGTCTCCCTGAGTCTCATGAGTCTCTCTGAGTCGCATGATTTCCATTTAATCTTTATCAGTATAATGAGTCTCCTGAGTCCCAAGCAGCCTCCCTGAATCTCATGAGTCTCCATATGTCTCGCTGAGTCTCATGAGTCCCCAGTAGTCTCCCTCAGCCTCATGAGTCTCCATTAGTCTACCTGAGTCTCATGCGTTCTCATAATACTCTGTGACTCTCATGGGTCTCCTGAGTCCACACTAGTCTCCCTGAGTCTCATGAGTCTCTATTAGTCTCCCTGAGTCCAAAGAGCCACCATTAGACTCCCAGAGTTTCATGAGTCCCTATGAGTCTCTACGAGTCTCATGAATATAATGAGTCCACAGTAGTCTCCCTGAGTCTCTTGAGTCTCTCTTATTCGCATGATTCCAATTTAATTTTTATCAGTATAATGAGTCTCATGAGTCCCAACAAGCATCCCTGAATCTCATGAGTCTCCATTAGTCTCCCTGAGTCTCATGAGTCTCCATTAGTCTAGCTGAGTCTCACGAGTCTACAGTAGTCTCTTAGACTTTCATTAGTCCCCAGGTGTCTGCCTACTGAGTCTCCATTAGTCTCGCTTATTTTCATGAGTCTGCAGTAGACTATCTGAGTCTTATGAGTCTCAAGCAGTCTCTTTGAGTCTCATGATTCCCCAGCAGTCTGCCTGAGTCTCATGAGTCTCTATTAGTCTCCCTGAGTCTCATGCGTTCTCATAATACTCTGTGACTCTCATGGGTCTCCTGAGTCCACACTAGTCTCCCTGAGTCTCATGAGTCTCCATTAGTCTCCCTGAGTCTCATGAGACTCCATGATTCTCTATGATTCTCATGAGTCTCATGAGTTAACAGTAGTCATTTTGAGTCTCATTACACCCTAGGAGTCTGTATGAGTCTCCTGAGTCCACACTAGTCTCCCTGAGTCTCATGAGTCTCCATTAGTCTCCCTGAGTCTCATGAGTCTCCAATAGTTTCCTGGAATGTCATGAGTCCCCTTGAGTCACTATGATTGTCAAGAGTCTCATCAGTCCACAGTAGTCTTTCTGAGTCTCATGAGATCCCTGCAGTCTCTATGAGTCTCATGATTCCCCTTGAGTCTTAATTAGTATCAAGCGTCTCGTGAGTCCCAAGTAGTCTCCCTGAGTCTCATGAGTCTCCATTAGTCTACTTGAGTCTCATGAGTCTCCAGTAGTCTCTTTGAGTCTCATGAGTCCCCATGAGTCCATATGATACTCATGAGTGTCAGGTTTGCACAGTAGTCTTTCTGTGTCTCATGAGACCCCAGCAGTCTCTATGAGTCTAATGAGTCCCTAGTAGTCTCCCTGAGTCTAGCGAGTCCCCATGAGTGTCTATGATTCTCATGATTCTCATAAGTGCTCAGTAGTTGCTTTGAGTCTCATTAGTCCCCAGCAGACACTATGAGTCTCATGAGTCCCCGGTAGTCGATCTGAGTCTCATGATTCTGAATTAGTCTCCCTGTGTCTCATGAGTCTCCACTAGTATATCTAAAACTCATGAGTCCCCATGAGTCTCCATGATTCTCATGAGTCTCTTGAGTCCACAGTAGTCTTTCTGAGTCTCATGAGTCTCCCGCAGTCTCTATGAGTCTCATGATTCCCCAGCAGTCTGCCTGAGTCTCATGAGTCTCTATTAGTCTCCCAGAGTCCAATGAGCCACCATTAAACTCCCAGAGTTTCATGAGTCCCTGTGTCTCTACGAATCTCATGAGTATAATGAGTCCACAGTAGTCTCCCCGAGTCTCTTGAGTCTCTCTGATTCGCATGATTCCAATTTAATTTGCATCAGTATAATGAGTCTTGTGAGTCCCAAGCAGCCTCCCTGAATCTCATGAGTCTCCAATAGTCTCCCTGAGTCTCATGAGTCTCCATTAGTCTACCTGAGTCTCATGAGTCTCCAGTAGTCTCTTTCAGTCTCATGAGTCCCCAGCCGTCTCTATGAGTCTCATGATTCCCCAGTAGTTTCCCTGAGTCTCAAGAGTCTACAGTAGACATTCTGAGTCTAATGAGTCCCAACAAGCGTCCCAGAATCTCATGAGTCTCCATTAGTCTCCCTGAGTCTCATTAGTCTCCATTAGTCTACCTGAGTCTCATGAGTCTCCAGTAGTGTCTTTGAGTCTCATTAGTCCCCAGGAGTCTCTATGAATCTCGTGAGTCCCCACTAGTCTCCCTGAGTCTCATGTGTCACCATTAGAATCCCAGAGTCTCATGAGTCCCTATGAGTCTCTACAAGTCTGATGAGTCTCATGAGTCCACAGTAGTCTCCCTGAGTCTCATGAGTCTCTCTGAGTCGCATGATTCCCATTTAATCTTTATCTGTATAATGAGTCTCATGAGTCCCAAGCAGCCTCCCTGAATCTCATGAGTCTCCATTAGTCTCACAGAGTCTCATGAGTCCCCAGTAGTCTCCCTCAGCCTCCTGAGTCTCCATTAGTCTCGCTGATTCTCATGAGTCTGCAGTAATCTTTCTGAGTCTTATGAGTCTCCAGCAGTCTGTATGAATCTCATGATTCCCCAGCAGTCTGCCTGAGTCTCATGAGTCTCTATTAGTCTCCCTGAGTCTCATGAGTCCCCATGAGACTATATGATTCTCATGAGTCACAGGATTGCACAGTAGTCTTACTGAGTCTCATGAGTCCCTAGCAGTCTCTGTGAGTCTCAGTAGTCCCCAGTAGTCTCTAATTAGACTCCCTGAGTCTCATGAGTCTCCACTAGTATATGTGAGACTCATGAGTCCCCAGAAGTCTCTATGAGTATCATGAGTCCCCAGTAGTCTCCCAGATTCTCATGAGTTTCCATTAGTCTCTCTGAGTTTCATGAGTCCCTATGAGTCTGTACGAGTCTCATGAGCCTCATGAGTCCACAGTAGTCTCCCTGAGTCTCATGAGTCTCCATTAGTCTCGCTGATTCTCATGAGTCCCGAGTAGTCTCCCTAGGTCTCATGAGTCTCCATTAGACTACCTGAGTATCGTGAGTTTCCAGTAGTTTCTTTGAGTCTCATGATTTCCCAGTGATCTCCCTGAGTCTCATGAGTCTTCATTAGTCTCCCTGAGTCTCATGTGTCCCCATGAGTCTCTTTGAGTCTCATTAGTCCCAAGCAGTCTTAATGATTCCAATGAGTCCCCAGTACTGACTGTGAGGCTAATGAGTCATGAGTTCAATGTAGCCTTTCTGAGTATCATGAGCTCCCAGCTGTTTCTATGAGTCCCCAGAAGTCTCCCTGAAACTCATGAGTCTCCATTAGTCTCCCTGAGTCCCTAAGAGTCTCTATGAGTCTCATGAGTCTCATGATGACACAGTAGTTTTTCTGATTCTCATGAGTCTCTCTGAGTCTCATGAATCCCCTTTAGTCTTTATTAGTATCATGAGTCTCATGAGTCCCAAGTAGTCTCCCTGAGTCTCATGAGTCTCCATTAGTCTCGCTGAGTCTCACGAGTCTCCAGTAGTTTCCCATAGTCTCTTGAGTTCTCATGATACTCTGTGATTCTCATGGGTCTCATTAGACCACAATAGACTTTTTGAGTCTCATGAGTCTACAGTAGTCTGAGACTCATTATTCTCTCGGAGTCTTCCTTCAGTATCAAGAGTCTCATGAGTCCCCAGCAGTCTCTATGAGTATAATGTGTCCCCAGAATTCTCCCTGAGTCTCATGAGTTTCCATTAGTCTCCCTGAGTCTCATGAGTCCCCAGTAGTTTCCATGAGCCTCATGAATCTCCATTAGTCTCCCTGAGTGTCATGAGTCTCCATTTGTTTATCTGAGTCTCATGAGTCCCCATGAGTCTATGATTTTCATGAGTCTCATGAGTCCACAGTAGACTCATGAGTCCCCAGCAGTCTCTATGAGTCTCATGAGTCCCCATGAGTCTTCATGATTCTCATGAGTCTCAGGAGTGCACAGTAGTCTCCCTGAGTCTCATGAGTCTCCATTAGTTTAGCTGAGTCCCAAGAGTCTCCAATAGTCTCCCTGAGTCTCATGAGTTTCCTTTAGTCTACCAGATTCTGATGAGTCCCCAGCAGTTTCTATGAGTCTGATGAGTCCCCAATAGTCTCCCTGAGTCTTATGAGTTTCCATTACTCTCCTTGGGTCTCATGAGTCCTTATGAGTCTATGATTCTCAAGTGTTATGAGTCCACAGTTGTCTTTCTGGATCTCATGAGACCCTAGCATTCTTTATGAGTCTCATGAGTCTCCCTTAGTCTGCCAAAGTCTCATGAGTCCCCATGAGTTCCTTTCAGTCTTTATCACTATCAAGTTTCTCATGAGTTTCCTTTAGTCTCCCAAAGTCTCATGAGTCTCTCTGAGTCTCATGAGTCCCCTTTAGTTTTTATTAGTACCAAGAATCTCATAAGTAGACTTCCTGAGACTCATGATTCTCCATGAGACTCGCTGAGTCTCACGAGTTCCCAGTAGTCTCCTCAATTTCAAGAGTTGCCATTAGTCTACCTGAGTCTCATGAGTCCAAAGAAGTCTCCCTGAGTCTCATGAGTATCCATTAGTCTCAATGAGACTCATGAGTCCCCAGTAGTCTCTTGAGACTCATTAGTCCCCAGGAGTCTCTACGATTCTCATGAGTCCCCAGGAGTCTCTCTGAATCTCATGAGTCTCCAGTAGTCTCTTAGAGTCTCATGAGTCCCCAGCAGACACTTTGAGTCTCATGAGTCCCAAGTAGTCTCTCTGAGACTCTTCAGTCTCCATTACTCTCCCTGAGTCTGATGAGTCCCCATGAGTCTCTATGATTCTCGTGAGTCTCATGAGTCCACAGTAGTCTTGCTGAGTCTCATGAGTTCCCAGAAGTCTCCCTCAGTCTCATGAGTCTCCATTAGTCAACCTGAGTCTCATTAGTCCACAGTAGACTCTTTGAGTCTCATCAGTCCGCAGTAGTCTCCCTGAGTGTCATGACTCTCCAGTAGTCTCCCTGAGACTCGTGAGTCTCATTGATACTCATGAGTCCCCAATAGACTCCAAGAGTGTCTCCTCGAGCCTCATGAGTCCCCATGAGTCTATGATTCTCAAGTCTCATGTGTATGCACTAGTCTTTCGGTGTCCTAAGTAGACTCCCTGAGTCACATGAGTCCCCTTGAGTCTCCATGATTCTCATTAGTCTCATGAGTTTAAAGTAATCTCTATGAGGTTCATGATTTCCCAGTAGTCTCTATGAGTCTCATGAGTCCCCAGTAGTCTCCCGGAGTTTCATGAGTCCTCATGATTCTCTATTAATCTCATGAGTCTCATGAGTCCACCGTAGTCTTTTTGGATCTCATGAGACCCTAGCAATTTCTATGAGTCTCATGAGTCTCCTTTAGTCTCCCAAAGTCTCATGAGTCCCCCTGAGTCTCATGAGACTCCATTAGTCTACCTGACTCTCAGGAGTTCACAGTAGTCTTTCTGAGTCTAACGAGTCTCTATGAGTCTCATAAGTCCCCTTTAGTCTTTATTAGTACCAAGAATCTCATAAGTAGACACCCTGAGACTTATGATTCTCCATGAGACTCGATGAGTCTCACGAGTTCCCAGTAGTCTCCTCAATCTCAAGAGTCTCCATTAGTCTACCTGAGTCACATGAGTCACCATAAGTCTTCTTCAGTCTCATGAGACTCCATTAGTCTACCTGACTCTCAGGAGTTCACAGTAGTCTTTCTGAGTCTAATGAGACTCTCTGAGTCTCATAAGTCCCCTTTAGTCTTTATTAGTACCAAGAATTTTATAAGTAGATTCCCTGAGACTCATGATTCTCCATGAGACTCGCTGAGTCTCACGAGTTCCCAGTAGTCTCCTCAATCTCAAGAGTTTCCATTAGTCTACCTGAGTCACATGAGTCACCATAAGTCTCCTTCAGTCTCATGAGACTCCATTAGTCTACATGACACCCAAGGCGTCTCCCTGAGTCTCATGAGTATCCATTAGTCTCGCTGAGACTCATGAGTCCCCCGTAGTCTCTTTGAGACTCATTAGTCCCAGGGAGTCTCTAAGATGCTCATGAGTCCCCAGGAGTCTCTCTGAATCTCATGAGTCTCCAGTAGTCTCTTTGAGTCTCATGAGTCCCAAGTATTCTCTATGATTCTCGTGAGTCTCATGAGTCCACAGTAGTCTTTCTGAGTCTCATGAGTTCCCGGAAGTCTCCCTCAGTCTCATGAGTCCCTATGAGTCTCTATGAGTCTCACAAGTCTCATGACTCCACAGTAGTCTGTCTAAGTGTCATGAGTCACTCTGAGTCTCAGGAATCCCTTTTAGTCTTTATTAGTATCAAGATTCTCATGAGTCCCAAGAAGTCTCCCTGAGTGTCATGAGTATCCATTAGTCTCGCTGAGACTCATGAGTCCCCAGTAGTCTCTTTGAGACTAATTAGTCCCGAGGAGTCTCTACTATTCTCATGAGACCCCAGGAGTCTCCCTGAGTCTCATGAGTCTCCATTAGTCTCCCTGAGTCTCATGAGTGCCTATGAGTCTTTATTAGTATCATGAGTTTCATGAGTACCAAGCAGTCTCCCTGAGTCTCATGAGTCTCCATTAGTCTACCTGATTCTCATGAGTCCACAGTAGACTCTTTGAGTCTCATCAGTCCCCTGTAGTCTCCTTGAGTGTCATGACTCTCCACTAGTCTCCCTGAATCTCATGAGTCCCCAAGAGTCTCACTGATATTCATGAGTCCCATATAGTCTCCATGAGACTCATGAGTCTCCAATACTCTCCTTGAGCCTCATGAGTCCCCATGAGTCTATGATTCTCAAGTCTCATGTGTCCACACTAGTCTTTAGGATTCCCAAGTAGTCTCCCTTAGTCTCATGAGTCTCCAGGAGTCACTATGATTATCATGTATCTCATGAGTCCACAGTAGTCTTTCTGAGTATCATGAGTCCCCTGCAGTCTCCCTGAGTCTCATGAGTTCCTTTAGTCTTTATTTGTATCAAGATTCTCATGATTCCGCTGTAATATACCTGAGACTCAGGAATCCCATGAGTATGATTCTCATGAGTCTCATGATCTCCATTACTTCAGCTGAGTCCCAAGAGTCCCCAATAGTCTCCCTGAGTCTCATGGGTTTCCATTAGTCTACCAGTGTCTCATGAGTCTCCATTAGTTTAGTTGAGTCCCAAGAGTCCCCAATAGTCTCCCTGAGTCTCATGAGTTTTAATTAGTCTACCAGAGTCTCATGAGTCCCCAGCAGTCTCTTTGAGTCTCATGAGTCCCCAGAAGTCTCCCGGATTCTCATGACTTTCCGTTAATCTCATCGAGTTTGATGAGTCCCCAGCAGTTTCTATGAGTCTGATGAGTCCCCAATAATCTCCCTGAGTCTCACGAGTTTCCATTACTCTTATTGAGTCTCATGAGTCCTCATGAGTCTATGATTCTCAAGTGTTGTGAGTCCACAGTAGTCTTTCTGGATCTCACGAGATCCTAGCATTCTCTATGAGTCTCATGAGTCTCCCTTAATCTGCCAAAGTCTCATGAGTCCCCATGAGTCCCTTTCAGTCTTTATCAGTATCAAGATTCTCATGAATCCCAAGAAGTCTTTCTGAGTCTCATGAGTATCCATTAGTCTCGCTGATACTGATGAGTCCCAGTAGTCTTTTTGAGACTCATGAGTCCCCAGGAGTCTCTCTGAATCTCATGAGTCCCCAGTATTCTCCCTGAGTCTCATGAGTCCTCATGATTCTCTATTAATCTCATGAGTCTCATGAGTCCACAGTAGTCTTTCTGGATCTCATGAGACCCTAGCATTCTCTATGAGTCTCATGAGTCTCCTTTAGTCTGCCAAATTCTCATGAGTCCCCATGAGTCCCTTTCAGTCTTTATCAGTATCAAGATTCTCATGAGTCCCAAGAAGTCTCCCTGAGTCTCATGAGTATCCATTAGTCTTGCTAAGACTGAAGAGTCCCCAGTAGTCTTTTTGAGACTCATGAGTCCCCAGGAGTCTCTCTGAATCTCATGAGTCCCCAGTAGTCTCCCTGAGTCTCATGAGTCCTCATGATTCTCTATTAATCACATGAGCCTCATGAGTCCACAGTAGTCTTTCTGGATCTCATGAGACCCTAAGCATTCTTTATGAGTCTCATGAGTCTCCCTTAGTCTGCCAAAGTCTCATGAGTCCCCATGAGTTCCTTTCAGTCTTTATCACTATCAAGTTTCTCATGAGTCTCCTTTAGTCTCCCAAAGTCTCATGAGTCTCTCTGAGTCTCATGAGTCCCCTTTAGTTTTTATTAGTACCAAGAATCTCATAAGTAGACTCCCTGAGACTCATGATTCTCCATGAGACTCGCTGAGTCTCACGAGTTACCAGTAGTCTCCTCAATTTCAAGAGTTTCCATTAGTCTACCTGAGTCACATGAGTCCCGAGAAGTCTCCTTCAGCCTCATGAGTCTCCATTAGTCTACCTGAGTCTCATGAGTCCACAGTAGACTCTCTTAGTCTCATGAGTACGCAGCAGTCACTATGAGCTTCATGAGTCCCAGTAGTCTCCCTGAGTCTCAATAATCTCCATTAATCTCCCTGAGTCTCATGAGTCACTTTTAGTCTTTATTAGTATCAAGATTCTCATGAGTCCCAAGAAGTCTCCCTGAGTCTCATGAGTATCCATTAGTCTCGCTGAGACTCATGAGTCCCCAGTAGTCTCTTTGAGACTCATTAGTCCCCAGGAGTCTCTACGATTCTCATGAGTCCCCAGGAGTCTCTCTGAATCTCATGAGTCTCCAGTAGTCTCTTCGAGTCTCATGAGTCCCCAGCAGACACTTTGAGTCTCATGAGTCCCAAATAGTCTCTCTGAGACTCTTGAGTCTCCATTACTCTCCCTGAGTCTCATGAGTCCCCATGAGTCTCTATGATTCTCATGAGTCTCATGAGTTCACAGTAGCCTTTCTGAGTCTCATGAGTTCCCAGAAGTCTCCCTCAGTCTCATGAGTCTCCATTACACTCCCTGAGTCTCATGAGTCCCCATGAGTCTCTATGATTCTGGTGAGTCTCATGAGTCCCCCGTAGTCTTTCTGAGTCTCATGATTCCCAGAAGTCTCCCTCAGCCTCATGAGTCTCCATTAGTCTACCTGAGTCTCATGAGTCCACAGTAGACTCTTTGAGTCTCATCAGTCCCCAGTAGTCTCCCTGAGTGTCATGACTCTCCACTAGTCTCCCTGAGACTCATGAGTCCCCATGAGTCTCATTGATACTCATGAGTCCCCAATAGACTCCATGAGACTAATGAGTCTCCAATACTCTCCTTGAGCCTCATGAGTCCCCATGAGTCTATGATTCTCAAGTCTCATGTGTATGCACTAGTCTTTCGGTGTCCTAAGTAGACTCCCTGAGTCACATGAGTCCCCTTGAGTCTCCATGATTCTCATTAGTCTCATGAGTTTAAAGTAGTCTCTATGAGGTTCATGAGTCCCCAGTAGTCTCTATGAGTCTCATGAGTCCCCAGTAGTCTCTTGGAGTTTCATGACTCCTCATGATTCTCTATTAATCTCATGAGTCTCATGAGTCCACCGTAGTCTTTCTGGATCTCATGAGACCCTAGCATCATGAGTCTCCTTTATTCTCCCAAAGTCTCATGAGTCCCCCTGAGTCTCATGAGACTCCATTAGTCTACCTGACTCTCAGGAGTTCACAGTAGTCTTTCTGAGTCTAACGAGTCTCTATGAGTCTCATAAGTCCCCTTTAGTCTTTATTAGCACCAAGAATCTCATAAGTAGACACCCTGAGACTCATGATTCTCCATGAGACTCGATGAGTCTCACGAGTTCCCAGTAGTCTCCTCAATCTCAAGAGTCTACCTGAGTCACATGAATCACCATAAGTCTCCTTCAGTCTCATGAGTCTCCATTAGTCTCGCTGAGTCTCATGAGTCCCGAGAAGTCTCCCTCACCCTCATTAATCTCCATTAGTCTACCTGAGTCTCATGAGTCCGCAGTAGACTCTCTCAGTCTCATGAGTACGCAGCATTCTCTATGTGCTTCATGAGTCCCCAGTAGTCTCCCTGAGTCTCAATTGTCTCAATTAGTCTCCCTGAGTCTCATGAGTCCCTTTTAGTCTTTATTAGTATCAAGATTCTCATGAGTCCCAAGAAGTCTCCCTGAGTGTCATGAGTATCCATTAGTCTCGCTGAGACTCATGAGTCCTCAGTAGTCTCTTTGAGACTCATTAGTCCCCAGGAGTCTCTCCGATTCTCATGAGTCCCCAGAAGTCTCTCTGTATCTCATGAGTCTCCAGTAGTCTCTTCGAGTCTCATGAGTCCCCAGCAGACACTTTGAGTCTCATGAGTCCCATGATTCTCTATGATAATCGTCAGTCTCATGAGTCCACAGTAGTTTTTCTGAGTCTCATGAGTTCCCAGAAGTCTCCCTCAGTCTCATGAGTCTCCATTAGTCTACCTGAGTCTCATGAGTCCACAGTAGACTCTTTGAGTCTCATCAGTCCCCAGTAGTCTCCCTGAGTGTCATGACTCTCCACTAGTCTCCCTGAGACTCATGAGTCCCCATGAGTCTCATTGATACTCATGAGTCCCCAATAGACTCCATGAGACTAATGAGTCTCCAATACTCTCCTTGAGCCTCATGAGTCCCCATGAGTCTATGATTCTCAAGTCTCATGTGTATGCACTAGTCTTTCGGTGTCCTAAGTAGACTCCCTGAGTCACATGAGTCCCCTTGAGTCTCCATGATTCTCATTAGTCTCATGAGTTTAAAGTAGTCTCTATGAGGTTCATGAGTCCCCAGTAGTCTCTATGAGTCTCATGAGTCCCCAGTAGTCTCCCGGAGTTTCATGAGTCCTCATGATTCTCTATTAATCTCATGAGTCTCATGAGTCCACCGTAGTCTTTCTGGATCTCATGAGACCCTAGCATTTTCTATGAGTCTCATGAGTCTCCTTTAGTCTCCCAAAGTCTCATGAGTCCCCCTGAGTCTCATGAGACTCCATTAGTCTACCTGACTCTCAGGACTTCACAGTAGTCTTTCTGAGTCTCATGAGTTCCCAGAAGTCTCCCTCAGTCTCATGAGTCCCTATGAGTCTCTATGAGTCTCACAAGTCTCATGAATCCACAGTAGTTTTTCTAAGTCTCATGAGTCTCTCTGAGTCTCAGGAATCCCCTTTAGTCTTTATTATTATGAAGAATCTTATGAGTCCCAAGTAGTCTCTCTGAGTCTCATGAGTCTCCATTAGTCTCGCTGAGTCTCATGAGACCCCAGTATTCTTCTTAAGTCTCATGAGTCTCCATTACTCTCCCTGAGTCTCATGAGTGCCTATGAGTCTTCATTAGTATCATGAGTTTCATGAGTACCAAGCAGTCTCCCTGAGTGTCATGACTCTCCACTAGTCTCCTTGAGTGTCATGAGTCCCCATGAGTCTCATTGATACTCATGAGTCCCCAATAGACTCTATGAGACTCATGAGTCTCCAATACTCTCCTTGAGCCTCATGAGTCCCCATGAGTCTATGATTCTCAAGTCTCATGTGTCCGCACTAATCTTTCAGACTCCCAAGTAGACTCCCTGAGTCACATGAATCCCCTTGAGTCTCCATTAGTCTGATGAGTCTACAGTAGTCTCTATGAGGTTCCTGAGTCCCCAGTAGTCTCTATGAGTCTCATGAGTCCCCAGTAGTCTCCCTGAGTCTCATGAGTCCTCATGATTCTCTTTTAATCTCATGAGTCTCATGAGTCCACAGTAGTCTTTCTGGATCTCATGAGACCCTAGCATTCTCTATGAGTCTCATGAGTCTCCTTTAGTCTTTATTAGTATCAAGAGTCTCATGAGTCCCAAGTAGACTCGCAGAGTCTCATGATTTTCCATGAGACTCGCTGAGTCTCAGGAGTCCGCAGCAGTATCTTTGATTGTCAAGAGACTCATCAGACTACAGAAGTCTCCCTGAGTCTCATGAGTTTCCATTAGTCTACCAGAGTCTCATGAATCCCAAGCAGTTTCTATGAGTCTCATGAGTCCCCAGTAGTCTCCCTGTGTCTCGATTGTCTCAATTAGTCTTCCTGAGTCTCATGAGTCCCTTTTAGTCTTTATTAGTATCAAGATTCTCATGAGTCCCAAGAAGTCTCCCTGAGTGTCATGAGTATCCATTAGTCTCGCTGAGACTCATGAGTCCTCAGTAGTCTCTTTGAGACTCATTAGTCCCCAGGAGTCTCTCCAATTCTCATGAGTCCCCAGGAGTCTCTCTGAATCTCATGAGTCTCCAGTAGTCTCTTTGAGTCCCCAGCAGACACTTTGAGTCTCATGAGTCCCAAGTAGTCTCTATGATAATCGTGAGTCTCATGAGTCCACAGTAGTCTTTCTGAGTCTCATGAGTTCCCAGAAGTCTCCCTCAGTCTCATGAGTCCCTATGAGTCTCTATGAGTGTCACAAGTCTCATGACTCCACAGTAGTCTGTCTAAGTGTCATGAGTCTCTCTGAGTCTCAGGAATCCCTTTTAGTCTTTATTAGTATCAAGATTCTCATGAGTCCCAAGAAGTCTCCCTGAGTCTCATGAGTATCCATTAGTCTCGCTGAGACTAGTCCCCAGTAGTCTCTTTGAGACTCATGAGTCCCCAAGAGTCTCTCTGAATCTCATGAGTCTCCAGTAGTCTCTTTGAGTCTCATGAGTCCCCAGCAGACTCTTTGAGTCTCATGAGTCCCCAGAAGTCTCCCTCAGTCTCATGAGACCCTATGAGTCTCTATGAGTCTCACAAGTCTCATGAATCCACAGTAGTTTTTCTAAGTCTCATGAGTCTCTCTGAGTCTCAGGAATCCCCTTTAGTCTTTATTATTATGAAGAATCTTATGAGTCCCAAGTAGTCTCTCTGAGTCTCATGAGTCTCCATTAGTCTCGCTGAGTCTCATGAGACCCCAGTATTCTTCTTAAGTCTCATGAGTCTCCATTACTCTCCCTGAGTCTCATGAGTGCCTATGAGTCTTCATTAGTATCATGAGTTACATGAGTACCAAGCAGTCTCCCTGAGTCTCATGAGTCTCCATTAGTCTACCTGATTCTCATGAGTCCACAGTAGACTCTTTGAGTCTCATCAGTCCCCAGTAGTCTCCCTGAGTGTCATGACTCTCCAATAGTCTCCCTGAGTCTCATGAGTCCCCATGAGTCTCATTGATATTCATGAGTCCCCAATAGACTCCATGAGACTCATGAGTCTCCAATACTCTCCTTGAGCCTCATGAGTCCCCATGAGTCTATGATTCTCAAGTCTCATGTGTCCGCACTAATCTTTCAGAGTCCCAAGTAGACTCCCTGAGTCACATGAATCCCCTTGAGTCTCCATTAGTCTGATGAGTCTACAGTAGTCTCTATGAGGTTTATGAGTCCCCAGTAGTCTCTATGAGTCTCATGAGTCCCCAGTAGTCTCCCTGAGTCTCATGAGTCCTCATGATTCTCTTTTAATCTCATGAGTCTCATGAGTCCACAGTAGTCTTTCTGGATCTCATGAGACCCTAGCATTCTCTATGAGTCTCATGAGTCTCCTTTAGTCTTTATTAGTATCAAGAGTCTCATGAGTCCCAAGTAGACTCACAGAGTCTCATGATTTTCCATGAGACTCGCTGAGTCTCAGGAGTCCGCAGCAGTATCTTTGATTGTCAAGAGACTCATCAGACTACAGAAGTCTCCCTGAGTCTCATGAGTTTCCATTAGTCTACCAGAGTCTCATGAGTCCCAAGCAGTTTCTATGAGTCTCATGAGTCCCCAGTAGTCTCCCTGTGTTTCAATTGTCTCAATTAGTCTCCCTGAGTCTCATGAGTCCCTTTTAGTCTTTATTAGTATCAAGATTCTCATGAGTCCCAAGAAGTCTCCCTGAGTGTCATGAGTATCCATTAGTCTCGCTGAGACTCATGAGTCCTCAGTAGTCTCTTTGAGACTCATTAGTCCCCAGGAGTCTCTCCAATTCTCATGAGTCCCCAGGAGTCTCTCTGAATCTCATGAGTCTCCAGTAGTCTCTTTGAGTCCCCAGCAGACACTTTGAGTCTCATGAGTCCCAAGTAGTCTCTATGATAATCGTGAGTCTCATGAGTCCACAGTAGTCTTTCTGAGTCTCATGAGTTCCCAGAAGTCTCCCTCAGTCTCATGAGTCCCTATGAGTCTCTATGAGTGTCACAAGTCTCATGACTCCACAGTAGTCTGTCTAAGTGTCATGAGTCTCTCTGAGTCTCAGGAATCCCTTTTAGTCTTTATTAGTATCAAGATTCTCATGAGTCCCAAGAAGTCTCCCTGAGTCTCATGAGTATCCATTAGTCTCGCTGAGACTAGTCCCCAGTAGTCTCTTTGAGACTCATGAGTCCCCAAGAGTCTCTCTGAATCTCATGAGTCTCCAGTAGTCTCTTTGAGTCTCATGAGTCCCCAGCAGACTCTTTGAGTCTCATGAGTCCCCAGAAGTCTCCCTCAGTCTCATGAGACCCTATGAGTCTCTATGAGTCTCACAAGTCTCATGAATCCACAGTAGTTTTTCTAAGTCTCATGAGTCTCTCTGAGTCTCAGGAATCCCCTTTAGTCTTTATTATTATGAAGAATCTTATGAGTCCCAAGTAGTCTCTCTGAGTCTCATGAGTCTCCATTAGTCTCGCTGAGTCTCATGAGACCCCAGTATTCTTCTTAAGTCTCATGAGTCTCCATTACTCTTCCTGAGTCTCATGAGTGCCTATGAGTCTTCATTAGTATCATGAGTTACATGAGTACCAAGCAGTCTCCCTGAGTCTCATGAGTCTCCATTAGTCTACCTGATTCTCATGAGTCCACAGTAGACTCTTTGAGTCTCATCAGTCCCCAGTAGTCTCCCTGAGTGTCATGACTCTCCAATAGTCTCCCTGAGTCTCATGAGTCCCCATGAGTCTCATTGATATTCATGAGTCCCCAATAGACTCCATGAGACTCATGAGTCTCCAATACTCTCCTTGAGCCTCATGAGTCCCCATGAGTCTATGATTCACAAGTCTCATGTGTCCGCACTAGTCTTTCATAGTTCCAAGTAGTCTCCCTGAGTCTCATGAGTTCCCAGGAGTCTCTATGATTCTCATGTATCTCATGAGTCTCCAGTAGTCTCCCTGAGTCTCATGAGTCCCCAGCAGTTTCCCTGAGTCTCATGAGTCCCTTTAGTTTTTATTTGTATCAAGAATCACATGAGTCTCCCTGAGACTCATGAGACTCCATTAATCTCTCTGAGTCTCGTGAGACCCCAGTAGTCTTCTTAAGTCTCATGAGTCTCCATTACTCTCCCTGAGTCTCATGAGTGCCTATGAGTCTTCATTAGTATCATGAGTTTCATGAGTACCAAGCAGTCTCCCTGAGTCTCATAAGTCTCCATTTGTCTTCCTGAGTCTCATGAGTCCACAGTAGACTCTTTGAGTCTCATCAGTCCCCAGTAGTCTCCCTGAGTGTCATGACTCTCCACTAGTCTCCCTGAGTCTCATGAGTCCCCATGAGTCTCATTGATACTCATGAGTCCCCAATAGACTCCATGAGACTAATGAGTCTCCAATAATCTCCTTGAGCCTCATGAGTCCCCATGAGTATATGATTGTCAAGTCTCATGTGTCCGCACTTGTCTTTCGGAGTCTCCCTGAGTCACATGAGTCTCCTTGAGTCTCCATGATTCTCATTAGTCTCAATAGTGTACAGTAGTCTCTATGAGGTTCATGAGTCCCCAGTAGTCTCTATGAGTCTCATGAGTCCCCAGTAGTCTCCCGGAGTCTCATGAGTCCTCATGATTCTCTATTAATCTCATGAGTCTCATGAGTCCACCGTAGTATTTCTGGATCTCAGGAGACCCTAGCATTCTCTTTGAGTCTCCTTTAGTCTCCCAAAGTCTCATGAGTCCCCCTGAGTCTCATGAGTTTCCATTAGTCTGCCTGACTCTCAGGAGTCCACAGTAGTCTTTCTGAGTCTCATGAGTACCCTTTAGTCTTTATTAGTATCAAGAGTCTCATAATTCCCAAGTAGTCTCCCTGAGTCTCATGATTCTCCATGAGACTCTCTGAGTCTCATGAGTCTCCAGAAGTCTTTTTGAGTCTCATGAGTCCCCAGAAGTCTATATCATTCTCGTGATTACCCAGTAGTCTACCTGAGTTTTATGAATCCCCATCAGTCTATGATTCTCATGAGTCTCAAGAGTCCACAGTAGTCTTTCTGAGTCTCATGAGTCCACAGTAGTCTTTCTGAGTCTCATGAGTCCCCAGCAGTCTCCCTGAGTCTCATGAGTCCCTATGAGTCTCATGAGTCTCATGAGTCTCTCCGAGTCTCATGAGTCTCCTTTAGTCTTTATTAGTATCCAGAGACTCATGAGTCCCAAGCAGTCTCCCTGAGTCTCATGAGTCTCCATTAGTCTAGCTGAGTCTCATGGAGTCCCCAGTAGTCTCCCTTAGGCTCATGAGTCTCCATTAGTCTACCTGAGTCTCATGAGTCTCCAGTAGGCTATTTGAGTCTCATGAGACCCCAGGAGTCTCTATGAGTCTCATGAGTCCGCAGTAGTCTTCCTGAGTGTCATGACTCTCCACTAGTCTCCCTGAGACTCATGAGTCTCCAATAGTCTCCTTGAGCATCATGAGTCCCCATGAGTCTATGATTCTCAAACCTAATGTGTCCGCAGTAGTCTTTCGGAGTTGCATGAGTCCCCAGCAATCTCTATGTCGCTATTGATTCTCAAATAGTCTCCCTGAGTCTCATGAGTCTCCATTAGTCTCATTGAGTATCATGAGTCACCATGAGTCTATGATTCTCAAGTCTCATGAGTCGACAGTATTCTTTGTAAGTCTCTTGAGTCTGGCGGAGTCTAATGAGTCCCTTTTAGTCTTTATTAGTATCAAGAGTCTCATTAGTCCCAAGTAGTCTCCCTGATTCTCATGAGTCTCGATTAGTCTCGCTGAGGCTCATGAGTCCCCAGCAGTCTCTCTGAGTCTCATGATTCCCCAGATGTCTCCCGGATTCTCATGACTCTCCATTAGTTTCCCTGAGTCTGATGAGTCTCCAGCAGTTTCTATGAGTCTGATGAGTCCCCAATAGTCTCCCTGAGTCTCATGAGTTTCCATTACTCTCCTTGAGTCTCATGAGTCCTCATGAGTCTATGATTCTCAAGTGTTATGAGTCCACAGTAGTCTTTCTGAGTTTCATGAGTCCCCAGCAGTCTCCCTGAGTTTCATTATTTCCTATGAGTCTCTCAGTCTCATGAGTCTCAGGAGTCCACAGTAGTCTTTCTGAGTCTCATGAGTCTCTCTGAGTCTCATGAGTCCCCTTTAGTTTTTATTAGTATCAAGAGTCTCATGAGTCCCAAGTAGACTCACTGAGTCTCATGATTCTCCATGAGACTCGCTGAGTCTCATGAGTCCGCAGCAGTATCTCTGATTGTCAAGAGACTCATCAGACTACAGTAGTCTCTCTGAGTCTCATGAGTCCCTAGCAGTCTCTATGAGTCTTATGAGTACCCTGTAGTCTCTATGAGTCTCATGAGTCTCCATTAATCTACCTGACTCTCTTGAGTTTTCAGAAGTCTTCTTGAGTCTCATGAGTCCCCAGTTGTCTCTATGATACTCATGATTCTGCAGTAGTATACCTGAGACTCAGGAATCCCAATGAGTATGATTCTCATGAGTCCATTACTTTCGCTGATTCTCATGAGTTCCAAGTAGTCTCCCTGAGTCTCAGGAGTCTCCATTAGTCTCCCTGAGTCTCATGAGTCTCCATTAGTTTAGCTGAGTCCCATGAGTCCCCAATAGTCTCCCAGAGTCTCATGAGTCTCCAGTAGTCTTTTTGAGTCTCATGTGTCCCCAGTAGTCTCTATGAGTCTCATGATTCCCGAGAAGTCTCCCGGATTCTCATGACTCTCCTATAATCTCCCCGAGTCTCATGAGTCGCCAGCAGTTTCTATGAGTCTGATGAGTCTCCAGAAGTCTCTTTGAGTCTCATGAGTCGCCAGAAGTCTCTATCATTCTCATGATTACCCAGTAGTCTACCTGAGTCTCATGAATCCCCATCAGCCTATGATTCTCATGAGTCTCATGAGTCCACAGTAGTCTTTCTGAGACTGATGAGTCCCCAGCAGTCTCTATGAGTCTCATGACTCCCCAGTAGTCTCCCTGAGTCTAATTTGTCTCCATTAATCTCCCTGATTCTCATGAGTCCCCTTTAGTCTTTATTAGTATCAAGAGACTCAAGAGTCCCAAGTAGTCTCCCTGAGTCTCATGAGTCTCCATTAGTCTAGCTGAGTCTCATGGAGTCCCCAGTAGTCTCCCTTAGGGTCATGAGTCTCCATTAGTTTCATTGAGTCTCATGAGTCACCATGAGTCTATGATTCTCAAACCTAATGTGTCCGCATTAGTCTTTCGGAGTCGCATGAGTCCCCAGCAGTCTCTATGTCGCTATTGATTCCCCAATAGTCTCCCTGAGTCTCATGAGTCTCCATTAGTCTCATTGAGTCTCTTGAGTCACCATGAGTCTATGATTCTCAAGTCTCATGAGTCGACAGTATTTTTTGTACGTCTCATGAGTCTGGCGGAGTCTAATGAGTCCCTTTTAGTCTTTATTAGTATCAAGAGTCTGATGAGTCCCAAGTAGTCTCCCTGATTCTCATGAGTCTCCATTAGCCTCTCTGAGTCTCTTGAGTCCTCAGAAGTTTCCCTGAGTCTCATGAGTTTCCATTAGTCTACCAAAGTCTCATGAGTCTCCAGTAGTCTATTTGAGTCTCATGAGTCCCCAGAGGTCTATATGAGACTCATGTTTCCCCAGAAGTCTCCCGGATTCTCATGACTCTCCATTACTCTCCGTGAGCGTATACTCTCTAGAATGTATCGTCTAGGGTATAGGGAATACTCTCTATGGTTTAGGGTCTAGTGTCTAAGGTCTAGTGTCTAGGGTCTAGGATCTAGGGTCGAGGGTATAGGGTCTAGTATCTAGTTTCTAGGATCTAGGGTCTAGGGACAAGTGTCTACATTTTAGGGTCTATGCCTAGTGTCTACCCTCTGGAGTCAATGGTCTGGTGTATGGTATACTCTCTAGGGTCTAGGGACTAGGGTGTAGAGTCTAGATTCTAGGGTCTAGAGTTTAGAGTCGAGGGTATATTGTCTAGGATCTAGGGTGTAGGGTATACTCTCTAATGTCTAGGGTCTAGGGTGTAGTCAATACTCTCTAGGGTGTAGGGTCTACGGTGTAGAGTATACTCTGTAGGGTTTAGGGTCTAGCGTCTAGCGTCCAGGGTGTAGGGTCCTGTGTCTAGGGTGTAATGTACACTCTCTAGGGTCTACGATCTACGTTCTATGGTCCAGAGTCTAGACCCTAGACTCCAGATAGTAGAACCCAGAACCTAGACCCTAGAGAGTATACCCTACGCCCTAGACCCAGGTTCCTAGAGCTTGGACCCAAAAGAGTATACCCTAGACACTAAACCCTAGACCTAGAACCTAGACCATAGACCCTAGAGTCTAGACACTAGAGAGTATACCCTAGACTCTAAATCAAAGACCCTAGACGCTAGAGATTATACCCTAGAACATGGAACCTAGACCATAGACCCTATATCCTAGAAAGCATACCATACAACATAGACCAAACACCCTAGAACCTAGAGAGTATACCCTAGACCCTAGGCTCTAGACCCGAGACCTTAGACACTAGACAATAGACCATAGAGCTTAAACTCTACACCCTAGATACTAGATACTAGAATCCCAACCCTAGACCCTAGACACTAGACCAATGACCCTAGAACATAGATGCTAGGGAGTATACCCTACAATCTAGACCCTAGAAACTAGACACTAAACACTAGACCCTAGACCCAAGAGAGTATACTATACACCCTAGACCGTAGGCCCTAGACCCTAGAGAGTATAACCTCGACCGCAGGCCCTAGACTTTAGACCCTAGACTATAAACCCTAGACTCCAGATAGTAGACCCTATGCACTTGACCCTTGACACTAGAAAGTAGACCCTAGTCCCAGACACTAAACCTTAAACCCTAAACCCTAAACCATAAACCATAAACCATATACTCTAGACCCTAGACACTATATACTAAACACTAGACGCTATATAGATTCCAGGTAGTAGAAGCGAGAACCTAGACACTAGAGAGTATACCATATGCCCTAGACCCAGCTCCCTAGAACCTGGATCCTAGAGAGTATACCCTAGACCCTAAAACCTACACCCTAGTACCTAAACCCTAGACCCTAGACCCTGGACGCTAGAAGCTAGAATCTTGATTCTGCACTACTGATGGTAGACGTTAGGCCGTAAAGAGAAGACCCTGCTCACTAGAGCATAGAAAGTAGACCCTAGACTACAGAGTATACCGTAAACAATACACCCTAGAACCTAGACCCTAAAGAGTAGACGCTATACCCAAGACCCTAAAGAGTACACCCTAGAATCTAGACCCTAGACCTAGACCCTAGAGTGTATACCATACACCCAAGACTCTAGGCCCTAGATCCTAGACACTAGACCCTAGGCGAAAGACCCTAGACTCTAGACACTAGAGAGTATACCCTAGACCGTAAATCCTAGAACAAATACCCTAGACCATAAAGATATTACCCTAGAACACAAACCCTAGACTCTAGAAAGTATACCATACACACTAGACCCTAGACCCTAGACAATAAATTCGAGACACTAAACTCTAGACCCTAGACTCTAGACCCTAGACTCTAGAACATAGACCCTAGACCCTAGAAAGTATACCCTACTATTAGACCCTATACTCCAGATAGTAGACCCAAGTCCCTAGTTCCTATACCCTAGAGAGTATACTCTAGACCATAGTCCCTAGACCCTAGACCCTAGACCCTAGCGAGTATACCCTATACACTAGGTTCTAGGGTAAATTGTCTACTCTCTAGACAGTAGACAATTTACCCTAGAACCTTGACTCCAGATAGTAGACCCTAGTCCCTAGACCCTAGATACTAGACCCTAGACCCTACACCCTGAAGCCTAGACCTCAGACACTAGATGCTAGACCCTAAATACTAGACCCTAGACTCCAGATAGTAGAACATAGAAACTAGACCTAGAGAGTATATCCTAAGCCCTAGACCCAGGACCCTAGACCCTTGAAGCAAGAGAGTATACCTCAGACCCTACACCCTAGACCCTACTCTTAGGCCCTAGATCCTAGATCCTAGAGAGTATAACCTAGTCCCAAGACCAAAGAGAGTATATCCTAGACCGTAGGCCCAAGATTTTAAACAATAGACCATAGACCCTAGACCCTAGATAGTATACCACACACTCTAGATCCTTGACCCTAGAGAGTATACCCTATAACCTAGACACTAGAAGCTAAGCACTAGACCCTTGACTCCAGATAGTAGAACCTAGTCCCTAGACCCTAGAGAGTATACCCTAGACAATAGATGCTAGCCCTATACCCTAGTTCCTCGACACTACAACGTATACCCTAAGCCTTAGACCCAGGACACTAGACCCTGAACGCTAGAGAGTATACATTAGGCCCTAAACCATAGACTCTAGAGATTATACCCTAGTCCCTAGACCGTCGAGAATATACCGTACACACTATGCCCTAGACCCTAGACACTAGACCATACACACTGGACTCCAGATAGTAGACCCTAGGCCCTAGACCTAGAGAGTAGACCCTAGTTCCTAGACCCTAGACACTAGATCCTAGATACTAGACCATAGACCCTAGAACATAGACCCTAGATTTTAGCGAGTATACCCTATACACTAGACAGTAGAAACTTTACCCTAGCCCCTAGACTCCAGATATTAGAACCTAGAAATTAAACATCAGAGAGTATACCGTATGCCCAAGGCACATGACCCTAGACCCTGGACCCTAGAGAGTATACCATATACCGTAAACCCTAGAGAGTATACCATAGACCGTAGGCCCTAGACCTTAGAACCTAGACGATAGAACCTAGACTCCAGATAGTAGATATTAGGCCCTAGACCCTGGACACTAGAAGGTAGACCCTAGTCCCTAGACCCTAAAACCAAGAACCTACACCCAAAACCCTAAACACGAAACCCTAAAACCTAACCAAATAAACACTAAAGCTTAGACCCTAGACCCTGAAACCCAATCCCTAAACCCTAAAACCTAAACCCTAAACCATAAACCATAAACCCTAACCCTATACCCTAAACCGTAGAGCCTAGACCCTGGACCCTGGAGTGTATACCCTACACCCAAGACACTATATCCTTGATCCTAGACCCTAGACCATAGGCCAAAGACCCTAGATTCTAGACACTAGAGAGTATACCCTAGAACCTAGACACTAGACCAAACACACTAGCCACTAGAGATATTACGCTAGATCATAGACCCTAGACCTTAGCAAGTATACCGTACACCCTAGACACTGGACTATACACAATATACCCTAGACTCTAAACTACAGACCCTAGACTCTAGATAATAGACCCTAGACCCTAGACCCTAGACCCTAGAGCGTATACCCTACACACTAGACACTAGACACTAGACACTAAATAGTAGAACCTAGACTTCAGATAGTAGACACTAGTCCCTTGATCCTAGACCCTAAAGAGTATACCCTAGACCCTAGACTCTAGACCCTAGACACTAAACACTAGACCCTAGAATCCAGATAGTAGAACATAGAACCTAGACCCTAGAGAGTATACCGTACACCCTAGACACAGGACCCTAGACCCTGGACGCTAGAGAGTACACACTAGACCCTAAACCCTAAACCATAAACTCTAAACACTAAACCCTAAACCCTAAAACCTAAACCCTAAACCCTCAACCATAAACTCTAAACCCTAAACCCTAAACCTTAGAACCTAGACCCTAGACCATAGAACCTACACACTAAACCCTAAATAGTATACCCAATACTCAAGACCCTAGAGAGTATACTGTACACACAAGGCCCTAGACCCTAGACTAGACTCCAGATAGTAGACCATAGGCCCTAGATCCTAGACCCTAGAGAGTAGACCCTAAACCCTAGACCCTAAAACCAGGACCCTAGACCCTAGACCCTGGACACTAGACCATAGATTCTAGACCCTGGACAATATACACTAGACCCTAGGCTCTAGTGTCTAGGGTATATGGTCTAGGTCTAGGGTCTAGGGTTTAGAGTCTAGTGTCTAGGGTCTAGGAGTCTAGGGTCTAGGGTCTAGTGTCTGGGTCTTGGTCTAGTGTCTAGGGTGTAGGATATACTCTCTTGTGTCTAGGGTGTAGGGTTTAAGGTTTAGGGTTTAGGGTTTAGGGTTTAGGGATTAGGGTCTATGGTCTAGGTTATATTTTCTACGTCCAAGGTCTATGGTCTAGTGTCTAGGGTCTAGGTTCTAGTGTCTTGTGTCTAGGGTCTAGGGTCTAATATCTAGAGTATAGGGTATAGGGTTTAGGGTTTAGGGTTTAGGGATTAGGGTTTAGTTTCTAGGGTCTAATGTTTAGGGTCTAGGGTCTAGGGTTTAGGGTCTAGGGTCTAGGGTCTAGTGTATACTCTCTAGTGTCTATGGTATAGGGTCAACTGTCTAGGCCTATGGTCTACGGTATACTCTCTACGGTCTAGGGCCTAGGGTATAATCTCTATGGTCTAGGGTCTAGGGTCTAGGTCTAGGGTCTAGAGTTTATCGTCTAAGTACTATTGTATAGTGACTAGAGTCTACCCTCTAGCGTCTAGGGTCCAGGGTCTAAGGTCAGGGTTCTAGAGTCTAGGGTCTAGAGTTTAAGGTCTATGGTATATTGTTTATGATCTAGGGTCTAGGGTGAATGGTATACTTTCTAGGGTCTAGGCTTGATGTTCTAGGTACAAACTCTAGGGTCTAGTGTGTTTGGTCTAGGATCTAGTGTATACTCTCTAGTGTCTAGTGTCTAGTGTCTTTGGCCTAGGGTCTAGGGTATAGGATCTATGGCCTTGGGTCTACTATCTGGAGTCAAGGGTCTAGGGTCTAAGATATAGGGTCTTATGTGTAGGGTTTACATTCTATGGTCCTTGTTCTAGGGTCTAGATTCAAGTATATACTCTCTAGGGTTTTCGATATAAGGTCTACTACTGAGGGTCTAGAGTCTTGGGTGTATTCTGTAGGGTCCAGGATCTAGGGTCTATGGTTTAGTGTTTAGGGTTTAAGGTTTAGGGTCTAGGGTCTACGGTCTAGTGTATACTTTCTAGTGTCTATGGTATAGGGTCAACTGTCTAGGCCTATGGTCTACGATATACTCTCTACAGTCTAGGGCCTAGGGTATAATCTCTAGGGTCTAGGGTCTAGGGTCTAGGGTCTAGGTCTAGGGTCTAGAGTTTATCGTCTAAGTACTATTGTATAGTGACTAGAGTCTACCCTCTAGCGTCTAGGGTCCAGGGTTTAAGGTCTAGGTTCTAGAGTCTAGGGTCTAGAGTTTAAGGTCTATGGTATATTGTTTATGATCTAGGGTCTAGGGTGAATGGTATACTTTCTAGGGTCTAGGCTTGATGTTCTAGGTAAAAACTCTAGGGTCTAGTGTGTTTGGTCTAGGATCTAGTGTATACTCTCTAGTGTCTAGTGTCTAGTGTCTTTGGCCTAGGGTCTAGGGTATAGAATCTATGGCCTTGGGTCTACTATCTGGAGTCAAGGGTCTAGGGTCTAAGATATAGGGTCTTATGTGTAGGGTTTACACTCTATGGTCCTTGTTCTAGGGTCTAGATTCAAGTATATACTCTCTAGGATTTTCGATATAGGGTCTACTACTGAGGGTCTAGAGTCTTGGGTGTATTCTGTAGGGTCCAGGATCTAGGGTCTATGGTTTAGGGTTTAGGGTTTAAGGTTTAGGGATGAGGCATAAGGTTTAGGGTTTAGGATCTACGGTCTAAAGTGTAGGTTCTAGGGTCTATGATTTAGGTTCTAGTGTGTACTCTCTAGCGTCCAGGGACTTGGGTCCTGTGTCTCGGGTGTAGGGTATACTCTCTACAGTCTAGGGCCTAGGGTATAATCTCTAGGGTCTAGGGTCTAGGGTCTAGGGTCTAGAGTCTAGGGTGTAGGGTATACGCTCTAGGGTCAAGGGTCTAATGTCTAGGGTCAATTGTCTAGAGTCTAGGGTCTATAGTTTAGAGTCTAGTGTATATTGTGTATGGTCTAGTGTATAGGATGTACGGTATACTTGCTAGGGTCTAGGGTCTATGATCTAGGGTAATATCTCTAGGGTCTAGTGTATTTGGTCTAGTGTCCAGGTTCTAGGTTATACTCTCTAGTGTCTAGAATCTAGGGTCTGTGGCCTAGGGTCTAGGGTCTAGGATAAAGGATATAGTGTCTCTGGTGTAGGGTATACACTCCAGTGTCCCGGGTCTAGGGTCTACGGTTTAAGGTATAGGGTTTATGGTTTATGGTTTAGGGTTTAGGTATTAGGGTTTAGGATTTAGGGTTTAGGGTTTAGGGTTTAGTGTTTAGGGTTTAGTGTTTAGTGTTTATTGTATAGGGTTTAAGGTCTAGGTCCAAGGGTTTACTATCTGGAGTCAAAGTTCTAGGTTCTACAGTCTTGGGTCTAGCGTCTATGGTCTAGTGTATACTCTCTAGGGTCTAGGGACTAGGGTCTATTATCTGGAGTCTAGGATCTAGTGTTTAAGGTCTTGTGTTTAGAGTGTAGTGTATACTCTCTAGGGTCTAGGGTCTACGGTGTATAGTATACTCTCTTGGGTCTAGGGTCTAAGTTCAGGAGTCTAGTGTCTAGGGTCTAGGTTTTGGAGTCTAGTGTCTAAGTTCTAGAGTCTAGGGTCTACAGATTAGGGTCTAGTGTATATTCTCTAGGGTCTAGGGTCTAGGGTGTATGGTATACTTTCTAGGGTCTATGGTCTAAGGTTTATATTCTAGGGTATAATCTCTAGAGTATAGGTTCTTTCGTCTAGTGTCTAGGGTATACTCTCTAGTGTCTAGAGTTTAGGGTCTATGGTATATGTTCTACGGTCTAAGGTTTATGGTCTAGGGTATACTCTATAGGGTGTAGGTTATAGGTTGTACTATCTGGAGTCTAGGGTCTAGACAATGTACCCTAGAACCTAGATCTTAGACATTAGAGTTTACACACTCTGCCCTAGACCCAGGACCCTAGACCCTGGACAATAAATGCTAGACCCTTAACCCTAGACAGTATATCCTACACCCTAGACCCTGCACCCAAGAGAGTATACACTAGACGCTAGGCCCTATAACTTAGACCCTAGAAACTCGACCCTACACCCTAGACACTACACCCAAGACACTAGACCATAGACCCTCTACCCTAAACCCAAGACTTTAGATTATAGACACTAGACCCAGGACCCTAGTAACTAGACCCTAGAGAGTATACTCTAGTCCCTAGACCCTAGAGAGTATACCCTACACCGTAGGCCCTAGACATTAGACACTAGACTATGGAACCTAGACTCCAGATAGTAGACTCTAGGCCCTAGAGTCTGAACCCTGGAAAGTAGACCCTAATCCCTAGACCTTAGAACCTAGACCCTAGACCTTAAAACCTAAACCCTAAACCCTAAACCCTAAACGCTAGACCCCCTACATACACCCTTGATCCTAGACAATAGACACTAGACCCTAAACACTAGACCCTAGACTCTAGACCCTAGACCCTAGACCCTAGACCCTAGATCCCAGAGAGTATACCATACACCCTAGACCCTAGACCCTAGAGAGTATACCCTACAGCCTAGACACTAGATATTAAAAGTAGACCCTTGACTCAAGATAGTAAACCCTACTCCCTAGATCCTAGACACTAGAGTGTATACCCTAGACCCTAAACCCTAGACCATACAGCCTAAACACTAGACCCTAAACCCTAGACACTAGACCATAGATCCCAGACCCTAGACCATATACCCTAGACCCTAGACACTGGACCCTAGAGCCAAGAACCTAGAACCTAGAGATTACACACTACACCATAGACCCAGGACCCTAGACACTAGACCTTAGACCATAGACCCTAGGCCAAAAACCCTATACTCTAGACCCTAGAAACTAGACCCTAGACCCTAGACTACTGATAGTAGACCTTAGGCCCTAAAGAGAAGACCATACGCACTAGAACCTAGATTGTAGACCCTTGACACTACAGAGTATACCCTAAAGAATACACCATAGAACCTAGACTCTAAAGAGTAGATCCTATACCCAATACCCTAGAGAGTATACACTACACTCTAGACCCTAGAACCTAGACCCTAGAGTGTATACCCTAGACCCAAGACCCTAGACCCTAGACCCTAGACCCTAGACTCAAGATAGTAGACTCTAGACCCAAGATCCTAGACCCTAGAGAGTAGACCCTAAAACCTGTAACCTAGACCCTAGACCCTAGACCCTAGAAATTATAACCTAGAACATAAACACTACACCATAGACCCTAGAATGTATACCATACTTCCTAGACCCTATACACTAGACAATAGACACTAGACCCTAAACTTTATACTCTAAACCTTAGAACCTAGACCCTAAACTCTATACCCTAGACTCTAGACCCAACACCCTAGAACTTAGGCCTTAGACCCTAGAGAGTGTAACATAAACCCGAGACCCTAGACCCTAGAGAGTATACCCTAGACACTATACCAAACACCCTAGACCCTAGAGATTATACCCTAGAACATAGACCCTAGACCATAGACCCTAGACAGTATATCATAATTCCTACACACTAAACCCTAGATAATAGACACTAGACCTTAAACTGTAGACCCTAGACTCTAGATCCTAGACCCTAGGGAGTATCCCATACACCCTAGACCCTAGACCCTAGAGATTATACCCTACACACTAGACACAAGACACTAAACAGTAGACCATAGACTCCAGATAGTAAACCCTAGTCCCTAGATCCTGGACACCTAATGGGTCCTACTGGACTACTCTTGTGTCCTAGTGGACACCTAATGTGTCCTATTGGACTCCTATTGTATCCTAGTGGAACCTATTGGGATGTAGTGGAATACTAATGGTCCTAGTGGACTACTTATGGGTCCTAGTGGACTGCTATTGGGTCCTAGTGTACTCCTATTGGGTTCTAGTGGACTCCTATTCGAATTCTTATGGGTGTAGTGGACACATATTGGATACTAGTGGACACCTAATGGGTCCCATTGTACTCCTTTTTGCTTCTATTGGAATCCTATTGGGTCCTAGTGGACTCATTATGGGTCCTACTAGACTAGTATTGGACACCTGTTGGGTAATAATGGACACCTATTGGGTCCTAGTGGACTCCTAATGGGTCCTACTGGACTCCTATTGGACTCCTATTGGGGCCTTGTGGACTCCTATTGGACCCCTATTGTGTCCTAATGGACACGTTTTGGGTTCTAGTGGACTCCTAATGGGTCCTAGTGGACTCCTATCATGTACTAGTGACTCATATTCGGTTCTAGTGGAATCCTAATGTGTCCTTGTGGACTCCTATTGGACACCTATTAGGTCCTAGTGGACACTTATTGGGTTCTACTGGACTCCTAATGGGTCATAGTTTACTCCTATTGGACACCTATTGGGACCTAGTGGACTCTTAATGGGTTCTAGTGGACTTTTATTGGGTCCTAGTCGACTCCTAATGGGTCCTAGTGGACACCTATTGGGTCCTTGTGGACTCCCATTGGACTCCTATTGGGACCTAGTTGACACTAGTGGGGTCAAGTGGAATCCTAATGGTTCCTAGTGCAGTCCTTATGGGTCTAGTGGACACCTATTGGGTACAGGTGGACTCCTATTGCGTTCTAATTGACTCCTAATGAGTCCTTGTGGACTTCTATTGGACTCGTAATGGGTCCTAGTGGACTCCTATTGGACTCCTATTTGGTCCCTGTGGACTTCTAATTGGTACTAGTGGACTCCTATCGGGACTTAGTGGACACTTAATGGGTCCTACTTGACTCCTATTGCATCCTATTTGGTACACCTATTGGGTTCTCAATGGGACATAGTGGACTCCTTTTGGACTACTAATGGGTCAGAGTGGACTCCTATTGTGTCCTATATAGTGGACTCCTAATGGGTCCTACGGGACTCCTATTGGACTCCTATTGGGTCCTTGTGGATTCCTATTGGACTCCTAGTGGACACTATTGGGATCTACTAGAATAATAATTGGTCTTAGTGGACTCCTTATGGGTCCTAGTGGACTAATATTCGAATCCTTATGGGTCTTGTGGACTCCTATTGGACTCCTATTGGGTCCTGGTGGACTCCTATTTGCTTCTATGGGAATCCTAATGGGTCCTTGTGAACTCATTATGGGTCCTATTGGACTCCTATTGGACTCTTATTGGGTCCTAATGGACACCTATTGGGTTCTAGTGGACTCCTAATGGGTTCTAGTGGACTCCTATTGGAGACCTATTTGGTCCTAGTGGACTCTTATTGGGTTCTACTGGACTCCTAATGGGTCCTAGTTTACTCCTATTGCACACCTCTTGGGACCTAGTGGACACTTAATGGGTTCTAGTGGACCTTTATTGGGTCCTAGTAAACTTCTAATGGGTCCCAGTGGACTCCTATTGGGTCCTTGTGGACTCCTATTGGACTCCTATTGGGACCTAGTTGACACTATTGGGGTCCAGTGCAATCCTAATGGTTCTTAGTGCCGTCCTTATGGGTCTAGTGTACTCCTATTGGTTACTAGTGGACTCCTAAAGGGATCTACTAGACTCCTCTTGTGTCCTAGTGGACACTTAAATTGTCCTACTTGACTCCTATTGGGTCCTATTCGGTGTAAGTGGACTCCTATTGGGTGCTAGTGGAATCGTAATGGGTCCTTGTCGACTACTATGGTGGACTCCTATTGCGTTCTAATGGACTCCTAATGAGTCCTTGTGGACTCCTATTGGACTCTTATTGAGTCCTAGTGGACTCATAATGTGTCCTACTGGACTCCTACTGGGTCCTTGTGGACTCCTATTAGACTCCTATTTGGTCCCTGTGGACATCTAATTGGTCCTAGTGGATTCCTATCTGGTCTTAGTGGACACTTAATGGGTCCTACTTGACTCCTATTGGGTCCTATTTGGTCCTAGTGCACACCTATTGGGTTCTAGTAGAATCTCAAAGGGACATAGTGGACTCCTATTGGACTCCTAATGGGTCATAGTGGACTCCTATTGGGTTCTAGTGGACACCTAATGGGTACTCATATTGGGTCATACTGACTCCTATTTGGTTCTAGTGGACTCCGAATGGGTCCTTGTGGACTCATATTGGACTCCTATTGGGTCGTTGTGGACTCCTATTGGACTCCCATTGGGACCTAGTTGACCCTATTGGGGTCTAGCGGAATCCTAATGGGTCCTACTGCACTCCTTATGGGTCCTATTGGGTCCTAGTGGACTTCTAATGTGTCCTAGTGGACTCCTATTGGGTTCTAGTGGACTCCTAATGGGTCCTTTGGGACTCCTATAGGAATCCTATTCGGTCCTAGTGGACTCCTAATGGGTCGTAGTGCACTCCTATTGGGTCCTAGTGGACTCATATTGGGTCGTAGTGGACTCCTAATGGGTCATATTGGACTCCTATTGGACTCTTATTGGGTCCTAGTGTACTCCTATTGGGTTCTATTAGAATCTGAATTGTACCTAGTGGACACCAATTGGACTTACATTTGGAGCTAGTGGACTCCTATTGGGTTCTAGTGGAATTCTTATGAGTCCTAATGGATTCCTAATTGGTCATTCTGGACTCATAATGGGTCCTACTGGACTCCTATTGGACCCTATTGGGATATAGTTGACCCTATTGGTGTCTAGTGGAATACTAATGGGTCCTAGTGGAAAACTTATGGGTCCTAGTGAACTCATATTCGAATCCTTTTGAGGGTAGTGGACTCCTATTGGGTACTAGTGGACTCCTCACACCCGGAAATGAGCAGCGACGCCACTGCCCAAGTGACAAGGCTAACATTATTATGTGGCTTTTCCTTTTATATGGCTACAACTTTTTCACTTGCTACACTTGTGGGATTAGGCTTTGATCTATGAATCTCATTAATAATTGTATGCAATAGAGTCACCTGTGTTGGAAATGAGAAGAAATTTGAAAAACAGGCTCACTGCTCTAAGCGCTGAAAAACAAGCAAAATACTAGTCATCAGTATTGATCTGGCATTTAGTTACAAGTTGATTAAACAAATCAATGAAAAAATAACAGCAACTGTTCCTCCCCATCAAATAAGCTATCAGTGACTCCAAACGACTTCAGGCCATTTCAATTTTCTTTTGGCATTGATTTATTCAATAAACTTGATAACTAAATGGGAGAGCAATACTGAAGAACTGAGATAGTTTTAAAACTATCAGTATTGTTCTGGCATTTAGTTACCAAGTTTACAAAATAAATCAATGCAAAATAATTTAAAAAAAATAAAAAAATAAAAATAAATAAATAAATAAATGAATAAATAAAAAAAAGTCTTAAAAGTATCTCAGTTCTTCAGTATTGCTCTCCCATTTAGTTATCAAGTTTATTGAATAAATCAATGTCTAAAGAAAATTGAAATGGCCTGAAGTCATTTGGAGTCACTCATAGCTTATTTGATGGGGAGGAACAGTTGCCGGTATCCCAGTCCCACATCGAAAGAGGGTCGTACACGAATTACGTAACAACTCACCTTGAGATCTAGGATCTCGTCAAACATCACTAACAATGACATACTCACCCCGGAATTGAGCAGCCACGCCACAGCCCAAATGACCAGGCTAACATTGTTATGTTGCTTTTCCTTTTATATGCCTACAACATTTTCACTTGCTACACTTGTGGGTTTAGGCTTCGATCTATGAATTTCATTAATAAATTTATGAATCTCATTAATAATTCTATGAATCTCATTAATAATTCTATGCAATAGAGACACCAGGGTTGGAAATGGGAACGATTTTGAAAAACAGGCTCAATGCTCTAAGGGTTGAAAATCCAGCAAAATACAACAGTCATCAGTATTGTTCTGGCATTTAGTTACCAAGTTTACAAAATAAATCAATGCAAAAAAATTAATAAATAAATAAATAAATATTTAAAAAAAAGGCTTGAAAGTATCTCAGTTCTTCAGTATTGCTCTCCCATTTAGTTATCAAGTTTATTGATTAAATCAATGCCTAAAGAAAATTGAAATGGCCTGAAGTCATTTGGAGTCACTGATAGCTTATTTGATGGGGAGGAACAGTTGCCGGTATCCCAGTCCCCCCTCGAAAGAGGGCCGTACACGAAGTACGTGACAACTGACCTTGAGATCTAGGATCTCGTCAAACATCACTAACAATGACATACTCACCCCGGAATTGAGCAGCCACGCCACAGCCCAAATGAACAGGCTAACATTGTTATGTTGCTTTTCCTTTTATATGCCTACAACTTTTTCACTTGCTACACTTGTGGGTTTAGGCTTTGATCTATGAATCTCATTAATAAATCTATGAATCTCATTAATAATTTTATGAATCTCATTAATAATACTATGCAATAGAGACACCAGTGTTGGAAATGGGAACAATTTTGAAAAACAGGCTCAATGCTCTAAGGGTTGAAAATCCAGCAAAATACAACAGTCATCAGTATTGTTCTGACGTTTAGTTACCAAGTTTACAAAATAAATCAATGCAAAAAAAATAATTTAAAAAAATAATAATAAAATAAATTTAAAAAATTTTAAAAAAGTCTTAAAATTATCTCAGTTCTTCAGTATTGCTCTCCCATTTAGTTATAAAGTTTATTGATTAAATCAATGCCAAAAGAAAATTGAAATGGCCTGAAGTCATTTGGAGTCACTGATTGCTTATTTGATGGGGAGGAATTGTTGCCGGTATCCCAGTCCCCCCTCGAAAGAGGGCGTACACGAAGTACGTAACAACTGACATTGAGATCTAGGATCTTGTCAAACATCACTAACAATGACATACTCACCCCGGAATTGAGCAGCCACGCCACAGCCCAAATGACCAGGCTAACATTGTTATGTTGCTTTTCCTTTTATATGCCTACAACTTTTTCACTTGCTACACTTGTGGGTTTAGGCTTTGATCTATGAATCTCATTAATAAATCTATGAATCTCATTAATAAATCTATGAATCTCATTAATAATTTTATGAATCTCATTAATAATTCTATGCAATAGAGACACCAGGGTTGGAAATGGGAACAATTTTGAAAAACAGGCTCAATGCTCTAAAGGTTGAAAATCCAGCAAAATACAACAGTCATCAGTATTTTTCTGGCATTTAGTTACCAAGTTTACAAAATAAATCAATGCAAAAAAATAATTAAAAAATAAAAAATAAAAAATAAAAAATAAAAAAAAAAGTCTTAAAAGTATCTCAGTTCTTCAGTATTGCTCTCCCATTTAGTTATCAAGCTTATTGATTAAATCCATGCCTAAAGAAAATTGAAATGGCCTGAAGTCATTTGGAGTCACTGATAGCTTACTTGATGGGGAGGAACAGTTGCCGGTATCCCAGTTCCCACTCAAAAGAGGGCCGTAAACGAAGTACGTAACAACTGACCTTGAATTCTAGGATCTCATCACACATCACTAACAATGACATACTCACCCCGGAATTGAGCAGCCACGCCACAACCCAAATGACCAGGCTAACATTGAAAAACAGGCTCAATGCTCTAAGGGTTGAAAATCCAGCAGAATACAACAGTCATCAGTATTGTTCTGGCATTTAGTTACCAAGTTTACAAAATAAATCAATGGAAAAATATAATAAAAAAAATATATATATAATTAAAAAAAAAAAAAAAAAAAAGTTTTAAAAGTATTTCAGTTCTTCAGTATTGCTCTCCCATTTAGTTATCAAGTTTATTGATTAAATCAATGCCTAAAGAAAATTGAAATGGCCTGAAGTCATTTGGAGTCACTGATTGCTTATTTGATGGGGAGGAACAGTTGCCGGTATCCCAGTCCCCCCTCGAAAGAGGGCCGTACACGAAGTACGTAACAACTGACCTTGAGATCTAGGATCTCGTCAAACATCCCTAACAATGACATACTCACCCCGGACTTGAGCAGCCACGCCAAAGCCCAAATGACCAGGCTATATAATATTCTTATGTTTCTTTTCCTTTTATATGGCTAAAACATTTGCACTTGCTACACTTGTGGGTTTAGGCTTTGATCTATGAATCTCATTAATAATTCTATGAATCTCATTAATAATTCTCTGAATCACATTAAAAAAATTAAAAAAAAAGTTTTAAAAGTATTTCAGTTCTTCAGTATTGCTCTCCCATTTAGTTATCAAGTTTATTGATTAAATCAATGCCTAAAGAAAATTGAAATGGCCTGAAGTCATTTGGAGTCACTGATTGCTTATTTGATGGGGAGGAACAGTTGCCGGTATCCCAGTCCCCCCTCGAATGAAAGCCGTACACGAAGTACGTAACAACTGACCTTGAGATCTAGGATCTCGTCAAACATCACTAACAATGACATACTCACCCCGGAATTGAGCAGCCACGCCACAGCCCAAATGACCAGGCTAACACTGTTATGTTGCTTCTCCTTTTATATGCCTACAACTTTTTTACTGGCTACACTTGTGGGTTTAGGCTTTGATCTATGAATCTCATTAATAAATCTATGAATCTCATTAATAATTCTATGAATCTCATTAATAATTCTATGCAATAGAGACACCAGTGTTGGAAATGGGAACAATTTTGAAAAACAGGCTCAATGCTCTAAAGGTTGAAAATCCAGCAAAATACAACAGTCATCAGTATTTTTCTGGCATTTAGTTACCAAGTTTACAAATTAAATCAATGCAAAAAAATAATTAAAAAAAAAAAAAAAAAAAGTCTTAAAAGTATCTCAGTTCTTCAATATTGCTCTCCCATTTAGTTATCAAGTTTATTGATTAAATCAATGCCAAAAGAAAATTGAAATGGCCTGAAGTCATTTGGAGTCACTGATAGCTTATTTGATGGGGAGGAACAGTTGCCGGTATCCCAGTCCCCCCTCGAAAGAGAGCCGTACACGAAGTACGTAACAACTGACCTTGAGATCTAGGATCTCGTCAAACATCACTAACAATGACATACTCACCCCGGAATTGAGCAGCCACGCCACAGCCCAAATGACCAGGCTAACATTGTTATGTTGCTTTTCCTTTTATATGCCTACAACATTTTCACTTGCTACACTTGTGGGTTTAGGCTTTGATCTATGAATCTCATTAATAATTCTATGAATCTCATTAATAATTCTATCAATCTCATTAATAATTCTATGAATCACATTAAAAATAAAAAAAATAAAAAAGAATAAAAAAAAATTTTTTCAGTTCATTGGCATTCCCCTGCCGTTTAATTATCAAGTTTATTAAAGTAAAAAGTAAATTGAAGTAGCCTGAAGTCATTTGGAGTCACTGATAGCTTATTTGATGGGGAGGAACAGTTGCCGGTATCCCAGTCCCCCCTAGAAAGAGGGCCGTATCGAAGTACGATACAACTAACCTTGAGATCTAGGATCTCGTCAAACATCACTAACAATGACATACTCACCCCGTACTTGAGCAGCCACGCCACAGCCCAAATGACCAGGCTAACATTCTTATGTTTCTTTTCCTTTAATCTGTCTAAAACATTTTCACTTGTGGGCTTAGGCTTTGATCTATGAATCTCATTAATAATTCTATGAATCTAATTAATAATTCCATGAATCTCTTTAATAATACTATAAATCACATTAAAAAAAAAAAAAAAAAAAAAAAAAAAAAAAAATTTTTTTACTTCATTGGCATTTCCCTGCCGTTTAGTTATCAAGTTTGTTAAAGCAAAAAGTAAATTGAAATAGCCTCAAGTCATTTGGAGTCACTGATAGCTTATTTGATGGGGAGGAACAGTTGCCGGTATCCCAGTCCCCCCTCGAAAGAGGGCCGTACACGAAGTACGTAACAACTGACCTTGAGATCTGGGATCTCGTCAAACATCACTAACAATGACATACTCAACCCGGACTTGAGTAGCCACGCCACAGCCCAAATGACCAGGCTAACATTCTTATGTTGCTTTTCCTTTTATATGGCTAAAACATTTTCACTTGCTACACTTGTGGGTTTAGGCTTTGATCTATGAATCTCATTAATAATTCTATGAATCTAATTAATATTTCTATGAATCTCATTAATAATTCTATGAATCACATTAAAAAAAATAAATAAATAAATAAAAAATTTTTTTACTTTAGTTTATTGGCATTCCCCTGCCGTTTAGTTATCAAGATTATTGAATAAATTCACGAAAAAAAAAAAAAAATTTTTTTAAATTACCTTAGTTTGTCAGCATACCGCTGCCGTTTAGTTATCAAGTTTAGTAAATAAATTCACGGAAAAACAATTTTTTAAATTACCTCAGTTCGTCAGCATACCTCTGCCGTTTAGTTATCAAGTTTATTGAATAATATGTGACCGCGAATGAGAAAACGTGTCTTGTGCGACTTTTATTGATATTGAGATATAAGCCAAAATAGCTGAAATCACGATGACTTATGGAAAATGTTTTTATACTTTTATCATGATTATAGAATACTTACGCTACTACTGAGACCTTCGTAGGTCTGCTAGAGTCTTTCGCTACTCTCAGAGCGACCGTTTTACCAGAGAGATGACATCCATTGCAAAAACACGGAGTTTGTCAAACGAAATGTTACACGGAAACAGACGGGCCGTTTCTTAGCAACGATTACGTCATTCAAACAATTCTGATCAATTTTACCATGAATGAAGAAAGTGAAATTGCTCAGGCTCTCAACTCGTTCGGGAACTCTCTTGCTGCTGGGGATCAAGATGCTCTTCGTGAGGTGTTCACAGACTTCTTCTGTGAACAGTCTAGCGCTCAAACTCGAACTGATGGTAAGCAACATTATTCATGATCATTACTAAACAAACAAACAAACAATGAATATCATTTTAAATTGTATAACAATAGATTTTCTGGATGAAGAAGGTCTCAGTGATGATGATGAAGGTCTTAGTGGACCTTCTGATGATGAGTTTGAACCAAGTGCACCTGGTCTTGATAGCAGCTGCTGTGATGAAGACACTACTACTTCTACCGAGGAGACTACTACTATCATCCGTCCACTGATGCTACTACCACTAGAGGAAAGATGTGATGTTCCAGTTGAAGCGCGACTTCTAGATGAGAAGGAAGAGGAAAAAGTTTTAAAATTTGTTCAGGATAAGTGTTGTTGTCAATTAAATAGTAATTCAAGTTGTAGTGACCTATTTCATATCACTCACTATAGGGAAATGAGGAACCAATGTGCAGAGCTCGATCATGATAGCTTGGATCTTGTGGTGATGTCGCAGATGATGACCCTGATGAGTAACTCTACTACGAACAGGAGGAAGGGAAGCCAGACTGAGGAGCGAAGGAGACCAGCTACATCATTTATGCACCTGGGGGGAGAAAGTATGTTAATAGTGTAATAATAATGTATGTATTTAATTTATCTGCATTGTACCTTTAATTGAGAATAGGTATGTCGCACTACCTTTATGTTCCTTCATGGTATTGGGAAGACACGTCTGACTGCCCTCAGGATTTCGGTGATGAAAAATGGACTTCAACCAAGGTAAATGGGTGAAGTAGTTTTTAATCCACATTCAATACCATTATTATACACAAACCAGAATGCACGGAAACATTCACAGACAGCCCGGTCATTCCTTTCGCCCAGAGGATGTTCAACATGTAGCAGCATTTATCACCAGCTATGCAGAAGATCATGGTATCTTGTTACACCAGGCTATAAGAGAAGTGACATACAACTTCTGCCGTCCAATACCACAAAACGGGCTGTATGGACTTCTTACGTGTCTGCTACTGAGACACTTCCAATGAAGGTTGCTGGATACAGGGCTTTTTGCATGATATGGAAGAAATACTTGCCCAATATAATCATAACAAAGCCAGCATCTGATCTTTGTTGGATGTGTCAGCAGAACAGCACAAAAATAATGAGATGTGCTAACAAATCAGAAGAAGAGAAGTCCATGGTAAATAAACATGTCTGTCCATAACAATAAATTTAATTATTCATACCTTCACAGGTTTTGAAGGAGGCAGAACAACATCTACTTGTGGTCCAGAAGGAGAGAACGTACTATCGGTCTCTTGTAAAAGACTGCAAGGAAGATGTTCATGACAACTTTCAACACCAGGGGTCATTCCAGCCTCCTCAACCAAACTGTAGACTCCCTCCATCCTCGTCAGCAATTACTGTGCACTATTCTTTCGACTTTGCACAACAAGTACACTACCCCTCCAACCCACTACAACCAGGACCTGTATATTTTCTGACTCCTAGAAAGTGTGCGATCTTTGGAGTGTGTTGTGAGGGCATTCCACGACAAATAAACTACTTGATTGATGAAGCCGTTGATGTAGGAAAGGGAGCAAACCCCGTTGTCAGCTTACTCCACCACTTTTTTGAAAATTATGGTCTTGGGGAGAGCCATGTACATCTTCATGCTGACAACTGTGTAGGGCAGAACAAAAACAACATAGTTTTTCATGTAAGTTACACAGAATACATTGTATGCATTAAGTGATTTTGATTTATTTTTATAGTACTTAATGTGGAGAGTACATGTTGGTCTACATCAATCTGTCAAACTCTCCTTCATGACCGTCGGACATACCAAATTTGCACCTGATTGGTGTTTTGGGCTATTAAAACAGAAATTTCGCAGGACTAAGGTTGACTGCCTTGAAGATATTGTTAATGTGGTGGAATCTTCTGCTTCAGTCAACAATGCCCAACTAGTTGGAACCCAATCAGGTGAAACTGTTGTCAAAAGCTACGATTGGGCAGGGTACTTGGCCTCAAAGCTAAAGCGAGTACCACAGATTAAAAAACATCACTTTGTGTTTACATCTTCCAAACCAGGCATAGTGACAATCAAAGAGTTTACTGACACAGAAACAACTGAATTAAGGTTACTGAAAGACCCCCGGTGGACTCCTTCACAAGAATTCCCAGAGCAAATACAGCCTCATGGTCTCTCACTTGAGCGAAAATGGTATTTGTATGATAAAATTCGTGAATTTTGCTCACATGAAACTCGGGATTTTGTGTGCCCACATCCGGAGCACCCACGACCATCTTCCACACCAGCACCATCACCACCACCACCATCTCCCCTCCCTTCCCAAATTGTACCTATTACACTTCCCCAGAAAAGGCAACGAATTTGTGGAAGCTGTGGTGAAGCTGGTCATAATAAGAGAACATGTACACAGAACAATTCAAACAATTCTTTTGATGCGGATTAGTCAGTGGGGGAAACAGTCCACTGTTACAGTTAGTCCGTTTTACTAGCTAGAAGAGTAGAGGTCTTGTGAGTTGATACCTCACTGCTGATCCCACAAATTCCTGTGGTTTAGTGGTCGTGGTTTGGAGTCATTACTATTTAAATTTCTATCATGCTGCTTCTTTTTATACTTTAGTAAATACACTGTAAATAAAATAAGTGATATCTCTAGAAGGGCGTAATAGGTCTTCACAGTTACATGCACTCAAACTTTTATTTAACAATAAGTAACAATGCAAAATAACTATTACTCACTTATTGGAGCTCTTCTTTCTCTTTTGGCTATTGCTTGATTAATTCAAAGACTTCTAACTGGAAATAAACTCTCTTTATCCAACTTCAGAAGATTTTAAATGTGTTTAAAAAGCGTCTACACTTTTTAACAACATCTTGTTTCTTCATCAGTCACATGATAACTAACAAGCGTGCGTGAACGGAGTAGTATACGGAAAACGTGTAAAAATTTATAAATGGCTTTTTCTAGCAATTCATTTTTAATAGCTGTCAAACTTTGAAGGCGTGTAACTCTGCGAAGGAACGACGGATTGCAAATTCGAAACCACGACGATGTAGCTAATGACCAGGGGAATCCCCTGATATAAAAACCGCAATTTTTATTTTTGGTCGCACAAGACACGTTTTCTCATTCTCGGTCACATATAAAGGAAAAAAAAAAAAACAATTTTTTTCAATTACTTCAGTTTGTCAGCATACCGCTGCCGTTTAGTTATCAAGTTTATTGAAAAAATTAAAGGAAAAAAAAAAAAAAAATTTTTTTTCATTTTTTCAGAACATTGGCATTCCCCTGCCGTTTAGTTATCAAGTTTATTAAAGCAAATAGTAAATTCGAATAGCCTGAAGTCATTTGGAGTCACTGATAGCTTATTTGATGGGGAGGAACAGTTGCCGGTATCCCAGTCCCCCCTCGAAAGAGGGCCGTACACGAAGTACGTAACAACTGACCTTGAGATCTAGGATCTCGTCAAACATCCCTAACAATGACATACTCACCCCGGACTTGAGCAGCCACGCCACAGCCCAAATGACCAGGCTATATAATATTCTTATGTTTCTTTTCCTTTTATATGGCTAAAACATTTTCACTTGCTACACTTGTGGGTTTAGGCTTTGATCTATGAATCTCATTAATAATTCTATGAATCTCATTAATAATTCTCTGAATCACATTAAAAAATATATATATATATTTTTTTTTCAGTTTATTGGCATTCCCCTGCCGTTTAGTTATCAAGTTTATTAATGCAAATAGTAAATTGAAATAGCATGAAGTCATTTGGAGTCACTGATAGCTTATTTGATGGGGAGGAACAGTTGCCGGTATCCCAGTCCCCCCTCGAAAGAGGGCCGTACACGAAGTACGTAACAACTGACCTTGAGATCTAGGATCTCGTCAAACATCACTAACAATGATATACTCACCCCGGACTTGAGTAGCCACGCCACAGCCCAAATGACCAGGCTAACATTCTTATGTTTCTTTTCCTTTTATATGGCTAAAACATTTTCACTTGCTACACTTGTGGGTTTAGGCTTTGATCTATGAATCTCATTAATAATTCTATGAATCTAATTAATAATTCTATGAATCTCATTAATAATTCTATGAATCACATTAAAAAAAATAATAATAAAAAAATAAACAATTTTAAAATTTTCTCAGTTCGTCAGCATACCGCTGCCGTTTAGTTATCAAGTTTATTAAATAAATTCACGGAAAAAAAATTTTTTAAATTACCTCAGTTCGTCAGCATACCGCTTCCGTTTAGTTATCAAGTTTATTGAAAAAATTAAAGGAAAAAAAAAAAAAAAAAAACTTTTTTTTAATTATCTCAGTTTGTCAGCATACCGCTGCCGTTTAGTTATGAAGTTTATTAAATAAATCAAAGGAAAAAAAAAAAAAATTTTTTAAAAATTACCTCAGTTTTTCAGCATACCGCTGCCGTTTAATTATCAACTTTATTAAATAAATTAAAAGAAAAAAAAAAAAATTTTTTTTTAAATTTTTTTAGTTCATTGGCATTCCCCTGCCGTTTAGTTATCAATTTTATTAAAGCAAAAAGTAAATTGAAATAGCCTGAAGTCATTTGGAGTAACTGATAGCTTATTTGATGGGGAGGAACAGTTGCCGGTATCCCAGTCCCCCCTCGAAAGAGGGCCGTACACGAAGTACGTAACAACTGACCTTGAGATCTAGGATCTCGTCAAACATCACTAACAATGACATACTCACCCCGGACTTGAGCAGCCACGCCACAGCCCAAATGACCAGGCTAACATTCTTATGTTTCTTTTCCTTTTATATGGTTAAAACATTTTCATTTGCTACACTTGTGGGTTTAGGCTTTGATCTATGAATCTCATTAATAATTCTATGAATCCAATTAATATTTCTATGAATCTCATTAATAATTCTATAAATTACATTAAAAAAAAAAAAAAAAAAAAAAAAAAAAAAAACCATTTCCTCAGTTTATCGGCATTCCCCTGCCGTTTAGTTATCAAGATTATTAAATAAATTAACGGAAAAAAAAAAATTTTTTTTTAAATTACCTTAGTTTGTCAGCATAACGCTGCCGTTTAGTTATCAAGTTTATTCAATAAATTAAAGGAAAAAAATATATATATTTTTTAAAATTTTTTTAGTTTATTGGCATTCCCCTGCCGTTTAGTTATCAAGTTTATTAAAGCAAAAAGTAAATTGAAATAGCCTGAAGTCATTTGGAGTCACTGATAGCTTATTTGATGGGGAGGAACAGTTGCCGGTATCCCAGTCCCCCCTCGAAAGAGGGCCGTACACGAAGTACGTAACAACTGACCTTGAGATCTAGGATCTCGTCAAACATCACTAACAATGACATACTCACCCCGGACTTGAGCAGCCACACCACAGCCCAAATGACCAGGCTAACATTCTTATGTTTCTTTTCCTTTTATATGGCTAAAACATTTTCACTTGCTACACTTGTGGGTTTAGGCTTTGATCTATGAATCTAATTAATAATTCTATGAATCTCATTAATAATTCTATAAATCACATTAAAAAAAAAAAAAAAAAAAAAATTTTTTTTAGTTCATTGGCATTCCCCTTCCGTTTAGCTATCAAATTTATTAAAGCAAAAAGTAAATTGAAATAGCCTGAAGTAATTTGGAGTCACTGATAGCTTATTTGATGGGGAGGAACAGTTGCCGGTATCACAGTCCCCCCTCGAAAGTGGGCCGTACACGAAGTACATAACAACTGACCTTGAGATCTAGGATCTCGTCAAACATCACTAACAATGACATACTCACCCCGGACTTGAGCAGCCATGCCACAGCCCAAACGACCAGGCTAACATTCTTATGTTTCTTTTCCTTTTATATGGCTAAAACATTTTCACTTGCTACACTTGTGGGTTTAGGCTTTGATCTATGAATCTCATTAATAATTCTATGAATCTAATGAATAATTCTATGAATCTCATTAACCCTTCATCTGCGTTTGCAATTATTCTCGTTTGTGGGCGTCGTGCGAAAGAAATTTGTAGATATTTTCTGATTGATTTTATAGTATGAAATCATGGAATATAAAGAAACTGACACGCACACAGCATAAAGAAGATGTTTATTTAGTTTAATGGAGCCCAAAAATCGAAGCTACATGCCTAACAAAAGTGATAAAGAGACGCTAATTGTTGGCGTTGCCAACTTACTACTACACTTTCAAACACTCGCCTTGCTGCTTTTTTGTAGCTAACGAAGTATGTTTTTTGTATCTACAGCTTTCTTAGATGGTCTTCTATCTACCTAAGTCAGTTAAAAGTCACTGTTATTTAAAATGCAGAAGTTATGCAGGCGAGTACAGAGGTAGGCGTTGCCCGTGGAAGTACTATATTTTCAAGCGCTCGTCTTACTCTCTTCCTGGTGATAACGAAGCATAAATTTAACATCAATGGCTTGCTTAACAACTCTTCTTTACAGCAAAGTAAGTTAGAATCTTGAGTCTTATAAAATGTGAGAGTTATAGAGCTGCAAGTAATTAGATATTAAGTACTCCGCCCACTTGCAGCTTGGGCGCTTTAAAGCGCCTCCAGCAGTATAATTAGTAGTGGGTGGGGCGCCTTAAAGCGCCTACAGCAGATGAAGGGTTAATAATTCTATGAATCACATTAAAAAATAATAATAATAATAATAATAAATTTTTAACAAAATTTTTTTCAGTTCATTGGCATTCCCCTGCCGTTTAGTTATCAAGTTTATTAAAGCAAAAAGTAAAATGAAATAGCCTGAAGTCATTTGGAGTCTCTGATAGCTTATTTGATGGGGAGGAACAGTTGCCGGTATCCCAGTCCCCCCTCGAAAGAGGGCCGTACACGAAGTACGTAACAACTGACCTTGAGATCTAGGATCTCGTCAAACATCACTAACAATGACATACTCACCCCGGACTTGAGCAGCCACGCCACAGCCCAAATGACCAGGCTAACATTCTTATGTTTCTTTTCCTTTTATATGGCTAAAACATTTTCACTTGCTACACTTGTGGGTTTAGGTTTTGATCTATGAATCTCATTAATAATTCTATGAATCTAATTAATAATTCTATGAATCTCATTAATAATTCTATGAATCACATTAAAAAAAATAATAATAAAATAATAAAAATAATAATAAATTTTTTTCAGTTCATTGGCATTCCCCTGCCGTTTAGTTATCAAGTTTATTAAAGCAAAAAGTAAATTGAAATAGCCTGAAGTCATTTTGAGTCACTGATAGCTTATTGGATGTTGAGGAACAGTTGCCGGTATCCCAGTCCCCCCTCGAAAGAGGGCCGTACACGAAGTACGTAACAACTGACCTTGAGATCTAGGATCTCGTCAAACATCCCTAACAATGACATACTCACCCCGGACTTGAGCAGCCACGCTACAGCCGAAATGACCAGGCTAACATTCTTATGTTCCTTTTCCTTTATATGGCTAAAACATTTTCGCTTGCTACACTTGTGGGTTTAGGGTTTGATCTATGAATCTCATTAATAATTCTATGAATCACATTAAAAAAAAAAAATAATAATAATAATTTTTTCAGTCAAGTTTATTAACAGATTAGCGTCCAAATTAATTTTCTAAATTTTTGACCGTAATAGCCAAATTAAATCATCAGGAAGTCAAAAATTTCATACTGTTTATAAAACGGGTTATATCTGGCTTCCTGTAATACTTTAGTATTGCAAACATTGCATCATTGTACACGCCTCTTTATGCTGAATCGAACGATACCAAACACAACTTACTCAAGCAAGGGGTAGTGGAAGAAAGTTAGTGTTTTTAGACAAGTATCTTTTACTGTAATAAACATGTTAGCATTGCAAGAATATAATAGTGAAGACTGATAAATATATTATTATATGAAAGCTAGGATATCATTCCTTGTTCTTTGTGGTATTTCAGGAAGCAGTCTGATTCTCTTTCTCCAGTATGACAGAGATGCTTTTCACAATCAAAGCAGTACCAGAAGGTTTCTCTTCTTGTAGAGGGTGTGATACGATGACTGCAGTACCAACATCTGCTAGAACCCTTCTTGCTCTTGGTCTTGTGTTTTACAGGGAAGTGTTTTAGAGTGGTGGATACCGGATTTCGATCTGCTGATGTTGAAGGGAGGCCTCGAGTTTTTCTGCTGTTATAGTCTCCGATAAGGCTCTTGGCAAGTTGTAGACGAAAGGTTTTAGTATCACAGATTCTGGTTGTTTGAGGAGAATAGTGGTGAAAGAGAACATATGAGTTGGTAATGGAAACATCAAATAAAAACCAGAAAACATATTTATACAGTTTATGACTTTTGAACCGTACGTGATAATATTGACGTAGTTGGTCCCCTCTGTCAACCCCGCCCATATATTTGCTGTATGAGATAATTGCTGATGGACACTGCAGTTCTATTCGAGAACCATCTCTTTGTTTGCGTGTTATTGTACCTGTTTCTGGCTGACAATTAGAGGATATAGCTGTTACTGGTTGATTATCTAACCACATTACAGCATGTACTGGTCCTTGTTGACGGAAGGCAGCATCTCCCCTGTAAGTAAAAAATTTAAATGTTTAGCATGAAGTTTGTACATTGTTTACCTTTTTTCTAATTTTAAGTAATCTCTAATATATTTCTTTGTTTTGTTTTTCAATTCATTAGGCCAGCCACGACGGTTGACTCGAACTGTACCACATGCATAGATGCCATCTTCTAGTAAATCGTGTAATAGTTTCGGTGAAGAGAAGAAGTTGTCAAAATAAATATGGTGGAATTTGCCTACAAGATGTCTGGTAAGGCTTTTGACAACCCTCATTCCCAAGCCATCCTGTGATGAAGCAGCAGATTCAGACTGGCCTTCATAAACAGAAAACTCACTAAAGTAGCCATGATGACTGTCAGCCCTAACCCAGACCTTCAAGCCACGTTTTATCGGCTTCATTGGTAAATACTGTTTTATTGCTGATCTACCTTGGAATGGAATCATAGCTTCATCTATTGCCTGTTGGCAATTCGGTTCATAGTTTGACAAAAACTTCTGTTTTAAAATCAACATTATTGGACGTATCTTTCCTAAACGGTCGTAGTTTGGCTCTCCTTGTTTTTGTAGCTGTGTGTTGTCCACAAAATGGAGATACCGAGTAATTTCTTTAAAGCGATTACGAGTTATTCGGTCTGCTATAGGAGTGAAACGAACAAATGGATCTACTCGCCAGTAATCATGTATTGACGGTAAATGGTTGATGCCCATCAAGATGTAAAAACCAAAGTAAGCCTTCAAATCAGATACTGTAATTTTATCCCACTCATTATATTTCTCATTACCCATTACATGACTGGCATACAAATTAGACTGTTTCACAATCTCATCAATCAACTCATCAGTGAAAAAATGAGAGAATACATCTAATGGAGATTCTGTTATTGTAAACGTTGGGCCTACACTACTTGTGAATGGGTGAATGGGCACAGAATGAAATATTTTTGACCATGTTGTTGGTGTTTGATGTGTGTTTGGTGGCATAGGTAAATGTGAAGGTTGTTGTAGTTGGTGTCTGTACCTGTGCCGGTTGTGTATTCATTGGAGTAGAATGTATAGGTAGTATACTTGTAGTTGGTGTCTGTACAATAATTGATGACTGTGTATTTGTTGGTGTAGAATGTATCGGAGAAATTGGCAAAGGCAGTGGTGGGGGGGATGGTGTATGTCTTTCTTCTGTGTCTATAAAACTGTCAGGTGACTGTTGTAGTACATCATAATCTTCTTCTTCAAATAAAATATCATCAAACTCATCGTCACTTCCTTCCATCACAGGTTCATCATCTATAGTGCACTCACCATCAACTGAATTATCCAGAATGTCTAGGACCTCATGCACAAAAAACCCTCTATTTCCAGAAGCCATCAGGAATTATTATTATAATATTATACTGCTTACTTTACTGTTAATACTATTACAATCAATAAAAATAACAATAATGTTTCACGTGGATTTTCTCCGTTTTTTCTTATGTAAACTACTGTTTCTCAGTACATGAAACCTGTTAAGTATTGATCAAGGCTTCTGTAGAAAAAATTGTAGCTTCATACTTATTTTGTTTATCGAGTTACAGCCGTTTAAAAAGGGCGTGTCACAACCGTCGCATTTATGCAACGGCGGATTTTATGTTGCATTAATTTACTGTCGCATTTATGCGTCTTTGGACGCTAATCTGTTAAAGCAAAAAGTAAATTGAAATAGCCTGAAGTCATTTGGAGTCACTGATAGCTTATTTGATGGGGAGGAACAGTTGCCGGTATCCCAGTCCCCCTCGAAAGAGGGCCGTACACGAAGTACGTAACAACTGACCTTGAGATCTAGGATCTCGTCAAACATCACTAACAATGACATACTCACCCCGGACTTGAGCAGCCACGCCACAGCCCAAATGACCAGGCTAACATTCTTATGTTTCTTTTCCTTTTATATGGCTAAAACATTTTCACTTGCTACACTTGTGGGTTTAGGCTTTGATCTATGAATCTCATTAATAATTCTATGAATCTAATTAATAATTCTATGAATCTCATTAATAATTCTATGAATCACATTAAAAAAAATAATAATAAAATAATAAAAATAATAATAAATTTTTTTCAGTTCATTGGCATTCCCCTGCCGTTTAGTTATCAAGTTTATTAAAGCAAAAAGTAAATTGAAATAGCCTGAAGTAATTTGGAGTCTCTGATAGCTTATTTGATGGGGAGGAACAGTTGCCGGTATCCCAGTCCCCCCTCAAAAGAGGGCCGTACACGAAGTACGTAACAACTGACCTTGAGATCTAGGATCTCGTCAAACATCACTAACAATGACATACTCACCCCGGAATTGAGCAGCCACACCACATCCCAAATGACCAGGCTAACATTGTTATGTTGCTTTTCCTTTTATATGCCTACAACTTTTTCATTTGCTACACTTGTGGGTTTAGGCTTTGATCTATGAATCTCATTAATAAATCTATGAATCTCATTAATAATTCTATGAATCTCATTAATAATTTTATGAATCACATTAAAAAAAAAAATAATAAAATAATAAAAATAATAATAAATTTTTTTCAGTTCATTGGCATTCCCCTGCCGTTTAGTTATCAAGTTTATTAAAGCAAAAAGTAAATTGAAATAGCCTGAAGTAATTTGGAGTCTCTGATAGCTTATTTGATGGGGAGGAACAGTTGCCGGTATCCCAGTCCCCCCTCAAAAGAGGGCCGTACACGAAGTACGTAACAACTGACCTTGAGATCTAGGATCTCGTCAAACATCACTAACAATGACATACTCACCCCGGAATTGAGCAGCCACACCACATCCCAAATGACCAGGCTAACATTGTTATGTTGCTTTTCCTTTTATATGCCTACAACTTTTTCATTTGCTACACTTGTGGGTTTAGGCTTTGATCTATGAATCTCATTAATAAATCTATGAATCTCATTAATAATTCTATGAATCTCATTAATAATTCTATGCAATAGAGACACCAGGGTTGGAAATGGGAACAATTTTGAAAAACAGGCTCAATGCTCTAAGGGTTGAAAATCCAGCAAAATACAACAGTCATCAGTATTGTTCTGGCATTTAGTTACCAAGTTTACAAAATAAATCAATGCAAAAAAATAAAAATAAATAAAATAAAAAAAAGTCTTAAAAGTATCTCAGTTCTTCAGTATTGCTCTACCATTTAGTTATCAAGCTATTGATTAAATCAATGCCAAAAGAAAATTGAAATTTGCCTGAAGTCATTTGGAGTCACTGATAGCTTATTTGATGGGGAGGAACAGTTGCCGGTATCCCAGTCCCCCCTCGAAAGAGGGCCGTACACGAAGTACGTAACAACTGACCTTGAGATCTAGGATCTCGTCAAACATCACTAACAATGACATACTCACCCCGGAATTGAGCAGCCACGTCACAGCCCAAATGACCAGGCTAACATTGTTATGTTGCTTTTTTTTTTATATGCCTACAACTTTTTCACTTTTATAAGAACTGAACCAATCAAATATCTTTCAAATGGTGTATAATACAAATCATGTGACCAATAGCCAATGCAATGGGTCATGTGAATATGTCTACTCACACTTCTTAAATTACCATTGATATTATAAAATAGAGTCCATTCTCTAGTCTGACTGATCACATTATAGTGATAAAACACTTAAATCACTTTTTAGTGTACATTATTATTCACACCCTTGTGTTACATTAATAAAGTTTAGGCTCTCTCATTTTGCCTACTGTAATTTAACTTGCCTATTTAATATATGATGACTACTGTGAGGACATGTCTTACCTTCACTTATTTCCTTCACTTACATCACTATATCTACTGTTTGGAATGTCAGACACACATGTAACAAAGTTTAGACAGTTTAGCTAAGTTACAGTTTAGGCTCATTTCGCCTACTCTCATTTTGCCTACTTTTGCCTACTTAAATTACATTTGTATCATCAGGAGTCCATGATAGAAAAAACGTAAGAGAAAAGGAGTGTGAATCGCCCATGTTGTAATGAGATTTTGTATCAGCGATGTCTCACTAGCGGATATACTATTTTTAGAAAGTGCTTGACCAGCAGAATGACCGCACCTCCAAGATACAAGATCGATAAAACGCTTCGTTTCTCCTAAAACAGAAGTACTTCTTGTCGCCTCTCGTAAACGATCTCTAATTGGAGTGGTTGTGTTTGCTACTGTGATAGAAGTAGAGCGAATAGCAGCCAATCTAGGTGACCTTCGTGGAGTTGAAACAAAAGCCTTGTTTTCGTGGAGGTGTGGTCATTTCTGGCCCACGTGGCCAAGCATCTTTCTAAAAATAGTATATCCGCTAGCGAGACATCGCTGATACAAAATCTCGTTACAACGTGGGCGATTCACACTCCTTCCCTCTTACGTTTTTTCTATCATGGACTCCTGGTATCATATAAAACAACACTTAATTCTAACAATGACAAGAACAATGAAAAAAACATTTTCAATAAAAATGAAAGAAGATGTAGGGACATCAAAACCCAAAAAGTATGCTAACAAGTTTGGGAGGCTAACAAAGGACCCACAATTAAACAAACCACCTCCATATATATTTTGCTTTATAGCGGCATAAGTACTCGAATCCCATAGAAAAAGATGATATAAGTTATACTTATGTATTTATTCATTATTATTATTGTTTACTGTAACTGCAGATATACTATAGCTATATAAACAATCTGACCTCGTATCACTAATAATTGAGTAATTAATTTATGTGTTATGATAGATGCTGTCTTATTGATTACCTCATGTATTGTTCACAGGATCATCACACTAATAACAGTATACCTTTAACTGTTGACTATATTCAGGAATGTACATGTAATTAATTATTATGAGAGTTGACAATTTTGTGTTGAAATCATTGTGGGCTTATTGACTCTTTATATTGATAGTAAAACTCTATCAAATTATTGAGATCATTGTCACAGTTGGGTTGTAGCATCCAGCCTAACAGTTTTGTTGTTGAAGAGACATTATTGTGACCAGATACTAATGTATAATTACTATTAGCAGTAGAAATAATAACAATCATAATAGCAAAAGATTTTGTAGTCAGTGGCATATCCAAGGGGAGGGCGTGCTAAGGCAGCTGAAGCACACCCTCTTCTTGTTACTTAAAAGTGACATTACTTTAACCTCACTTTACATAGGTCACCTGGAAGCTTTACCACTAATGTTTTAGTTTCCTTAAAACTTTTGCAACGTTTCACCGGCTAATGGCTTGTTCTGTTGCAGTCATTATGCAACACGTCTAGCCCGCTAATTAATTATAAATTAATGGGTTAGTCTCCATTGATGCATTGTATAATGGAAGCCATATAGATCAAAGGAACTGGGGGTAAGTGTATATTGTGTAGACATAACAGTGGTAATCCATATATGGAAATTGTGGTTATAATGCAGTGAGTTATTGATATTGCAGTGCACTAAGAATTGAATAAATGAAATTGAGAAATAAAAAGAGTAACATAATCGAATTTGAAAGTCAAGTTTCATTCAATAAACTTAAACAATTTTATCAGAAATGTTGACTGTTACATTTGCAACAGTGCATGAATTAAAGATGTTGCTCAGAACCGTCGGCTTTGGAGTCTTTACTGGTGAGCCTTTTGTTACAATGTTGCCTAAAACATGCTTCAATTCTTTGTCAAAGCTGTTCTCATCATTACCACCAGGCATCATTACACGGGTTACTGCTTGATGCTGCTTGCACGAAACTCTCTCATAAGTACGAAGAGCTGGAAGCGAGCAATGTCCAGTTGTTTTTTGTATAATCTATTCTGGAACACCAGCATTAAATAAGCAAGTGGCCCCAGTTGCCCTGAGGCTATGATTTCTTCTATACCAGCCTCAATGCACATTACCTTAACCATAGAAGAGAGTGTGTTTCTCCCAACAGGAATGAAATCATACCATGGTTCATCATCACTGGATGGAACTGCCAATTTAGGACGCAAATAAAGCACATCTTCTTCAAATGCATATCGAGGCAACTTTTTGAAATACAAATCCAACAAGTACACCAAACACCTTGGAGCTTTTTCAGGAATGTTGTAGCATGGAACTTGCTTGTTCTGCACACGAAGCTCGGAAAATCCACCAGAATGACTTTTAGACCCGTCCTCAGTGTACATATAGCAGTCAGGGTCCCCGAAGCGAACAAACTGAGAAGGCCCAAGTCTACGTTGTTCCTCTCCCCCCCTAATGCAAAATACCTTTCCAATAGAAAAGAATATTGCACGTTGCAGGCTTTTCCCATCTCTAATGCCGATCACATTACTATCCCACAGTCTGTCCTCCTCCTCTTTCGTGATGATGGAGGTGTGTCGAACATCTGTTCCCACGGCTTTCTGTCGTAATGCCCTGTACACATTGTCACATGCCCAGTGGATGTCAAGAAATGTCGAATCTTTGCGATCAATAATTTTTGGGACATACATTTTTTGCAACATATATCTTTGTAGGCCAGCTAATATTTGATGAATTGTTCGAGGAGGATAAGAATTACCATCTTGGCGTCTTACCTCCGCAATAAACCTGGAAATCCAGTGGTTGAGCTCTGCAACCTTTGCGTTTTCCAATAAATCATCCGGACAATTGCTTCCATCTTTTTCGCCTTTCTTTAGCCTGGCACATCTCCACTCTGTAAACACGTTCACAGACCACCTGGTATTTTTTTCAGTGTTTGGAGTTATGAATGCAGAACAAATCTGAGCCATCTCTTCATCACTGGTCGTATTGAATCTATCCACAACTGATTGTTTTGGCATCTTGCTATTTTTAGAATACTTGTTTTCCTTGTCTTCTTTATTTTCAACAAGCTGATGAGATCATCGTTTCAATGAAAGTCTTTTTTTAGCCATCCCGTTTTCGTCTTCAACACTTGCTCTCCCTCAAAATAAGCATGAATTATGTCTGAAGACGTCATGGTTGGCATGGTAATGCTATGATGTCATAGATATTGCTATGCAACGAGAACGTTGCTAGTCCCTGTTCTTTGATCTTTATGGCTTCCATTATACAAACCAGTTAGAACATATCTACCACGTGATGTATTGGATATATACGAAAACGATATTCATAATCCCGAGGGCGTAGCCCGAGGGATTATGAATATCATTTTCGTGTATATATATCCAATACATCCCTGGTAGGTATGTTCTAACTAATACTTATCACGTGTGTAAAAGGAAAGATAAAAGCAATGCTTTTGGTCCAACCAGGCCAGGAATAAACACAAAGGGATATAAAAGGCAGTCCAGCAATGTGATTGCTCTTGTTTTGGGTCGAAGGTATCCATGACCGATCAAGCACCATCAAGTAAAGTTCAATGATTAATTCATCGAAAAATTAATTAAACGTGACCACACTCCTCATGAAATAATTAAAACTCAATTTGGTGCAGACATCAGCACCCGCCCTTTCTAAATTGTAGATCCGCCCCTGATAGATGACACTACATCTATAGAGAACAATGCCAATGGTACTGTAAAGTAACAAAAAATAATTTTTTGTAAGATTTGCCAAATATATGAAATGGAAAGGCAAAATTAAATGAGATTATACCTACAATATTAATACATAAACCACACTTGTGTTCATATATAGCTTTTTGTATTACTACTTCCACACCTAATATTTGAATGATATTACTTTATGTTATAATATTCACAGGTATTAATTATGAAGAACAGACAAGAAAAATAATTATATAATCATTATTTATTATTAATTATTATGTAATAGTTATTCACAAATGTTAATATTAATAATTATTAATAAGTTAATAACTTGTTAGTTTTGTTGTTTACAGATTCGGAAAATTAGCTGACAATTATTTGTAAGTGGTTGGAATAGTTAATTTTGGTTGTTGCTATATATGATTGCACTGTACAGAATTCAAGTTCAATTTTACATTCATTTGATTTGACAGTCCAATCTTCACTCTGCAAGCAAACATATAGCATATACTGATATGTTCAAAGTGAAAACCAAGTTCAGTAAGATACATACGATAACTGCTCAGCAGTTAGGTCAATCACACCTTTGAGCCACGGTGGTAACTATAGATTGATGCCAGTAACATCATATATAGCTAGTAAGTATGTATATAGGAAATATAGTATTAGTAAGAAGTAATAAATTGCAATCTTCATTCATGAATGAAATATCAGTATAGGCTATTTATAGCACACTATAGTACATGCTCAGTCATATCAAGCATAATTTAAGTGCTCTTTGATGTTATCATTTAAGTGCTCTTTGTAGCAATGGCTTAGAGTCTACATAGCTAATTAATTGCTTTCTCACCAAACTCACTTCTTCATCTCATGATAATCAATATAATTATGTTAAGCAATTTTGAAATTGATTTATAATCAATTTCTTGATCACTTTCATTATCATCAATCTGTCAATTTTCTAATTGATTTCAAAAATAATTTTGTAATCGATTTCATATCTAATTTGTAATTGATTTTATACCAATTACATAACTGATTATAAATTATGGATCAATTAGCAAATACATGATTGCCTAGCTAATTTATTACACAAGCGATTATGAAATCGATTACAAAATTGATTAAGAAATCGTTTAGAAAATCAATTATGAAAGTGAGCTATATACTTCGTGGATCAAGACGATTATATACCTACTATTGAGTTAACTATACTACTATACTGTACTGTTACATGTCAGGTAGTCACCACACAAGAAGTGAATATTTTGAGGTAAAGGTAACCAACTACCTTTAATAAGCATGTGCTAATTTTAGCGACTAGCATAATTAGCTAAAGATGCAGCTGATCTCTTATCTGATGGTTTGAAAGATCGCTGTATGGTACGGCCTTCCATAATAAGTGCATCAATATCACCTTTCAACCACACGTCCAACTGTTTCTCTATACAATTAATATAATCCTTTGTTTTTGATGTACGGAATGGTTTCTGTAAAATTAGTGTTGGCAGTGTCCTTGCTAATTTAAGAGTAATAAATTCCAATAGTGATCGATCTGAATAGGCATTAAACAGATTAGCTAAATCAGAAACAAATGACTTTCCAGCATGCCCATAGGGCATTTGAAAAATATTCCTGCTCCATTTCACATTTTCATCATAGGCTCACTATTAAGATTATTTATAAAAGTGACTCCATCCATATCACCCCAGCTTGGTTCTTGAGACATATCAGAAAATTTGGGTAAATTGAAAATGTTAGTCTGACCAAGACTAAAAATGGCGAAAGTCTCAGAGGTATCATGACTATCATCACACATCTCGGGAGTAATTGCACCGCACTGTAAGAAATTACCACCACTTACAGAAAAAGGTATAGGCTTATCACTATTATCAGATGGAATGACATTCAGGCATCTCTTAGGAACGTTCCTCGATGGCCAACTATCTACACAACTATATACAACCTGCCTTGACACAAGCACAACGCTTAAATCGACCATTCCTCATACAGGAACAACAACTTGGCATTCTGAAACCACACTCAAAGTATCCAACAGGTAAGATGTATTGATGTCGCCACAGAGAACACTTACAGTTCACACAGAGACCAACTTAGCCCTGCTATCTTATACTCCTGCAGTGATGTTCAATACCCCATGCACATATATAGCCATCATTATATCCTGAACTAAATAAATTACAGATAAACTAAAAATTATATATGCATTCACACATACTATTGTTGTAACTAAACTATGAAGAAAAATAAGTTGTATAAAACATTTTTTATACTATCATTACAACAAAAAATGCATATATTAATCATTATGTTATTACATCATAGCTACAAACGTTTGCTACAGTTGAAGTTAAAGTAAAGATGAAAAAAAAAATTGTTGAGAAACATATAAACTCAGTCTGCAAGCATTAGTAAAGCATGCATGTCTCATTTCATCATGCTCATCTTTGTCTTCTTCTATATATTATTCTCTCTCTCTAGAGTGATGAGTTTCATTATTCTTGAACAAAAATTGTTGTAAACCACAATTGACATAATATCCATAAAATTAAAACTAAACTATAAGGAAGAGTATTAAGCTAACAAATAAATTGTTATTATAATTGCTACAAAAATAATATAGCTACAATGCTATGCTACAGTTTTGAAGTTGAAATATCAAACACAAAAAATGTATACAAACTCAGTCAGCAAGTATTAGTAAAGCTTCTCTCATTTCATCATACTCCTCTTCATCTTCTTGAATATGTCTCTCTGTAGAGTGACGTGTTTCTCTTTCATCACAAAACTGAGTATTACATTTCTTGATTTTAAACTTACCCAAACATTTGGATGATATATTAATCACCAGTACACAACATACCACTGTTGTCAGTGAAGCAGTAATATATGAGAGAGTTTGTGACGTATGACTGCTTACTGGTACACATAACAAAGCAACAATAATCTGTAATATAACTACAAAGAGACAGAATGAATCTAACCTGTTTAAACCATTGTGCCTAAAAGGCTTAATGTAGGTTTGTAGGAGTGCCAGAGGGATCAAAACTATCACTTGAAGAAACAACATTAACGAAATATCAACCCCTCTCAGTGTTGTGAACACAATATATATGTACACAACTACTAATATTCTCACACCAAACCAATATCCAAGTATATGTTTATATGGTCCATAAAATGATTCTATGAAGGATCGAAAGTGATGTAAGCGTTTGCATCTCAAGAAATAGTTCCCAAAAGTGACCATTATTATATATGGAAGTACAAATAAGACTAGTGTCACTATAGCAATGGAGAACAGTATAATATGTTCCTTATCTTGTAAGTAGACAACACTACCATCTCCATACCATACTGTGATAGTGTCATTATTTCCTGTTTTAATACGCGCATATACTAGTATGTCAATACTGGTGATTAGCAGTTTTGAAAACGAAAGATGGATGAGTGTGGCCAGTACTTGCACTGATGATGCTGCCGTCTGATTAGAGACACGAATGGAATACCGGCTTAAAACAATAAACATAATTACAATGGTCCACAAGTACACTGGAAATATAAACTGTAGTCCTGTCTTTATTGCTGTTGTCATTCCATCATAAAAGCACAATGGAAATCCAAGGTTTAGATTCATGAGTGATACAAAGATTCTCATTCCTGATATAAACACATCATTGTCATCAAGATAATCAATAGTAGAAACAGCAATAATATTATTTGTAAGTATAATACTAGCAAGTGGTCCTTCTGATAATGTGAGTCTAAAGAAGAGTAAAACAGTTACAAGTATCACTCCAATGGCAGCATACGCTACTAAGGTGAGAAGCCATAGGTTAGAACAGTGTCTGCACTCAGTAGTGCCAAATATATTGCTAAGTTTATCTATACATTGTCCACACAGAACTCCAGTTTTACCATCAATACATATAGAATGCTCTATATCTGATACATTAATTGTTATTGTAGTTGATCTACAGTTACCAGATGGACATATGTTAGCAAATCCAAGTGTGGAAATATTTAACAAACCCATTCTACCAAGCCATGATCCAATTGGTCGAGTAATAAGCAATGTACTTATGTTACACTTGGCATTTGTAATTACTTTAGTAATGAAATGATCACACTCACAAATTCCATTGTTAGATAATTGGAATCCAATTGGACAAGGATATACGTAAATATGAGATGACAAGCTTGGTTGATTTCCTGGTATGGGTAATTGCAAATATCCATTTTTAGGTTCGTTTGTTTTACTGTGTATATTGTATGTAACATTACTACATCTAAGTCCAGAAAGGGATAGCAAGCCTTGACCCTCCTTCAAAGTTAACAAATCTTGTGATAAACAATGACCATAGTAGTGGTTGGCAGTAATTGAAGCACTAACAGGTGAGTATACTATTAAACTGCCAGGACTGGACTTTCATTTTCATGAAAGAAACTTTCTCCACATATGGTAACATTTTTCTAGTTGACAAATGTCATTGCTGCAACTGAAGAGTATAAACTAGCAATACTTGATGAGTGCTGACGAAAATGACAACTTTTCAAAACAATGGAATGTTCAGCTTTAGGGGATCTCACAACTACATACATTCCTGGCTGAAATGAACTTCGGAAGTGTATAATAAACATCAACTTCGTCAAGAAGAATTGCTTGAAATCGTTTGTACAGCTTTCATGAATGTCTACATAAAAGACACCACCATACTGGAGTTTTATTGTTAGTAATCTTGGATCATTTAAATCATCAATGTGCACAGTATCGAAATAAATTGGATGAGATCTAGGTGAGTCTGTTGTGTCACTGCTACAGTTACCGCACATAAAACTATGAATAGTAATATCAGACCCTCCAACTTGATTTGTATCAAGAAGTAAGCCTCCACCATGGAAATGAGTGTTTGTTATAAAAACTTGTGATTGTTTCATATTATTAAGAAAGAGAATTAACATTCCTCCAGCTACTGATCCATAGTTAAAATAACCTATTGTGCTTTGTGTTGTAGTAAAGTTAGCAATATAATCTGTCTGTGTAAAAATAACAGTCAATCCACCAGCTCCGACAGCAGGTAATTGACAAGCTTCATATTTAGTAAGACTTGATATTGCAGGAATATTATGAATTTTATTAGCATTTGATTGAAATATTGTTTCCTTTATTATAACCTGAACATAACTTTCATTTGTACTTTTTCCTTTATTTTTGAATATTGCTGCAATACCACTGCCTGGACATAAATCACTGCAGAGAATGCCACCTAGTCCTTCAGACACTCTTGTGTTTAATACTTCAAATGTTCCAAAAGGGTTTAGAATTAAAATAGCATACCCAAAATAATTGTTATTAATGTTGACCTGTCTTATTGTCACATTGTTGCAGAGATTAAACATTAGTACTGCTCTTTGTTTATATAGAAGATGAGGATGAGTATTATTGAAACTTCTAACAGCAGTGCTTGGAATAATACCTCCACAACCATGGAAATGAACATTTGCCAATAATAAATTGGTAAGTTTATGAAACCAAACCCAGAACCAGGACTACCAACAGGAACACAACATATAGTGGAGTTTCCATTCACTCCCTGAACAGTGAGGTTGTTGATGTTCTGTACAATGCAATATCCATCAATTTGATATAATTCATAAGATGACATATTGAGCTTTAGTACTAAGTTGTTTGATAGTTGTGTTGAAATATTACTGCACAGCATTTCATTCAGTGCATTACTATTAGATATGATGATATCTGTTTCTTGTGTTCCAGTAAGTGTGAATAGAACCAATAACACAAGCCAAGCCCTGGATGAGTATAATAGTTGAGTATAAAAATACTTATTCTAATAATTATTTGGAAACTCTAACTTTTGAGTAATTTAATAGTATGCGTTGTATACGTAGTTAAGGAAGTTACATCATTCCCGGGGGCTCGGTCAATTAATGGGTGTGGCGCGTAAAAGAACGCGCGATCAAGCTCTACAGACCAGCAGAAAGAAATCTGTGTAGAAACTGGAACAAATAGCTAGCTATCCAACCTGAAATATATTCTTTAAGTTCTACAAGGTTCTTTAAAAGGTAAACAGAGTAGATAATCAAAATAATTACTATAATAGGCTGACTATGATGTGTTTCAGGCATCATAAAGTTAGCCATGATTACTGTATGATGGCACTACAAAGCAGTTATAGGGATACTTTTATCTTCACTTAAATTTGTAAAGCAATCATAGGGATGTTTTTTTTCTCAATATACACTTGTTTTTATGTTTATGATACCGAATAAATTGTACACAATATGAAAATCAAAGATAATTTATGTACCTATATGAAGTTATGCATGTTGTATGATTGTATAAAGTGTTTGTATTCAGTGTCATAAACAAACAATGCATAATTAAAATTAGTAAAATAATTTCAAGACATGAAAGCTTTCTTTAGGAACTTGCATGAATGTGAGACTATCAAACTTATGGTGAAGCTTAGTTCAGCCAAGAATGTTTTTCAGTTGGCTGTACTGTCATAGTAATATGATGATGACACAAGACTTAATAGAATAGGCAAAGAAATTATAGTACAACATACCTGTTCATCTTTGTTGTTTTCACTCTTGTTCTTAATTTCAGCTGAAGTTTATCACTTGCAAGACAGTTATGTATGTAAATGCTTGAGTTAAAGCGTGTAACATTATATACATAGAGATGATGCATTTGTGAGTTTAAAAGTCAATTGACAAACTAAAATGTATATTTATAAAAGTGGTACACACACCATACGTTATTGTTTACACATTAAAACTGTTGTTCATACTAATCATAATAAATTTATATCTAAACACATATAGCACAATATGCATATATTGTTCTGAACATCATGGATCAACAGGATTTTATTACTGGATAACCAATAGAATGTATTATATGTAACATGGCTTCTTGGTGTGTATCAGCAATATCAGCCCTTCACCCCTCGATAGCAGCCCTCGGCTTCGTCTCGGGCTACTATCTCGGGGTTCAGGTCTGATATTGCTGATACACACCTCGAAGCCATGTTATATATATTACATATATATATATATATATATACATAATTATATATATATATATATATATATATATATATATATATATATATATATATATATATAACATATCATTTTTATACAGACAACTACTCTTATGGCTACCTCAATCCATACAAAGGAAGACTCCTTGAATTATCCACCTTAATCTTGTTTTTCTTCCTCTTATTTACTATTGAGAGCTAATTTTCAGTTGTATGTATACTACCTACCAAATGCTCTTCACAATATTTAAGTTAGTATACCTTCTTGTGGAACTGATATCTAGATACAGTGACTTCATTTGCCTCTATGTTAGCTGTTTTCTACTACATACCTTTATTAGTCTGTGTCTGGTGTACATATACAATGTGAGTTAGCAAATTGTTTATTATCCTTATCTTGGGTTCATTAGTTTGTTACTTTGTGGCATAATTATTTTTTATTTGGTAGGTGGGCTGCACCACCTCTTGCAATTTTATGCTCAAGTGGTACTTCAAGTATTATGTTGTTGCAATGTACTTCACTGACCATCCCACAATTAAATGTAGTTTCAAAAATAAGTGTCTGTGCATGTTAATACAAGTGGAACTTCATATATATTCTTTATAGTATAGTATTCATTCATTTATTTAGGTAGAAGCTCATATTGAAAATTTAAAAGTGACGATATCTGAGACACTCAATAGAAGTAACAAATGATCAATATGAGCTAATGACAGATTATGACTCGATGGTGAATCATAATATCAATAATACAGTGTCATCAGAACTCTTTAACCCTGAAGAAGAAATATTATAGTGATCTATTCCTACAAACCTAATTTTATATTAAAAATATTTTGTCATCTTTGAGTAATGCACAATTTCATTGTGCATCGTACTATAATTATACAAGAATAATAAAAAACATTTCAATAAAAATGAAAGAAGATGGTAGGGACGTCAAAACTCAAAAAGCATGCAAACGAAGTTCAGTTGTCTCCCATAAAACCCTACATAAGTACTTACACTGCCACAATCAGTAGGCGGCATGATAAAGAGTTTGGACTCTGAAGGCTAATCAGTGATAATGCGACAGGTCATCATGTTATTATAGCCAAATGTAATTTTATCTAAATAGCTTTGCATGTTTATCTGGCTAATAAAATACACACTTATAAGCTAATTTATATAACATATCACATGTTTATTTGAGTAATAACATATACATGAGCATATATCTTATTAGTCAGATAAACATGTGAAGTAGATAGTTAGATAAATTAACATTTTTATCTGGCTATAATATTATATAGATAGATACACATGATGATATAATATACAAAGAAATATACTATAAAGAGATTGAACTCTGAAGCCTGATTAGTTGGGGCAATAAACATAATTATAAATAATAATAAAAATTTCAATAAAAATGAAAGAAAATGAAGGGACGTCAAACCCCAAAAAGTATGCAAACAAGGTTGGTAGGTTAACGTAGGACCCAAAATTAAACAAACCACTTCCCTATAACTATTATATAAGTACTTACACTGCTATAAAGAAAGAGACAAAGAGCTCTGGTTATATGGAAGTGGTTTGTTTAATTTTGGGTCCTATGTTAACCTCCTGACCTTGTTTTTATATTTTGGGGTTTTGACGTCCATACATCTTCTTTCACTTGGTCATGCAGCTAACATAGTTAACTTCAAAGGTTTATTTGGGTAATGACATAATATGCAAACCAAATGCCATGCATATTTTGATAAAGAGTTTAGACTCTGAAGGTTGATCCTATATCTCATAAACAGATAAACATGTGATATGATATCTAATTACTATATTAATTTAGATAACATATGCATTAGCTAGATAAACATGCTATTTTAAAAAGGTATATATATTACAAGAATAATAAAAAACATTTTCAATAAAAATGAAAGAAGATGTAGGGATGTCAAAACCCAAAAAGCAAGCAAACAAGGTTGGGAAGCTAACTTAGGACCCAAAATTAAACAAACCACTTCCATATAACCCTACATAAGTACTTACACCTCTGTACAAAGAGCTGTAATTATGTAGGGTTATATGGAAGTGGTTTGTTTAATTTTGGGTCCTAAGTTAGCTTCCCAACCTTGTTTGCTTGCTTTTTGGGTTTTGACATCCCTACATCTTCTTTCATTTTTATTGAAAATGTTTTTTATTATTCTTGTTTTTATTGTTTTTTTTCTAAACGATGTGAATATTTTTTTGTAGATTGCAGAAATACTATATATCATTATGAAATCATGCAATCAAAAATGCATTAAAATTTGTTCATCAATGAAGGTCAGTCTTTTGTATTTATGTATTGATTATCATTCTCTTTCCCTTACAGATGATGTATATTCTTTATTCACTTACATCACTGTCTGCAGTCCTACAAGAAGTAGTGTCAGTCACTGTGTCAACCATTCAGTATTCCAATGCTTATCATAGTATACAATATTATTATACAATTGCTTTAGTATTAATAATTATTATATTCATTATTAGTATTTGCTCACAAACTCACAAATGTTATTACAATGCCAAACACTTCCACCTTTTCAGCTTCCATGTTAAGAGTATACAAATGCGCATGCGTAATTAAATTCCACTTAGGAAATGGCGTCCAATTCCAGATCAAATCTTTGTAGTCGTTGAGACTGTCTTCTTTCATAGTATCTGAAGATATCATCTCGATACTTTACGACCAGAATTTTACTATAAATGCAACGCGAATGGTGCTAGAATCATCGTGATAGTTCAACAAACAAAAAAATGATTTGTCTGGAAAATAATAATATTAATAATAATAATATGATGAAGATTTTGCCAGTTTTGCCACTCGCCGGTCCTCTGCCTTAGCGATAATCTTCGGCCATCTAGAAGGTATTGGTAGTCATAAAAACACTAGATATGAACAGGCATGTGTGTATAGAAACTTATTTGTATATATTACCAGAGATTTCAGCTCATCACTTGCAATTGAAATGTATGGGCGGCCATTTTTTTTCCGTGCCATCCCTACATAGAGAGTACTACCGTACTCTCTGATATACTTGACATGTTTATCTGGTTAATAGATACACATGATGATGTAATAATTATGCAAGATGCTTATGCCATTCATTATAAAGACACTGAACTATATGAAGGCCAATCAGTTTGGGGCTACAAACATAATAATTATATATAATATAACCATTTATGAATATATATGAAACTTCAGTTTTAGAAAACGTATTGACTGACAATTGCATATGTACCTTTTCATACAAAATCTTCTCTTTTCACTACTAAGTATAAAAAATAATAAAAAAACATTTTCAATAATAATGAAAGAAGATGTAGGGACATCAAAACCCAAAAAGCATGCATACAAGGTTGGGAGGCTAACATAGGACCCAAAATTAAACAAACCACTTCCATATAACCCTACATAGGTACTTACACCACTATAAAGCAAAATACAAAGCTGTACTTATGTAGAGTTATATGGAAGTGATTTGTTTAATTTTGGGTCCTATTGTAGCCTCCCAAACTTGTTCGCATGCTTTTTGTCCCTACATTTTTCATTTTTATTGTAAATGTTTTTTATTATTCTTGTTAACATTGTTTTGTTATTCTGAATGGTGTGAATATTTTTGTAGATTGCAGAAATACTGGTGTAAGTTATATCATCAATGAAGGTCAGTCTTTTATAATTAATTATCATTCTCTTTCACTTACAGATGATGTCTATTCTCTATTTCCCTTCAAGAACTGTCTGCAGTCCTACAAGATGTCAAACATTCAGTATTCCAATGCTTATCATAGTATATAATATTATAATACAATGGGTTAATATTTATTATAAGAATGTACTTGCTCACATACAATATTTTAGCTCTTTCAAATGTGCATGAGCATGCGCAATTAATTCCACGTGGCTCGATCACTTATAAAAATGGCGTCCAAATCGAGATCAAATATTGAAACTGTCTTCTTTCATAGTGTCTGAAGATATCATCTCGATACGTGTAGACCAGAATGTATTATAAATGTGACTGGAATGGTGCTATAATTATTGTGATATTTCAGCAAACAAAAAAAAAATGATTTGATAATATGATGCCAGATCTCTATCTTTGGCCATCTATATAGAAGGTGTTGGTAATTATAAAGACACTAGATATGAATAGGTATGTGTGTATTAAAACTATTCTGTATATGGTACTGGAGATTTCACATCATTTCAGCTCATCCCAGCCAATTGAAATGTATGGGTGGCCATCTTTTTTTCGTGCCATCCCTACATAGAGAGTACTATCGCACTCTCTGATTAATGTTGCGTGTTTGATACACAAGTCCACTGGCAAAGTATGAATACTGTTATGAATATACTGCTCTCTTATTCTACTGGTAGTTAGGCCACATTTATACAGTTTAAACATATATCCCAATTTGTTATAATTTATTATACTGATATTAATTAGCAATGCTATGGATAAATATAATAATAATAATATATATAATATAAGTATTGAAATAATGTACAATAATATAATTATACAAAGAAATGGGTAATGGGTAGAACAAAATCAATAAATTTTATCTTCATAAATGTAGTTCCTCAGAAGGATGAAACATGGCAACATCTTGATTTACATCGATAGTCCTTGCTCCTACTGGGTATTGATTAGATTGAGTGCCTCGTAAACATCTAATGGCCGAACGTAACAGAAAATCCAAGAAGACATCTGATCCAAGTAATAGTTGAACTGTATGATTGGTTTCGTTTAGCGGAAGCTGATCTCCTGTAAGTTGTCTGGGCAGCCCTTTCCATACCCCCTGTAGCTGGGATGACCAAGGGAGTGAATGATCCTCTTTCTACTTCACAGAATCTCTGTTCATATACCCTGCATTTCCTGTTCATGTATCGTATAGCACTTGTCTAGGGAGGACTGACAGTTTGATGTTGCTAGTGGGTTGAATACTCTCACATCAGAAAATGCACATTGATGTCTATCCCCCTAGAAACCTTCTCCTTTAATGTCTGAATGAGCAGTTCGGAGTGTAAATTGCTCTCATGAAAGTGGTTGCAATTCAGGTTCAACTAATACATTATGGCATGTTTCACAGAGTAACTGAGCAGTGATGTCTCTCAGCTCGTTGTGACAAAGAGATGGAAGCCACCATGCATATAGACAACTGAAGGGCATGCTCTACAGTGAATTTGTTTCCACATTTACATTCAGTAGGAAGGTGAGATGGATGCCGACCATACCGAAGTAAATATTGCATCACGGAATGCACTTTTGTGTAATGAAAAGCTATGCTCTTCTATTGAAAGTGTAGACAACCAGCTCGATGCTCCTTTCTCACTTGCAAATTCCATTGCCCGACTAAGAGGACTGGTAATTCAGTAGCTTGGGTTGCAGCATCATTTTGTTGCTGTTATTGGCAGAAGCATTTGACTTCCTTCCTAATCTGTTATTGTTCACAAATAGTTTCAAGAGAGTACTCATGCATTTGTTGAAGAATATATACGGTAGTTAATGGATAGGTAACTTGTGTTGACATGTCAAATTCATGATCAGTCATTTAAATGGATTGATAATATTATACTTATTCCTTCTAAACTTGCAAGAGGAAAGAGTAATTCTCTTGATCATCGATGTTTTGTCTTCCTGTCAAAGCAGGCAAGAAATGATGTTGAATGACATGTTCCAAAGGAAGAAAGAGATTGCTGATATAAGGAACTGTCCAGGCTAGATAGATCCATTTTCCAAATAGGCCATGAACAATGGCTGCATATGCATTGTGTCAATGCAAAGCTAGATAATTTACAGATTTCCTCCATCCATTTCTTAACCTTGGTGGTGACATACATCTCAGTATAAAGATCTAGTTCCCAGTGCCACTCCCAAGTAAGGCCTATATATACCCTCTGTTGTGAACTGTATATCAGTATCTTGGAAAGCTGCTTTTGCATCAACTAGATGGTCTTCTTTCACCATAATCCATGTTTTTGACGAGTTTAAAACAGCAGACCTAACTTGCATAATTGGTCCCACCATTTATACAAATCTGTTAGCAGTCCACCAGCTGCTGCGTCATCTGCATACCATATCTGTTTCACGCCATTTTTGATACTGTTAATGAGTGCTAGGATGGCAACAGGATACATTGCCATCGCCAAGGGATCTCCTTGAGTAATTCCCTCCTGTGAGAGAATACTCTCACCTCCAACAAAAGGTTTGGAATAATCTCTGTATGTATTAACTATGATTTTAGATGAAGCAGAGTGTAAGAATATTCCTTAATGCATACTACAATTATTAAAAGCATTGACTAAGATCACAGCTTGGATATGAGGATCCTCAAAAATGTTTGTCATAGCATGAACAGCAGCTTCACATCCAGCCTGCTGACCTGCACAAACCTGTGAAGTGCCAGAAACTTCTTGAATTTCATTTCCAATTATATTGAGAACAGCCTTTCCAACAATTCTTCTAACTACTTCATCAACCCCTACAGGTGTATATAGAGAAAAAAAACATCCCTATGATTGCTTTACAAATTTAAGTAAAGATAAACATATCTCTATGACTGCTTTGTGGTGTCCAGCATTCGGTAATCATGGCTGACTTTATCAAGCATGAAAGACAACAGCTTATTATTTTGATTATCTACTCTCCTGACCTTTCAAAGGACCTTGTAGAACTTTAGGAATATATTTCAGGCAGAATAGCTAGCTATTAGTTCCAGTTTCTACATAAGCTACACAGATTTCTTTCTGCTGCTGTGTAGAGCTTGATCAATGATCGCGCGTTCTTTTACGCGCCACGCCCATTAATTGACCAAACCCATTCTGCCTGAAGGGTTTGACATAAGTTTGTAAAACTAGCAAAAGGATTATTGCTATCCCTTGAAGAATCAGCATTAAAGAAACATCAACCCCTCTCAGAACTGTGAACACAATATATATGTACACAACTACTAATATTCTCACACCAAACCAATATCCAAGTACATGTTTATAAGGTCCATGAAATGATTCTATGAAGGATCGAAAGTGATGTAAGCGTTTGCACCTCAAGCAATAGTTCCCAAAAGTGACCATTATTATATACGGAAGTACAAATAAGACTAGCGTCACTATAGCAATAGAGAACAGTATAATATGCTCCTTATCTTGTAAGTAGATAACACTACCATCTCCATACCATACTGTGATAATGCCATTATTTCCTGTTTTAATACGTGCATATACTAGTATGTCAATACTGGTGATTAGCAGTTTTGAAAACGAAAGATGGATGAGTGTGGCCAGTACTTGTACTGATGATGCTGCCGTCTGATTAGAGACACGAGTGGAGTACCGGCTTAAAACAATAAACATAATTACAATGGTCCATATGTATACTGGAAATATAAACTGTAGTCCTGTCTTTATTGCTGTTGTCATTCCATCATAAAAGCACAATGGAAATCCAAGGTTTAGATTCATGAGTGATACAAAGATTCTCATTCCTAATATAAACACATTATCATCATCAAGATAGTCAATAGTAGAAACAGCAATAATATTATTTGTAAGTATAATACTAGCAAGTGGTCCTTCTGATAATGTGAGTCTAAAGAAGAGTAAAACAGTCACAAGTATCACTCCAATGGCAGCATACGCTACTAAGGTGAGAAGCCATAGGTTAGAACAGTGTCTGCACTCAGTAGTGCCAAATATATTGCTAAGTTTATCTATACATTGTCCACACAGAACTCCAGTTTTACCATCAATACATATAGAATGCTCTATATCTGATACATTAATTGTTATTGTAGTTGATCTACAGTTACCAGATGGACATATGTTAGCAAATCCAAGTGTGGAAATATTTAACAAACCCATTCTACCAAGCCATGATCCAATTGGTCGAGTAATAAGCAATGTACTTATGTTACACTCAGCATTTGTAATTACTTTAGTAATGAAATGATCACACTCACAAATTCCATTGTTAGATAATTGGAATCCAATTGGACAAGGGTATACATAAATATGAGCTGACAAGCTTGGTTGATTTCCTTGTATGGCTAATTGCAAATATCCATTTTTAGGTTCGTTTGTTTTACTGTGTATATTGTATGTAACATTACTACATCTAAGTCCAGAAAGGGATAGCAAGCCTTGACCCTCCTTCAAAGTTAACAAATGTTGTGATAAACGATGACCATAGTAGTGGTTGGCAGTAATTGAAGCATGCTGAGTGGGATAGATTTACCAGGATATGAGTGAATGATTTGAATTGGTGTTCCTGAACTTGTACAATGTAGTTAAATTTTATCCTCACTTACATTTGATTTACTGCAGTAGCATATTTTAACAGGTACTGAAGATATATGTTGTAAACCATTATCTGTTGGTATAGGTTCAAATGTGGCATTTAACAATACTCTGATATCAAGATCAGTAGAGTAATACTGAGTACAATTGTATATTAATGTAGCATAGATACTATTTCCAGCTAACTCAGCTTTGTTGTTAATAAAGGTCATCATAATATCTAAACCATCAAGGTTTGATGTATTTGCACCTACCTGTATAACACACATAATGTCTCCTGCTAATGGATCGTTCACAGCATATATTGCTCCACCATAAAGTAATGCTGTGTTGTTGTGAAATGCTGCATGTAGTGGTGGAATTAAGAATAGATATGATGAATGATAAAGAGATATTGCTGCTCCATTACTACCACTGTTATTTGTGAAAGTCATCTTTCCTTGTATAAACAGGTTAGTGTTGTAAACTGCCAGGACTGGACTTTCATTTTCATGAAAGAAACTCTCTCCACTTATGGTAACATTTTTCCAATTGACAAATGTCATTGCTGCAACTGAAGAGTATAAACTAGCGATATTTGATGAGTGTTGATGCATCTCACAACTTTCCAAAACAATGGAATGTTCAGCTTTAGGGGATCTCACAACTGCATACATTCCTGGCTGAAATGAAATTCGGAAGTGTATTGTTAACTTCAACTTCTTTAAGAAGAATTGCTTGAAATCGTTTGTACAGCTTTCATGAATGTCAATATAAAATGCACCACCAGACTGGAGTTTTGTTGTTAGTAATCCTGGATCATTTAAATCATCAATGTGCACAGTATCAAAATAAATCTGATGAAATCTAGGTGAGTCTGTTGTATCACTGCTACAGTTACCGCACATAAAGCTATGAATAGTAATATCAGACCCTCCAACTTGACTTGAACCAAGAAATAAGCCTCCACCGTGGAAATGAGTGTTTGTTATAAAAACTTGTGATTGTTTCATATTATTAAGAAAGAGAATTAACATTCCTCCAGCTACTGATCCATAGTTGAAACTACCTATTCTACTTTGTGTTATAGTAAAGTTAGCAATATAATCTGTCTGTGTAAAAATAACAGTCAATCCAGCAGCTCCTACAACTGGTAATTGACAAGCTTCATATTTAGTAAGACTTGATATTGCAGGAATATTATGAATTTTATTAGCATTTGATTGAAATATTGTTTCCTTTAATATAACCTGAACATAACTTTCATTTGTACTTTTTCCTTTATTTTTGAATATTGCTGCAATACCACTGCCTGGACATAAAGTTGTATCATCACTGCAGAGAAATCCACCTAGTCCTTCAGACACTCTTGTGTTTAATACTTCAAATGTTCCAAAAGGGTTTAGAATTAAAATAGCATACCCAAAATAATTGTTATTAATGTTGACCTGTCTTATTGTCACATTGTTGCAGAGATTAAACATTAGTACTGCTCTTTGTGTATATAGAAGATGAGGATGAGTATTATTGAAACTTCTAACAGCAGTGCTTGGAATAATACCTCCACAACCATGGAAATGAACATTTGCCAATAATAAATTGGTGATGTTTATGAAACCAAACCCAGAACCAGGACTACCAACAGGAACACAATGTATAGTGGAGTTTTGCTTTGCACCCTGAATAGTGAGGTTGTTGATGTTCTGTACAATGCAATATCCATCAATTTGATATAATTCATAAGATGACACATTCAGCTTTAGTACCATATTGTTTTGTTGTTGTGTTGAAATATTACTGCACAGCATTTCATTCAATACATTACTATTAGATATGACGATATCTGTTCCTTGTGCTCCAGTAAGTGTGAATAGAACCAATAACACAAGCCAGACACTGGATAAGTATATAATTAAGTATAAAACTACTTATTCTAACTGTGCAATTACTTGAATAAAATTATATGGTAAGGAAAACAATGAATCTCTAATAAACGTTTGAGTAATTTATTTTTATGCATTGTCTGTTTATGATACCAAATAAACTGTACTCAATAATCAAAGATAATTATATAATTATGTACCTATGTATAAAGTTATTCTATTTATGCATGTTGTATGTATAAAGTAATTGTATTCAGTATCACAAACAGACAATGCTTAATTAAATTATTCAAACCATGAAAGCTTTGTCTAGGAACTTGCATGAATGTGAGAGTATCAAACTTAATTTTATTCAAACAATTTCAGCCAAGAATGTTTTTCAGTTGGCTATACTGTTATAGTAATATTAAAATCAGTTGACGACACAAGACTTTAATAATAGAATAGGCAAAGCAATTATAATACAACATACCTAATCATCTTTGTTGTTTTCACTTTTGTTCTTAATTTCAGCTGAAATTGATCACTTGCAAGACAGTTATGTATGTAAATGCCTGACTTAAAGCATGCAACATTATATACATAGAGATGGTACATTTGTGAGTTTAAGTCAGTTGACAAACTAAAATGTATAATTATGGAAGTGGTACACCCACCATAAGTTATTGTTTAGATCATATTAACCATAATAAATTTATATCTAAACACATGCATAGTGTTCTGAACATCATGAATCAACAGAATTTTGTTTTTGCTTCAATATAACCATTAATTGCTGTTTATATACTGTTATCTATACAATTACAGTTGTTTTTCATTATAATTATTGTATAGTTATTTGAAACATTATTATGAGGGTGATTACACATCAATCTTGACTCAACAAAATGTGCCCTGAGGTATAAAACATCTTCCTATACCTATGTGATATGTTCAGAGTGAAAATCAACAATGTGGTCTCACCTTTGAGTAGTAGGACCTATTTCCTACCAGTATCATCACATAATGAGTTTAACAAACTTGAAAATATACAAATGCTGTATATAGCTACTATAAATATAGTTCTTATTGATCGCTGTTGATCATACTATGATGTCTAACAGCAATCTGATAATTTGGTGAATGATTAAGTTTATTGATGTAGGTCAAATATTTCATATGGTATTAAGGTACACAATGAAACGTTTAATCTCCTTCATTATACTTTATATAATATACACTTCCCAAATGTTGTACTTTAAATTTAGGTTGTGGCTTGAGTCCCAGCAATGGGACCAGTATATTATTCATTAGATTCCCGGCAACAGGACTTCAAAGCAGAAAAGCCTCAGGAAGTGAACCCACAATGACACTAGATGATCTGGAAATAAAAGTAGCTTCGCATGGAGAATGGATGGTGTGGGAAGGTGGATGATTACTAAATCAAATTTGTTTAGATTGGAACCCTAACTATAGTTTGGAAGATTTTGTTACTCTAGGAAAACATGTACATCATAGGAGGGGCTAGGAGGGCTATAGTCCCCAAATATTTTCTACTACTCCGGCCGCACATTTTTAGGGGGTAATACCAAGATGGGGCATAGCTACAGATCAATAGTTTGTTTACCTGATTGTGAACCAGATTATTCTTGGATTAAAGCAGTTATTTTACAAGGGATATGATTTATATAACCTGGCAATTCTCGCTGCCGCTAAAGGCAAAACTGCCTCACACACCCCACGAATAATTACAGCTCACTGATGCAGCTATAGGGAACTGACTTAGTTTGTACAAACAATATAATGTTTAGCAATGCGATAAATGCAAAACATGAAAGGAAACAAGCAACTGATATAACCAAACTACTGGAATGACCAACTAATTTTTCACAATGATATATGAATAATCAGAGTGATGCCACAGTTGACCATATTATCATGTTTCAACAAACTCTCATTATCATGCTCATGATGCATGTTTGTGTACACGTCTTGTATTATAACAGTGTTAGTAGCAGAAAGAGGCACAAAAAATACATAATGTGATCATATAACTGTTGGCCTTGCAGACACTGAAGTTTGAAAGTGTTACCCAACTGAGGATTATTCATTACTTACAATAATTGCAATAATGTTTGCCAAACGTTGAAAAGGTAAATCAATAGTTAACAATAATTTTGTCACTTCATAATTCAGTGTATTACTACCTCATTACAAAGTAGTAACAGGTCATGATGAAGTAATATCATCTCATGATGAAGTAATATCGTGAGCGCTGTACATTGATAATTATGACATTTATCTGCTATACACTTCAATAATGTATATAGCTATAATTATGTAAATGATGCAATTATAATACAACATACCTATTCACCTTTTTTCAATTCTCTTTTTCTTTCAATTAATTGTTTGATGGTTAACTATGGTGTATAAATATGCATGCCTGAAACAACAATATATGTGAGTTCAAATATCAATTGCCAAACTGAAAAATATATGAATGTTGTACACAACATAATTATTTTAACATTTCTGTGCATACACTAGCATACTGTCTAAATTTAAGTGGTTGATTTTATAGCTATAGAACTACATGCATAGTGTTTTTAAAATTATAACTTTGTTATTGTTTCGCTATGACATGTTATTGTCTATCATTTAAATATGAATGCTTGTGTAATACTTATATGAAACATCATTACACATAATGAGTTTCAAGTTAATATACTCAACATAATGATATTGTTAGACTATAACCACTGTTGATCATGCTAAGGTCTGCTTACTTTCACAATGACTTCGTTCATGATTAGGATGTGATGACTATATATATTATGTAATAATATATATAGTCACATGTTGTCATTTATTACATATTACTAATGCTATATACATACTTACTAGCTATATATGATGTTACTGGCATCAATCTATAGTACCACCATGGCTCAAAGGTGTGATCGACCCGACTGCTGAGCAGTTATCGTGTGTATCTTACTGAACTTGGTTTTCACTTTGAACATATCAGTATATGCTACATGTTTGCTTGCAGAATGATGAAGATTGGACTGTCAAATCAAATGAATTTAAAATTGAACTCGAATTCTGTACAGTGCAATTATATATAACAACAACCAAAATTAACGTGTATTACTATTCCAACCAATTACAAATAATTGTCAGCTGATTTTCTGAATCTGTAAACAACAAAACAAACCAGTTATTAACTTATTAATAATTATTAATATTACTACTTGTGAATAACTATTAAAATAAGATTATATAATTAGTTTTCTTGTCTGTTCTTCATAATAATTTTCTTTAATACCTGTGAATATTACAACATAAAGTAATATCATTCAAATATAAGGTGTGGAAGTAGTAATACAAAAAGCTATATATGAACTCAAGTGTGGTTTATGTATTAATATTGTAGGTATAATCTCATTTAATTTTGCCTTTCCATTTTCTTAAATTTATATTTGGCATATTATAGCTTACAAAATCATTTTTTGTTACTTTGCAATACCATTGACATTGTTCTCTATAGATGTAGTGTCATCTATCAGGGGGGGATCCAGAATTTAGAAAGGGCGGGTGCTGAATGTCTGCACCGAGGAGTTTTAATTAATTCATGAGGGGTATGGTCACGTTTAATTAATTTTTCGATGAATTAATCATTGACATTATTGGACAGTGCTCAGTCATTGATACCTCGGACCGGAAACAAGAGCGATCTGTCTTTGATCACATTGCTGGACTGCCTTTTATATTCTCTTGTGTTTATTTCTGGTGGGACCAGAAGCATAGCATTTACCTTTCTTTTACACACATGATAACGCATCAATGGAGATCAACCCATTAATTTATAATTAATTAGCGAGCTAGAAGTATTGCATATGGCTGCTAACAGAACAAGACATTAGCCGGAGAAACTTTGCAATAGTTGTAAGGAAAATAAAACGTTAGTGGTAAAGCTTCCAGAAGACCTATGTAAAGTAATGTCACTTTTAATTAAACAGAACAGTATGTAAACTGTACATACACGTGTGTAGAATCATTGGAGACCTGGAGAGGGGGTGCTTCAGCACCCTTACCACCCCCCTTGGATCTGCCACTGACTATGAAATCTTTTGCTATTATAATTGTTATTGTTTCTACTGCTAATAGTAATTATACATTAGTATCTGGTCATAATAATGTCTCTTCTACAACAAAAACTGTCAAACTGGATGCTATAACCCAACTGCGACAATGATCTCATTTATTTGATAGAGTTTTAGTATCAATATAGAGTCAATAAGCCGTGACAATTTCAACACAAAATTGTCAACTCCTATAAAAAGTATTATGTCTCATACTCGTAGGGCCATCCCTATGATTGCTTTACCACGGGTTTGAAGTATGTTTATATATATATAATATTATTATATATATATTCTTGTGTCACTTACGTGAGTATGCGTTGTATACGTAGTTAAAGAAGTTACGTCATTCTGGGGGGCTCGGTCAATTAATGGGCGTGGTGCGTAGTAGAATGCGCACTCGAGCTCTACAGAGCAGCAGTAAGAAAGCTGCTTGTAGCTTTACTAGCTTATGTATAAACTGGAACTAATAGCTAGCTAGCTATTCTACCTGACATACATTTCTAAAGTTCTACAAGATCCTTTAAAAAGTAGATAATGAAATAATAACTATAGTAGGCTGTTGTGTTTCAGGCTTGATAAAGTCAGCCATGATTATATACTGAATGCTGGACAACACAAAGCAGTCATAGGGATACTTTTTTCTCTATATACACTCGTTAATTATAATTATATACCTGTAAATTCCTGAATATAGTCAACAGTTAAAGGTATACTGTTATTAGTGTGATGATCCTGTGAACAATAGATAAGGTAATCAATAAGATAGCATCTATCATAACACATTTTATCTTATATCTCATCTTACCAAGAGTCATTAAACTACATTGTATGATCGCTTTATGAATATATTTTCACATGTTAAACTATTTAGGTGTGTATGTACATGTACTAATTATTACAAAGAGATTAGCTATATTAACAAGTATTATCATAATTTATTTATTTAGTATTTTACTAAGTCGTAATAATAATTATGATCTTCTTGTATGGTTATTTGACATCATTATAGATCATGCAGGTAGCTCAAATTCAAGTATTGGTAAGATGAGATATAAGATAAAATTGAAATACAGTTTGAGTTAAACTGTTTATTTCAAAAGATGCGATGAGTAAAAGATTACAACAAAAGCCTCACATTGTGTATCAAAGCTATACAGTAGTATTATATCAGGTAAAGTATAGTTAGTAACTATGTTATAATGTTCATATATATATACTGAGAGAACCAACTGAAGTGAAAAGACCCATATGCCCATATCTCATAAAGTTTAATTGACCTCGGTACTAATTAAAAATGTATTATTTATATATTATAATCAGACCATAATAGTGCTATTTTAGTAGTACTAAAGTGATAATTGAATGATGAATGTTGACCTTAAGATCTATACATACGTATTTATATATATAATTATAGTCAGATTAAACTAATGAAAATTATTTATTTAAGGAATGGGTATACAGGTAAAATCAACTCTACATGTTATAACTCTAGTAATATTAATGGTTCTCAGAGAGCATGAAGAGGGAACTCCCATACTTATTATTAATTAAACTATTCTATAAAATGATACTTTTGATAGACTATAGATCCATTTCTGTTTTACACAAGATGAATTTATATTAAACCATTCACTTGATGTAATAAATAATTAGTGGCAAACATTTTCAGGACCTAACAATACAACATTTGGATATGTTATACACATGACTGGTATTACTGTGTACCACAGTGTGTTGATAAATTATTAAAAATGTGATATGAAAATAATTCTGTCTCCATTACTTCATTACCACAATACTACAAGTACATGTTACTTAAACTATACCTGTAGTCCTGTAGAGATCTGACATTAGTGTGAAAAGGCAGCCTACTATTGTAATCCTATAGTATAAGACAAAAAGATGAGATAACCATGTTAGAGTTTTATGGCAGCGAGTAGAATAACAAATAGTTTATTAGTTAATACAAATCGATATATTGAAAGAAGATAAATAACTAACTATACATAAATGAACTGATTCCTTATATAGAAGGATCTACAGAAAACATGTGCTCAACTAGAATGTTCTACAAAAACATGTGGATAAGAAACTTCATACAAAGGTATCAAAGCATATCACACAAACACCTACAAACAATCTAGTTTTAAAGTGTTAATTCCAATAAACCATATATGGTCAACAATAAATATCTTCAATTGAGGTCAGATTATTGCAATTAAATTATTGCATTTATTAAACTAGTTCCAACGAGAGCCGTCGGGACGGGACCCTCGCCTACGTGGCAAGGTAATACAAACTATAATTTCGAAATATAATATGCCAAAAGATTATAATTATCATTGCTCGTTTGTATGGTCATATAATAATGAGAATGTTTACTTCAGATTGTTTAGTTTGTGTATAAAACATATTAAGTTATAAAACCGTACTGGCATGTTAGTTTTTATAATAATATTATAATAGATATAGATATATATATATATATATATATATATATATATATAAATAATTATATATATATATATATTTATATATATATTTATATGTAAATTATATAAACTAACATGTCACTACTTATTACGATTATACTAGTCTCTTCCTTGTCTATACTATAAGTCTTACATTTTAGTCTCTGTATTATCTGAAAGAAGAAAGAAAGATCCTCAATTCGTCTTGTGAAATATTCCACAAAGACAGCATAGACAGGTCCTCAAAACTGCTGACGTTCGAGTAACGTGCACAGCACATGACTTGAAATAGGCGGAGTTTGAAAGTAATGGAGAATGCTTGGAGCCAGTACTCGATGTTGTAGCAACCACTACCCAAATTCTGTTTGCTTTTATGTAGTGCTTTGCTAGCGATAGTCATGATACAGGAGTAGTTATGTTTTGATGTGTTCAGATGCCTCCACGAGTCTTCTCAAGTCTGGAAACAGTAACCGTGAGTTATAAACATTGTGATAACTTTATAACCGAAAGGTTTAAGAAGAATTCCTACGTTATTTTTTTTCCTTGTATAATTTGAAGTCTACCAGTACCCCTTTTGAAATGTCAATGTTTTTATTTTTCCAGAAAAATTGCTAACACACACACACACACACACACACACACAGACACACAGACAAAACGATTACCGTACCCTTCCGCCTACGCTACGCGGCGAGGGTAATTACAATTACTTAGTTTTGGTTCTTTGACCTTATGAATGTAACTGGCTTCATTTGTTATTCAATTAGTGAGTTAATGACCTCTCTCTAAATAGTATTATTTAACCATTTTGAACATGAAGCTAACAAAATTTGTTATAAAGAACATACACTATTAGTAGTGCTACTACAAAGGGTAGAATAGTGAGTATTTAAAGATAGGTTATTGCCTTGAAAGTGAATAATAAAAACATCAGTTTCCAAGGCTCAGGCGTAAATGATGTAATCTACATGTATCTAAGGCTGTGTATAACAGACAGTTTACATAATTAAAAATAAGTAATTAATTACGTTACTGGAAGGCATTTCGTATGATATGGCTGATTAATACTAAATAGATAATTATTTCACAAAGTAATAATTATCAATATTGAGTTATAATTATACAATATTGTTCAAAGGACCATTCTGATACTTGCTTTACTTGAGGGTATATTTAAACTACATGTATGCTTTCCTAATATCGTCTCAATAGAAAATAAATGCTAATTCTACATGTAGTTAATAAGGCTAAAAAGGAAAGTGGTAGTCCAAGGCTACGAACTTCAGTTACTAGTACTCTCACCACAATGATTACCAGCATTTTTCACTCTCCTCTTTCAGCCTTAGTAATGAGAATTTAGCATTTATTTTAATTATCTTTTACATATTAAGCTATTAACTACTGTTAGTATAGAGAGGGAGTCCTGTAATTATTAAATCTTCTATAAACTGAACAGAAAGATGAAGGTCAAAAGAGTTAGTTTAGGAAGTTACAGTATTCTTGTGGGATCAGTCAATTAATGGACAGCAAAGGCTATAGATAGCCAGATCAAATATATATAGGAAACATACCAACCTATAGAAGACTAGAATGTTAAAACATGATAACATAAAGTATAATATATTCACTAACCTAATTCTCTCAACATATCTTGTGTAATTCCAGTAAGTGTTTCATTATTCTGTCTCTTCAGTACATCACAAAATATTATTAATTTCTCATGACCACTATCACGTATCAGTAACCTTCGTACATCGTTCAGTAACATACTGACTTTCTCATAACAAGGGTAACTTGATGTAGGCAATACTCTATCTTTAATATGAGGTGTTATTAGACCAGCAGAGTGAAGATCATTAGCTAATTTCTCTGGATCTAACACAACATCAGTTATATCAGACAAGTGTCTTGTGAGTATGTTCAAGGGAGATGGTACTTGTTCTCTCTCGTCTCTTTCAGTATCTTTTACACTTGTTGTAGCATGATGAAGTGAGGTAGAAGAGGTCATGGATTGGATATTAGGTAATGGTACTGTACTGTCCAGTAATTCATGTTGAGTAGGAGTAATAGAATTAGGAACAGTTACCCCTGATGTGTGTGATGATACTGAAAGTAAAGTGAGTTAGTGAGTACACACATTAGTATTGTTGATTGTATTAGTATACCTGTAGTGATCTGACTAGTCTCACTGTGTGAAGAGACAACAGCTAAAGGTGTATTCTTATTACTGTGTACATCTGATGATCCTATAGTGTATGAATAAGAGTATATAGTATGAGGTATAGTCATGTGGTGTCAAATGTCATTATCACAACATTAGAACTGATAATTAATCAATTATAACTAGTGAGGTCAAGGTGACTGCTCAGTGTATAGTATACCTTTATGAGATATAAGTCTTCCTGATACAGTTGGTTCACTCAGCATCTATAAAAATGACAATAATTACGAACATCAAAACAATGAAGACATAGTCAATATAACTAACAAATAAAACTACTGTAGCTCACCTCTGGATCACGTCCTGCAAATACCGACAATCTCTTACCTCCTAAAGAATATATGTTATCCGAAGGTTCAAATGGTAGTAGCTCTTGTAAACGTCGATGTTTGTGTCCTTTACTATCAAGAACAAATGGTTTCTGATGAATAATACATGAGCTAATAAGCTTTATATTATAAAGTGTTCGTTCTGATGGTTTAATAATGGGATACTCTAAGCCATTAGGATCAATTATGAACTCTTCTACTTCTAAACTACAACAAATAAGTTTCTGAAGATACGTGATCTCTGAAATAACCTCCTTACGAAGTTTTATCATGTTGTTTTCGAAATTTTGCTGACAAGACATAAGGAGTACAACACACTGATTATTGTCTACTAACTCCACTACAGTCTCTACTCCATCTGTATCTAACCAATGGATTCCATTCTTCCATACATCACAAAGATGATGCAGACTAGAATTAGAAGTTTGACTATGTGCAATGTTTGGAAGGGCATAATAATATGCAAGATGAAGAAGAAGAACATGGAGGAAACGAGGAACAAAGAACTGATGAGGATTAGAGCATTGAAGATACCAACTGAACTGAAATGCTTCACGGATCTCTTGAGGTCTCTCTGTGTCACGTATGAGAGCAGGAAAGAATAATAATCTCCTCTTCATCTCATCTGATGATTTTTCCTTTTTTATCATCAGATTAGTGAAAGCCAAGAATTCTGGACTGATCTCCTGACACAGCTCCATATACTGAAGAAATACAACTAACATATCTGAAGAATATTGTGGGAAGATTTGAGACAGACTGGATAAACTAATAATCCCTGTATTACTAGCTATGTCACGATGTTCTTTAAAATTATCAGGAGCAAACAGAATTCCATTTACTTCAGTAAGGAGAACGCCTTTTCGAGCAACTACCCATGAATAACCAGGTGTGTGGTTATTCTTTAGAAACACAATCAGACCCGTTGTATGAAGAGAGGAGAGTAACTCTGATACTGCCTCAACTTCTAGCGGCATGTAATTTTCTGACTTCCTCAAGATAGCAATTAGCTGGTCTAGTGTGTAGACACTCTCATTCTTCTCTTCAAGTAAAGCGTACAACATGTGACAATACAGACTCATTTCTCTTTTGTTAGTACTACGAATATATTGACATGCACTGGATAAGGTTGCTGTAAATGATGAAAGCTCGCCACCAACAAGCTTACGACGATCAAGATGTACTAAACCACAGTTCACAATACACTGTTGTGAAAGTCGTGATGATGAAATCTCTGCAAGCTGTCTGCAGATAATCGGTAGATTGCTTTGGTCGACTTCATCAATATGACTGGCTACCGTAATGACATAACACTGACCTAATGCCTTCTGACATTCATTCTCAACAATACTCAGCCATTGCTGAAGGTGTTTGCATACTTCGATATCGGATAAGCTAACTACAATAACGAAAATAGCTGCAGAACCATGTAGTAGATTCTCAAGGACTGCAATGTGACTGGAGTAGTATTCTGGATGACCCGCTGAATCATGTAGGTTAACATTTCCTAATTCTCTGTGTTCTAGTTTACTTGGAATTATGCCAGCTGTACAAAGCTCTACTCCCTTTACATACTGAAACCGACCAAGTACTGAAGCAAACACACCACTGGCTCTCTGAATGATGACCTGAGCTAATGTACTCTTACCTGCTCCAGGGTTTCCCAATAGAACTACATTGACATAGGAGTTAACTGGATAAGAGATCTTGATTTTACCAAACTTAGCAAACAATTGTTTCACCTTTTCCCTTTTCAATTCAGCTACCATCTGTAATGGGGTTTTTCCTATTTTGTTTTTAGTTAGTATATCAATTTTTCCAGTAGAGAGAATGTATTCAATAACAGCAATACTAGGGCCAACATTACAAGCTAAATGTAGAGGAGTGTTGCCATCAATGTTCTTACACATCAGATCACATTGACATTTACCAATCAAGTACCGAATCACTTTTATGCCTCCATATATGCAAGCAACATGTAGTGGAGTGTTGCCATCATTGTTCTTACACATCGGATCACATCGACATTTACCAATCAGGTACTGAACTACCTCTATATGTTTCTTGCTACAAGCAACATGGAGTGGAGTGTTGCCACCATTGTCCTTACACATCGGATCACATCAATATTCACCAATCAGGTACTGAACCATCTCCAGATCTCTATTTCTACAAGCAACATGAAGTGGAGTGTCGCCATTTTCATTTTTGCTCACCAGATCATATTCACATTCACCAATCAAGTACCGAACCATTTCTATGCTTCCAAATACGCAAGCAACATATAGTGGAGTGTCGCCATCATTGTTCTTACACATTGAGTCACATCGACATTCACCAATCAGGTACCGAACTACCTCTATATGTCTCTTTCTACAAGCAACGTGTAGTGGAGTGTCACCACCATTGTCCTTACACATCGGATCACATCGATATTCACCAATAAGGCACCGGACCATCTCCAGATCTCTATTTCTACAAGCAACATGTAGTGGGGTGTCGCCATTTTCATTTTTGCTCATCAGATCACATCGGCATTCACCAATCAAGTATCGAACCATTTTTATGTTTCCATATACACAAGCAACATGTAGTGGAGTGTTGCCATTTTCATTTTTGCTCATCAGATCACATCGAAATTTGCTAATCAGGCACTGAACCATTTCTATGCCTCCATATATGCAAGCAACATGTAGTGGAGTGTTGCCACCATTATTCTTACACATTGGATCACATTGACATTCACCAATCAGGTACTGAACCATCTTCAGATCTCTATTTTTACAAGCAACATGTAGTGGAGTGTTTCCATTTTCATTTTTGCTCATCAGATCACATCGAAATTCGCTAATCAGGTACTGAACCATTTCTATGCCTCCATACATGCAAGCAACATGTAGTGGAGTGTTGCCACCATTGTTCTTACACATCGGATCACATCGACATTCACCAATCAGGTATCGAACCATCTCTATATGTTTCTTTCCACAAGCAATGTGTAGTGGAGTGTTGTTTTCATTGTTCTTACTCATCAGATTACATCGACGTTCACCAATCAGGTACTGAACCATCTCCATGTCTCTATTTGCACAAGCACTATGTAGCAGAGTGTCACCATTGTTGCTTTTGCTCATTGGATCACATTGACATTCACCAATCAGGTACTGAACCATCTCTTTGTTTCCATTTATGCAAGCAACATGCAGCGAATCATTGCCATCATTGTTCTTATTCATTGGATCACATTGACATTCACCAATGAGGTACCGAACCATCCCTGTATTTCCATATTTACAAGCAAAATGTAGTGGACTGTTGCCATTTTCATTTTTGCTCGTCATATCACATCGAGATTCACCAATCAGGTATTTAACCATCTGTATATGTCCATTTGCACAAGCAATGTGTAGTGGAGTGTTGTCTTTATAGTTCTTACTCATCGGATCACATTGAAATTCACCAATTAGGTACTCAACCATCTCCATATCTCTATTCCCACATGCAATGTGTAGCAGAGTGTTGCCTTTTCTGCCTTTGCTCATTGGATCACATCGACATACATCAATCAGGTACCGAACCACCTTTATATCTCCACAACTACAAGCCTCGTGTAATGGAGTGTCATCCAATCTGTTCTTACTCATCGGATTACATCGACATTCATTAATCAGGTACTGAATAATATGTAGATTACCTTTTTGAGAACATGCAAAATGCAGTGGAGTTTTGTCCTTACTATCTCTACACTTTGGATCAAATTGATATTCATTGATGAGCTTCATCACTATATCAATCCATCCATGATAACACGCCCAATGAAGAATTGTCTGTTCATTATAGGTCTGAAGATTAACTATAACTGATAGCAATCTAACTGCTTCGTCTCTTTCCCCATTCATAAATGCCCTCAAACACTTGTGTTCAACTGTATCATCAGACATTACTCACTGAGTAATAATGAGGAGATAAATAACACAAATGAAGTTATAATCATGAAATAAATAACACTTACGGTATATATATATATAATAGAGATTAGAAGAGAAAATGACGGCTTTATTTCAGTGACGTGATCCAACATGGGAATAAACGGAGAAATCCGCTATTTTGATACACTTAGAAACAGTTTAATTACTGAGGGCGGAGCCCGAAGTAATTAATGTTTCCAAGGTAGTTCTGTGGAAACCAAGAATACAGTATCTAAGCAATTTAGATTATAGCTATTACTGTGTTGGATAGAAGAAATAACAAGAAAGCCATGTGGTACTCTTCTTTAGTTGCAGAAAGACAGCAAGGTGATCGATACCGCGAGTGTTTAGCTCTCGAGGGCAACGCCCACATATATCTTTAGTCAGCTGTGTAACTTTTGGATTTCAAAAAGCTGAAGATTTTAGTTTACTTAGTTAGACAGAAGACCTTTTAAGAAGGCCGTGAATATTAAAACCATTCTTCATTTGTTGGTTAGAAAGCAGCTAGACTAGTGATTTTACAAATGCAGTAGTCAGTGGTCAACGCCCACACTTTAGCGACTTTCTCAGTCTATCACTTGTAAAAATCAACAGATCCAGCCTTACAACAAACTTTGGTTCTGTTCGTTGTGTGAAATTCCTATAGCAACACTGCAACAGGTTTACTAATCAATTAAAAGTAGGTTTACTACGGGATTCAGAAACCTCTAATTGACCAATCAGATTGCAGCATTTTAATGAGCTATAATCTAAAGTGCTGCGTTTTTTTTTTGTTTTTTTTTTAAATATAATAATTTATGCAATACAGCAAAGGATACATTAATAGCTATTAGCTAATACTAGTATGTACCCGAAATAATATATATATTATATAATATATATATATTATATGTATAATATATTATACTATAAGTATAAGTATAATTATTACAAAAAAAGAGGTGCTATTTGTAGTTTAAGGTTGTAGTCTTTTCCGTGGGCGGATGCTACTCCAATCAGTTTCTAGTCTTGCAAGCTTCTTGCTGCATACAATCTGGTTCCATTCTGTATTTTTTGGAAGCCACACCCACCCGGGGGTATAATTATTGGGCCTAAATGTTTCATTTTCAGAAACAAACCTAAACACGCCCCACGGGTGGTGGGAAACAATGGCGGGTAACTGTAGTTGCTCTCTGAGAAAGATCGGAGTTTGATAGTGCCTAGAAAGGTAGATTTTATGGTTTCAGTGAAAAGCTACAGAATTCAGCTTTCTTCAGCCTTGTAACTATAAAAGTAAAATGAATTTCCAGACTAAATGCATTGTACTTGGTGCATGCCATGATTGGTGGGCGTGGCTTTCTCCGTTTTGTACTTATTGCGATTACAAAAATGGACATTTTATATATGTTTTATCACTTCCAGGACCCTATAAAGGTGATTAGGAGATATGAAGGTTGCCATTACACCAGGTTAGAGTCATATTATATAATATTCTATTTTGAAACTGATTGGAGTCGCATCCGCCCACTCCCTAGTACCACCTTAAATGAATAAATGTTGTATGAAGTAAGTGTTGTAATATGTAATTAGTCATGTTGTAAATATGCTGTACATATGTTTAGTCTTTGATGTTTAATTATCTAATTTACAGTCTTCAGTTATACTGACGTGTACTTTGAGTTTTATATTAAGCACCTGTCTTTTCTTGTTATTAATGTACCTTGTACTTTTGTCAGTTGTGACAGCTGCTTTTGTTTACTGCAAGGCCTGTTAGTACATAAGGCTCAGTTTTTTGTTATTTATTCTTATTCTTGCACAAGTTATCAAATTATATTCTACAAGTCATAACTCTGTTACACTTTGCGGCGACTACCCTTTTGCACTGGTTGTTGGTTATTTACAACAGTAAGTGCATCCAACAGTAGGTTATTCCATATAAAAATAGTGTTTGGTACAAAGGATGATTTGAATATATCAGAAGGAAAATACAAAAGACCATGAAGAATTTTATAAAGGTGCATAGCTTTAAATACAATCAACGAATCTCAAGAGATAGTAGATCAGCTAAATCTAAAAGATTTTGATAACCAATTTTTCACACACATTTTAAGTGCAAATTTCTGTACATTCTCAATCTTTTTAATGTCATTATTAGTAACAGGACTCCAAACCTGAGCAGCATATTCTAAATGCGGGCGTACAAGCATTGTATACAGTTCCAACAGACTTTTGCTATCGGTATTGGTAGAAAATTTCCTATATAAGAGGCCAACAAGTTTCCGGCCTTTTGAACAAATTGAATCAATATGAGGAGACCATGATATGTCTGATGAGATAAGAACACCCAAATACTTGAATGACTTCACCTGCTCAAGTATAAATTCATTTAAATAAAACTGCACAGATTGAATATAATTTGTTCTTTTCCTGGTAACTATCATACACTTACACTTTGAAGGGTTAAAAGACAGAAATTAGAATTAACCCATTTGCTAATATCTGACTGCAACTTGCAAAGATCTTCATTAGATCTAATTGATTTAAATAACAACATATCATCTGCAAACAAATTAAGGACACTACCACCAGACATTTCAATGGTTAACACATCGTTAATGTAAATTAAAAAAAAGTAAAGGACCTAGTACAGATTCCTGAGGAACCCCTGATAAAACAGGCATATCAGTAGATGAGTGACCACCAACAACCACATGTTGTTTTCTTTCAGTAAGGTAACTACGTATCCAAAAAACAATGACAGGATCTAGATTAAGGGCATGAAGTTTATCTAGGAGAAGCTGATGAGGAACCGAATCAAATGCTTTCCTAATATCAAAAAATATTGCACAAACCTCATTACCAGCTTCTAATTCTTTAAACCATTCATGTATAACATATAGGAGAGCTGAGACAGTTGACTTGCCAGATTGAAAACCCCATTGCATATTATGAAACTCATTTAAATGGCCATAATGATCTGAAGTACCAAGAGGAGAAAGAAGGAGGACAATAGAGAACTGAAAGACAATGCTTACCAGTGGTATATCCTGTTTTATGTGACAACATATCATTTCTAAATCATTTAAGCCCAGAGGTAAAATTTCCCATGAAAATGACATATAAAAGGATACCACCCCCATGCCGGTTCCTATCCAATCTGATAATCTGATATTTATTAATCCGCATCAGGGATATCTATAGAGAGCCAAGACTCTACAATACATACAATAGAGGGACCACGGGTTAAAACTTCTGCACGAAGATAATCAATTTTAGGCAATACACTTCTTGCATTGAAGTATAAAATAGAGCTTTCACCCTTCACAAAGCCACCAGGTACCTCTATTCCCCTAAAAAAAAGGGCCTGAAAACTAGGGTGAACGGAAGATGTTGGTGACATATTCACAGTATGGACTGACGAAAATTTGTCAGGAGCTGGAATAGTATCAACTGACTGGCTGATAACATCATTTTGTTCAGAGGGATGAAACTGAGTATCAACAATTGGTGAAGCTACAGGAATGTCAACTGATGGCTGGCTATTTACAACTGGCATTGTAAGCAAGCAGAAAGTCAATGAATCTCATGAATAGTCTGGTAGTTCTCAATTGGAATTCAATAACATATTGTCTGCACTTGATTGCAAGTGCTCTTTTTCTGGAGAATTCAATAGAAACAACCAGGCATTCTTTTCCATTAACAAGGCTGAGTAATTCCATTGTGAGGGCGAGCCTTTGTGGTCACGTGAGTGAGCACACGGCGCCATGGCAAAGAGAGAGTGCCCATTATTTGTGGCGTGGCGTGGCGTGGCGATGGCAGTACTTCCAGCCACTCCCTCTTTATGTAATTATATATAGGAGCCTGAGGTGCAAGCAGTGGATTATAGCAGTGTTCTGAACATAGGTCTTACAAGTGAAAAGTGAGTTTTCAGTGTAGTAAATTAGTGTAAGAATTGGTATAAGTCCAACCATAGGTCTATATATATGTACAGGGGCAGTTGTTTCAAGGTTTAGGTTTAAAAAGTGAACTATGCTGAGGCATACGGAACCAAAACTGCACTTATACCTATGAACTTCCATTAATGGTTCTGCTTTTGTTTTTTTTCCAGCAAATGTTTATTATTAGTAAACAGGAATGCGATCATGAGTACAACTGACACAAGAAGTTGTGCTATTTTGGAGGGCCACTTTCAGCAAATAATAAACCTAGTTTCCATGCTTCAGATAGGGTGGGTATCTTCCACATACCCACCCCATGAGGTCTTCATTTAGATAATTTGTCGAAGGGGGCAAAATTTGTAATCATGTATTATAATGAATTGCCATTTTTACAATTATCTTCTTTTTCTATTGTCCTAGTTTCCTATTCTATTTGTTCTTTCACTAGATGGTGAGTTCAGTTATACAAATAGTATTGTAACTATAATTTTCAATGTTCTATTTACTGCTTTTGTTTCTCCTACTATTATTATTAACAGCATGTGAGTTTAATATAAACTATATGATAGTATTGTTAATTATCATTATAATAATTATTTCTTCTCTTTTATAATAATATTTTCTATGCTCTATTTACGGCACTTGTTTTTCCCACTCTATTTACCAATCATTGTTACCTCACTAGTATGTGAGTTTAATATAATCTGTATGATATTATTCTAAATTATCATTCTATTTCTTCTCTTTTATAATAATATTTATGTTGTATTTGCGGTTCTTCTTACTCTATTTACCGGCATTGTTAATTCACTAGGAGGTGAGTTTAATATAATTTGTAGAATATTATTGTAAATTATCATTTTACTCTTTTATCATAACTTTTTCGATTTTCCATTTATAGCTGTTGTTTCTCCTCCGTTTGCCCATTTTTGTTAATTCACTAGTTTGTGAGTTTATTAATTTATATATCATGTCATTTTACTCTTTATAATAATATTTTTTATGTTCTTGCCACTTGTTTCTCCTACTCTATTTGACCATCATTGTCAATCCACTAAGAGGTGAGTTTATATATTAGTATTTAAATTTTTATTTCTTCTCTTTTGTAATAGTTTTTAATGTTCTATATATTTATGGCTCTCTTACTCCTACTCTATTTGTTCATTATTCCGAATCACTAGCTGGTGAGTGTAATCAAATATAATCTGCACTACTTTATTTAAAATACCGTATTATTTTTAAAATATTTTATAATAATTGTGCTTTGTGTTCTATTTCCAAATCATTGTTAATTCACTAGGGCGTGAGTTTAATAATTTATATAATATTATTGCAAATTGTCATTTTACTCTTTTATAATCTGTGTTCTATTTACGGCTCTTGTTTCTCTTATTCCATTTGCCTGTGATTGTTAATCCACTAGGAGGTGAGTTTATACAGTATTATCATCTTCTCTTTAATAATAATCTTCTCTATGTCTTATCTATGCATGGCTCTGTTACTCTATTTGCCATTGTTCCACTAGCTGGTGAGTATAATGAAGTCTATTATATATATACACTACAGTATTTACAATGCTTTTTTATATAATAAATGTTCTATCTGGTCTATTGACACATCATTGTTAATGCACTAGGATGTGAGTTAATACAATCTATACAAATTATTGTATTTCTTCTGCTATAATAATCATTTCTATGTTCTATTTACTGCTCTGTTTCTCCTACTCTATTTGCACAATTCTCTAGTTGGTGAGTGCAATCAAGTGTAATATGAACTAAAGTATTTAAAATACTGTTTTATGTTTTTATATTTTATAATAATTGTGCTCTGTATTCTATTTGCAAATTATTGTTAATTCGCTAGGGCGTGAGTTTAATATAATTTGCATAACAGTATTGTAAATTGTAATTTTTTACTTTTATAATAACCTTTTCTCTGTTCTATTTATGGCTCTTCTTTCTCCTCCTCTATTTGCCCATTTTTGTTAATTCACTAGTTTGTGAGTTTAATAATTTGTATGCAAATTATCATTTTACTCTATGTTCTATTTACTGCTCTTGTTTGTACTCTACGTGCCCATCACTGTTAATCCACTAGTCGGTGAGTTTAATACAATGTACTACAATACTCTTGTAAACTATCATTTTTATTTCAGTTCTCTTCTTTCTATAATAATCTATTCTACTTTCCCTTAATTGTTTCTACTGCTCCATTTGCCCATTTTGTTAATCCACTAGAGAGTGAGTTTCACATCATTTATATGATAGTTTTGTTTTTATTAATTTTTTTCTCTTCTATAATAATCTTTTTAATGTTCTATTCACGGCTCTTGTTTTGTTACTACCCTATTCCCCCATCAATTTTTAATTCACTAGGTGGTGAGTTTAGTACAATCTATGTGATACTACATATTGTAAAATTGTCGTTTTATTCTTCTCTTGTATAATAATCATTTCTATGTTTTATCTTGTTTCACTTACTCTGTTTGCTCATCACTGTGAATCCATTAGTTGGTGAGTTTAATATAATCTATACGATCGTATTGTAAATTATCATTTTATTTATACTCTTCTATGATAATCTTTTCAATATTCTGTTTCCCAACTCTATTTACCAATCATTGTTACTTCATTTGAATGTGAGTTTAATGTAAATTATCATTTTATTTCTTCTCATAATCTTTTGTATGTTCTATTTATTTTTGCCTTCTGTCATTGTCAATTCACTAGGAGGTGAGTTCATATATTAGTTAAATTATCATTTTATTTATTCTCTTTTATAATGTTCTATTTATGGCTCTGTAACACCTACTCTATTTGCCCATTATTCCACTAGCTGGTGAGTGTAATCAAATGTAATATGCACTACAGTACTTATTATTTTATATTTTATAATAATTGTGCTCTGTATTCTATTTGCAAATCATTGTTAATTCACTAGGGCGTGAGTTTAATATAATTTATAATTATAACAGTACAGTAAATTGTCATTTTACTATTTTATAATAACATTTTCTTTGTTCCATGTTCTATTCACGGCTCTTGTTTCTTACTACTCTTCCCCCATCATTTTTAATCCACTATAGGTGGTGAGTTTAATACAAACTATGTGATACTATATATTGTAAAATTGTCGTTTTATTCATAATAATCTTTTCCATGTTCTATTTATGGCTCTTGTTTCTCCTACTCTATTTGCTTAGCACTGTTAATCCATTAGTCGGTGAGTTTAATATTATCTATATGATGGTATTTCTATAATAATCTATTCTACTTTACCTTAATTGTTTCTACTGTTCCATTTGCCCATTTCGTTAATCCACTAGAGAGTGAGTTTAATATAATTTATATGACAGTATTGTTTTTATTTTTTCTCTTCTATAATCTTTTCTATGTTCTATTTATGGCTCTTGTTTCTACTACTCTATTTCCCCATCATTGTTAATCCACTAGGTGGTAAGTTTAATGTAATCTATGTGATACTATATTTTGTAAAATTATCATTTTATTTCTTCTCTTTTATGATAATCTTTTCAATGTTCTATTTATTTTTGCCTCTTATTCTCCTACTCTGTTTGCCTGTCATAGTGAATTCACTAGGAGGTGAATTTATATATTAGCATTTAAATCATTATATTTTTTATTCTCTTTTATAATATTCTATTTATGGCTTTGTAACACCTACTCTATTTGCCTATTATTACACTAGCTGATGAGTGTAATCAAATGTAATATGCACTACAGTATTTAAAATACTGTTTTATTTTTAATAATTGTGCTCCGTACTCTATTTGCAAATCATTGTTAAATCACTACTTTGTGAGTTTAATAATTTATATAATATTATTGTAAATTGTCATTTTACTCTTTTATAATCTATGTTCTATTTACTTTTCTTGTTTGTACTCTATGTGCCCATCACTGTTAATACCCTAGTCAATGAGTTTAATATAATCTGTTATGATAGTATTGTAAATTATCTTTTTTTTCTTCTCTTCTATAATAATCTATTCAATGTTCCATTGTTTCTACTGCTCCATTTGCTCATTTTGTTAATCCACAAGAGAGTGAGTTTATATGATAGTAATCTTTTTATTTTTTTCTTTTTTATAATAATCATTTCTAACCAACTAGTGGATTAACATTGATGGGGAAATAGAGTAGTAGAAACAAGAGCCATAAATAGAACATAGAAAAGATTATTATAGAAGAGAAAAAATAAAACAATACTGTCATATAAATTATATTAAACTCACTCTCTAGTGGATTAACGAAATGGGCAAATGCAGCAGTAGAAACAATTAAGGGAAAGTAGAATAGATTATTATAAAAATGATAATTTACAATAGTATCATAATAGATTGTATTAAACTCACTGATTAGTGGATTAACAGTGATGGGGAAGTAGGGCGCAAACTAGAGCAGTAAATAGAACAAAGAAATTGTTATCTCTATGATAATATTGTAAATAGTATCACTTTATTTCTTCTATTTTATAATAATTTTTTCTATGTGTTTCTATTTGCTTGTCACTATCAATACACTAGGAGGTGCATTTATACAGTATCATCATTTTCTTATTGATAGTAATCTTTTCTTTATTTTCTATTTCATGGCTCTGTTACCCCTGTATTCAATATGCCCATGATTCCACAGCTGGTGAGTGTAATGAAGTATAATATACATTGTTTTATATTAACTATTCTCCGTGTTCTATTTGCACATCATATTGTTACTCCATTAGAATGTGAGTTTCAATATGATATATATAGTATTCTTTTTATTCCTTCTTTTTTATTTCTATGTTCTATTTACTGCTCTTGTTTTTCCTTACTGCCATCATTATTATTGTTAATTCACTAGAATGTGAGTTTAATATAATCTATATGATACTACATATATTGTAAATTATCATTTTATTTCTTCTCTTTTATAATAATCTCAGACATATAAAATGCCATATTGATGTGAAAAAAATATGAAGCTTATACTCTTGATGAAGTCTGCAAGTTTCCTGAAAATATCAAAGGTGAAGATAAAATTAATACTTGGAAAATGTTCAAATTTAATATACATGGACACATGGGCTTTAGTTGTAGTATTACATGTGTAGATGTAAGCAGTATGCATAACTAGAAACAAAAAAACACTATTCCTGGAATTATAATTATGTGATGTAGGGAATATAGTAGTGTAACAATATATATGGTATACCAATGATTGCTTTGTGGTGTCATCATTCAGCTGACATTCAGAGGCACAACAGTAGAACTTTGAGTATACGTTTCAACTAGAAGAGCTATTACTTTCAGTTTCTACATAAACTACAAGCAACTTACTTCCTTCAAGTCTATATGTAGAACTTGAGCGCACCTCAAGGAGTGATGCTAAATACTTATACAACACACATATGATCATGACATAAAAATGTATATTTATAATAAGTAAAGATTCAACTCCTTGGAAAGTAATCATAGGAATTGCCCTGCTGGCCATAAAAAGTAGTGACACATTGTGAGAGATGTATTACCATACTACACACCTATTACCCTAAATTATTACAGGATTGATCAAAAAGTAACGTATAATAATAATGTGATTTTGAGACTCTTATGTCTGCATGCACTGTCCAATCTCCACTAATATAAATAGTCTATGTATTCTTCACAACTTATACAGTGCATATATGTTTAGGTCATAATTTATATATAATTATATATATATATATATATATATATATATATAATTATATATAATTTATGTTATTGTTAACTATAATAATTAATACATTAATTGAGGCCACCACAAATGTGAGTGCCGTATGGAATTATTTCAGAGCTAATGGTTTAAGAGGCAACACTATACTGATGGTCATCCTCTTTCCATTATTTTCCATGTATATACATGCGCATGCTTTAAATTAGGTTCTAACCACAGCATTAAATTTTGTACTTAGCTAATGATCTTTCATCCGTTGATTTAATGCCATATTCTGTCAAAGATGAAGTTATCACAACAAACCTCTCTCGTTATCAAAAAGCCAGTAAATTGCTAAATGAGATTGAGAGATCACTCGGAGCATTTGATAATCCAGAAATATTAATATCGTACTGTAAGGTATTGAAGAGGCAAAAAAACAGAAGTTTGCTCAAAATATGCTAACAGATATAGGTGAGTATATGATACTTCATTCCAAAAAATCACAGCTGGCAAGTATGTCATATACTAATGTCGTCTATTCATATTCATGACGACTTAAAATTAGGATGTGATGATTTTATATGTAATATAGTGTATAGTGTATTGTCATTAGGTTAGTACTGTGATTCAATAAGGATAATTGAAGGGCTGAGAAGTAAAGTGGTCTAACCCACAAAACAGCAATACACTGAGGTCAACATGAAAACACTCTTAAAATGTGTTTCAGGGGCAAATAAAAATTAAGAAATCCCAAAATATTTCAGTGGAATACACCTAATTTTTAATGCATTTTTATGCACTATGGATGATTTCCAGTATTTGATTTTGGGTTAGCCCACTTTACCTCTGAGCCTTTGAATTATATGCAGGAAAGAAGGTTTTTGTTCATTCCAAATTAAAGTTATGAACATTTTTCTGAGGTCATGATGAATGTGACTTTATAATGTAAATTTCTCACACTATCAGTCATTGTCATAACTATTGTATGTTGATTACATATGTATACATATGCATGTAATATGTATGTTGTACACAATGTTTTGTCTCTTCATAACAACAGTCTACTACTTAAAAGTATACACAATATAATTATTATGATAATTATTCATTTGTACCTGTTAAAAATTAAACTAATGATGACTACAAAGGACTGGGTAATAGGCAGTGGCTAGAGACCCGGTACCGGTACAGATTTAACTTAAAGAGCCAGCACTGGATCACGTGACACTATACTTATATATATATACTGCAACGTACTTATAAATCTCTCCCTATACTATGATGTAACGTACTTATAAATCTCTCCCGACACAAACTGCATGGATGATATCCCTAACGATCCCAGGGCCTAAACTGGGGGGCAGAGCCCAGTGATTAAGGAAAAAGAATGCAGACATAAAAGAAAAAAACCTAACAGCAAGTCAGAATGACTGAGATCATTACCAAGCTCCTATGCCAGATCCTTAGTTAGCTTTGGAAGTTAGCCTGGTCGTTCTACATCTGCAAGTATATGTACAGCTGAACGGGTTTTTCTAACCTCATAGTTGAAAAAAAGAATACGCCCACATTGAAAAAAAAAAAAGAAATTTAATTATACTGGCTCTTTAAGTATTTTTTTTCAGTACCGGTACCGGGTCTCTAGCCACTGCCATATATATAACACAATAAGCTGTACATGTTATCTGAAGTACTGCTAATAGTTTTTTTTAACTTAGAAAATACATTTGAAAGGTATGAAGAAGAAGAAACAAAACTTCTATAATTATAAATTAAATAATTTCATAAACTAATAAAAATCATTAACTTGATAGCTCACAGAGCCATCTCTGCTTTACATAAGAAGAATCTCACCCCCACCAATAGGCACAATACCCCTTTACATCTCCAGCTTCTCTCCACCCATCAACAAATTTGCTAAGTGAAGGTCTGTGTACAATTTATACATACATAACTACATATACTATATGGAAGTGGTTTATTAATGTAGACCAAAGTACCATAGCCATTCCAAGTTCCAATACACATTATATTGTTTATAAATTTCACTAACCTAATTCTCTCAACATATCTTGTGTAATTCTAGTATTTCATTATTTTCTCTTCAGTAAATCAAAAATATTTCTCACGATCATTATCACCTCGCAGTAACCTCCTTACATCATTCAGTAGCATATGGACTTACTCATAATAAGGGTAACTTAATAATGTAGTCTTTTACGTCACATATGACATTTGACTCCTAAAGTCTCCTGTGCACTTGGGAGTGTATTCCTAGCATGACGAAGCGCTCCAAATGTGAGTAGTTGGTTTCAGTAATAAGCCCATGAAAATGGCTAAAAACGTTAGTTGTTTTCGGCCGTAATTTGGCCTAAATATAGAGCATGGGGAAATTTAAAAGAGATGTCCCCATTGAGTGAGGTTGAAAGCACGCAGTAGCTGTAAAACCCAATCTGGTACCGACATGTAGTGGGGTTGTTTTGTCTATTCCAATTGCTGTCAAAAAAGGGAGAAAACTGCATTTGAATATTAATACTATGAAGCACTTGGGAACTTTTGAGTCCTGGTAAGCAAGTTGCTAGATGTAGTACTAGCTACATGTCAGAAAAGGAGCCACATTTGGGGTATAGTAAATGAAATGGCCATGATATCTGCAGCAGAACCACCAGTGTTGGAAATGGGAAGAATTGTCAAAAACATGCTCAGTTCTTTAAGCGTTAATATAAAATGTTATTAGACCAGCAGAGTGACTTGTGAGTATGTTCTTAGGAACTCTTTTGAGTATTTTCTACTGAATATATTTTCAGAAAGTTAAAATCATAAAATGGTAATAGCTCTAGATCTATATTAAAAGCTAATTTTCTATAACCAGAGGATCCACAGAACAGAGAAACACTACCACAAGACTTTGTAAAGATCATGTGTATTGGGTGGAGTTTGAATAACTTTATTAACTTAACTTTAATAATCATTATGCAAAGATTAAAGGAGATTAGATACATCAAAAACAAAATAATTGATGATACCTCAAATACATTAAAGAGAAAAAACATAATTATAGTGATGTTCCTTTGGTTACTGCAAGAGAAGATTGTTACTTGGTGTCTTTACCTGTTTAATGGAGATAAAAATAATAATTATAATAATACAACAATAATATTGATACTGTACATGTTCTACCCTACTCAGGTAAGAGGGATGGTAAGCAATAAAATGGTGGACTGTTCTAAATGGTAATAATGATGGAATTATGGATACTGTGGACTCCATTAGCTGAACCAATAGGTCTAGGTGGAATATGCCAGAAGAATATTTACACCGGCCATACAAATAGGTAATCATCATAATACAAGAAAGCAGATTTGTAGTTTAGTAGAGATAAAATTGCAATCAAGAGAACCAATGCACAGATTTCTGAGATGGAACATTGCAAATGGGACACTTCAAATTATTAAACTGGAAGCCCAAAATGAAAGTTCTACAAGCCAAAAAGAAACTTGAGAAGAAAGCTTGAATATAAGGCGGTTTCAAACCCTGCTCCCAGTAAGAAACTAATCATCATGCGCTTATTTCATTAGAGATATTGCTTTTGTTGTTGTCTATTAATAGTTCTTTTGTACACCATGTAGACTCAACACAGTACTTTGACACTCTTGTTACAGAGCTTGGGAGACCTTATCCTTTGCTGACTATATTAGCTAGTATCTGGAAAGAGTGGGGGATTATCCAGACTACTTCTTCAGACGCACACGATTAATATTAATTTTATTTTTATTATTATTATTTTTTTACTTATCACTCCTACTTAAATATTTGCACAGTTTACAGAGGTTTGTCATTTAAAGCAGTTTGCACAGGTGTATTTCGACAACAGATGGTTTGCAAAATTTACTGAAGTTTGATGCTCCTTTACGCTGCTCTACAGTGTTCATAAGCTCCTGGTAATAATAATTTAATATGAGTTATATACAATGCACATGTAATATTATATACACAAAGGTTCTTGTAGTTCTTGTAGTTCATTTACTTTATTACGATAATTATTATTATGTTGGAAGTGTGAAATTATTGGATTGTTAGTACACAATTAAGAATTAAGTTATTGCATTTATTAAATTACAATTACTCAGTTTTGGTTCTATGAACTTATAAATGTAAGTGACTTCATTTGTTATTCAATTAGTGAGTTAATGACCTTACTCTAAACAGTCCTTATTCAACCATTTTGAACATGAAGCTAACAAAAATTGTTGTAAAGAACATACACTATTAGTAGTGCTATTAGAATAGTGAGTATTTAAAGATAGGTTATTGCCTTGAAAGTGAATAATAAAAATCAGTTTTCCAAAGCTCAGGCATAAATGATGTAATCTATCTAAGGCTGTGTACAACAAACAGTTTACATAATTAAAATATACGTTACTGGAAGGCATTTCATATGATATGTCCGATTAAGATAATTATTTCAGTAATAATTATCAATATTGAGTTATAATTATAGAATATTGTTCAAGGGACCATTCTACTTGCTTTACTTGAGGGTATATTTAAACTATGCTTTGCTAATCTCGCCTCAATAGAAAATAAATGCTAATTGTACATGTAGTTATTAAGGCTAAAAAGGAAAGTGAAAATTAGCCTTAGTATTGAGAATTTAGTGTTTATATTAAGTTATTAACTACTGTTAGTATAAAGAGGGACTCCTATAATTAATCTTCTATAAACTGAACAGAAAGATATTATGTTGAAGGACAAAAGAGTTAGTTTAGGAAGTTACAGTATTCTTGTGGGATCAGTCAACTAATGGACAGCAAAGGCTATAGATAACCAGAGCTAATATATATAAGAAACATACCAACCTGTAAAAGACTAGAATGTTAAAATATGATAACATAAAGTATAATGAATTCACTAACCTAATTCTCTCAACATATCTTGTGTAATTCCAGTAAGTGTTTCATTATTCTGTCTCTTCAGTACATCACAAAATATTATTAATTTCTTACGATCACTATCACCGCTCAGTAACCTCCGTACATCATTCAGTAACATACTGACTTTCTCATAACGAGGGTAACTTGATGTAGTCAATACTCTATCTTTAATATGAAATGTTATTAGACCAGCAGAGTGAAGATCATTAGCTAATTTCTCTGGATCTAACACAACATCAGTTACATCAGACAAGTGTCTTGTGAGTATGTTCTTAGGAGATGGTACATGTTCTCTCTTGTCTCTTTCAGTATCTTCCACACTTCTAACATCAGTTATATCAGACAAGTGTCTTGTGAGTATGTTCTTAGAACCTGTCGTGTTATATTATAAGGATGCTATAATTTATACTCTAGAATGTATTTATAATAACACATGTTATAATACTACATCAAAGGTTATACCACATTAATTATAATTATAATTATATATTGTTAACCCTTGCCTGTATGGCAGAGTGGAGGGTCACGATATTCTGTGTGTGTGCGTGTGTGTATGAACAGACAACTAACAACATTGGGACTTCAATCGAGCTACCAACAGAGGTGAAATTATACAAGGATCAAAATAAAAGGTTAGGTTGTAAGGTTATGACAATTTTTACAACTCATGATTGTTATTTCATCTCTTTCAGAAAAATTCTCATAGCAAAAGAGTACATGGAAACACAACTCATCTTGTTTGAAGGCTATTGATGTCAAATGACAACTTGAAATGTACATGTACTTACAATATATGACATGTACTTATATACTGGTCACTTGGCATGTACACATTATATTAGCTAGATTAAAGAAACTAGCACTTGTAAATATTACCTAACGGGAAATGTATAACCTATGTTGTCACATATACATTACATTGCACTGCAAAAATAAAATTGTTGGAATAACAAATTAGTACAGTTGCAAGGAATAATTTAAATTGTAATTTAATTAGTCATGTAGGTTGTTATGGATATACTGTAACTATAATCGAATAATTTTAATCTCAATATCCTTATGCTGTCTAATAGATGAACAAAGTAGAATATTTAATTTAATTGAGCCATTTTAGGTTGCCAAACCATCTTTGTGCATCTAATGTGAGATATTAGGCATGATAAGTGATTATAATAGGTACATATATCTTTTAAGTATTTTAATATAATTAGACCAAAGTAGCTATGGTGTTAGATGTATGTATCCTGAACTACCAACTAATTGTTAAATCTTTGCAACTGCACTAACCAATATATTTGTTATTTTAACAATTCTATTTTTACAATGTGCATACATTGCTATGGAAGTATTATCATTCCAGGGGATCAGTCGATTAAATGTGGTACAAATATCTTATGCTCTGCTAATCTCACCACACATAGAATATAAACGCTAAATTAATTCTGACTAATATGGCTGAAAAGAGGAAGTGAAAAATGCTGAGAGTAACTGGGAATCGAACTCAGGGCCACTGCCACCAGTGCTCTCACCACTGAGCTATGACAACCACACAACCAACAGCACTTCACAACTCTAGCCTTTTCAAAATATATTGTTTTTCATTTATAAACTCATACATGTATAATAAATATAATATATTCACTAACCTAATATATCTTGTGTAATTCCAGTAAGTGTTTCATTATTCTGTCTCTTCAGTACATCACAAAATATTATTAATTTCTCACGATCACTATCACCTCTCAGTAACCTCCGTACATCATTCAGTAACATACTGACTTTCTCATAACGAGGGTAACTTGATGTAGTCAATACTCTATCTTTAATATGTAGTGTTATTAGACCAGCAGAGTGAAGATCATTAGCTAATTTCTCTGGATCTAACTTAACATCAGTTATATCAGACAAGTGTCTTGTGAGTATGTTCATAGAACCTGTCATGTTATATTATAAGGATGGTATAATTTATACTCTACAATATGTTTATATTAACACATATTATAATACTACATAAAAGGTTATACTAAATTAATTATAATTATAATTATATATTGTTAACCCTTGCCTCTATGGCAGAGTGAAGGGTCACTGTAATCTGTTGTTCTGTCTGTGTACGTGTGTGTGTTATAGTAACATAACATTCCTTATAACACAGTCTTTATTATGATATGCATTATAACAAGTATTGTTAAACAAATATAGGAATATTTGTTATATATAACTACAGATATTAGAATTGGAATTATACATCACGGGTTGTATCTGATTATACATGTGTATGCTCATAATAGACTGACATGACAGAAACTTACGTGAATGAAGAATAATGGACCTTCGCAATACAGCTGATTCACTCGGTGTCTATAGAAATGATTAACAATATAAACATCAAGACATGGTCACAACAATTATAAAAGTGAAATTAGATTTACACAAAGTTACTATAGCTCACCTTTGGATCACTTCCAGAATGTATGTTATCAGATGGTTTAAATGGTAGTAGCTCTTGTATAGATCGATGTTTATGTCCTTTACTGTCAAGAACACATGGTTTTTGCTGAAGAATACACAAGTTAATAAGCTTCATATTATACAGTGTTTGTTCTGATGGTTTAATAATGGGATATTTTAAGTCATCAGGATCAATCACAAACTCCTCTACTTCTAAACTACGACATACACGTTTTTGAAGGGATATAATCTCTGTAATAATCTCCCTACGATGTTCTATCATGTTGTGTTCCAAATCTTGTTTACATGACATAAGGAGTACAACACACTGACTATTGTCTACTAACTCCACTGCTGTCTCTACTCCATCTGTATCTAACCAATGGATTCCATTTTTCCATATATCACAAAGACGATGGAGATTTGGAATGGAAGATTGACTATGTGCAATGATTGGAAGGGCATAATAATAGGCTAGATGAAGAAGAAGAACATGGAGGAAACGAGGAACAAAGAACTGATGAGGATTAGAGCATTGAAGACACCATCCAAACTGAAAGGTTTCACGAATCAGTTTAGGTCGCTCTGAGTCACGCATGAGAGCAGGAAAGAATAATAATCTCTTCTCCGTCTCATCTGATGATTCTTCTTCTTTTATCATCAGATTAGTGAAAGTCAGGAAGTCTGGACTAATCTCCTGACACAGTTCCATATACTGAAGAAATACAACTAACATATCTGAAGAATATTGTGGGAAGAGTTGAGAAAGACTGGACAAACTAATAATCCCTGTATTACTAGCTATGTCACGATGTTCTTTAAAATTATCGGGAGCAAACAGAACTCCATTTACTTCAGTAAGGAGAACTCTCTTTCGAGCAACTACCCATGAATTACCAGGTGTGTGGTTATTCTTTAGAAACACAATTAGACCCGTTGTATGCAGAGAGGAGAGTAACTCTATTATCTCCTCTGCGTTATTTGGTAGGCAATATTCATCTGACTTCCTCAAGATAGCCATTAGCTGGTCTAGTGTGTAGACACTCTCTTTCTTCTCTTCAAGTAAAGCATACAACATGTGACAATACAGACTCATTTCTCTTGTGTTAGTACTACGAATATATTGACATGCACTGGATAAGGTTGCTGTAAATGATGAAAGCTTGCCACCAACAAGCTTACGACAATCAAGATGTACTAAACCACAGTTCACAATACACTGTTGTGAAAGTCGTGATGATGAAATCTCTGCTAGCTGTCTGTAGATAATTGGTAGATTGCTTTGGTCGACTTCATCAATATGACTGGCTACCGTAATGACATAACACTGACGTAATGCCTTCTGACATTCATTCTCAACAATAGTTAGCCATTGCTGAAGGTGTTTATATACTTCCTTATCAAATAAGCTAACTACAATAATAAAAACAGCTGCAGATCCATGTAGTAGATTCTCAAGAACTGCAATGTGACTGGAATAATATTCTGGTTGACCTGCTAAATCATGTAGGATAACATTTCCTAATTCTCTGTGTTCTAGTTTACTAGGAATGATGCCAGCTGTATGAAGCTCCACTCCCTTTACATACTGAAACAAACCACGTATTGAGGCAAACACACTACTGGCTCTTTGAATGATGACCTGAGCTAATGTACTCTTACCTGCTCCAGGGTTTCCCAATAGAACTACATTGACATAGGAGTTAACTGGATAAGAGATCTCTATTTTACCAAACGTAGCAAATGATTGTTTCACCTTTTCCCTTTTCGATTCACCTACCATCTGCAATGGAGTTTTTCCAAATATGTTCTTAGCTAGCGGATCAATTTTGCCAGTAGAGAGAATGTATTCAATAACATCAATACTATGGCCAACATAACAAGCTAAATGTAGAGGTGTGTTGTCAGTATTGTTTTTAATCATCAGATCACAATGACATTCACTAATCAGGTACCGAACCATCTCTATATTTTGTCTCATTCTACAAGCAACATGTAGTGGAGTGTCGCCACCAATGTTCTTGCACATTGGATCACATTGAAATTCACTAATCAGGCACCGAACCATCTTTATATCTCTATTTGTACAAGTAATGTGTAGCAGAGTATTGTCATTATTGTTCTTACACATCGGATCACATTGACATTCGGCAATCAGGTATCGAACCATCTCTATATGTCCATAACTACAAGCAACATGTAGCGGAGTGTCGCCACCATTATTCCTGCTCATCACCTCACATCGACATTCACTAATCAGGTACCGAACCATCTCTATATGTCTATCTCTACAAGCAATGTGTAGTGGTGTATTGCCACTCTTGCTTTTGCTCATCGGATCACATCGACATTCACAAATGAGGTACCGAACCATCTCTATATCTCCACATCTACAAGCCTCATGTAGTGGAGTGTCATCTGATGTGTTCTTCTTCATTGGATTACATCGACATTTATTAATCAGGTGCTGAATAATAAGTAGATTTCCCTTTTGAGAACATGCAAAATGTAATGGAGTGTTGCCATTTTTGCTTTCGCTCATCGGATCACATCGACATTCACCAATCAGGTATCGAACTATCTCTATATCTCCATGTTTACAAGCCTCATGTAGCGGAGTGTTACCATTTCTGCTTTCGCTCATCGGATCACATCCACATTCACCAATCAGGTATCGAACCATCTCTATATCCCCATGTTTACAAGCCTCATGTAGCGGAGTGTTAGCATTTTTGCTTTCGCTCATCGGATCACATCGACATTCACCAATCAGGTACCGAACAGTCTCTATATCTCCACATTTACAAGCCTCGTGTAGTGGAGTGTCATCCAATTTATTCTTACTCGTCGGATCACATTGGCATTTATTAATCAGGAACCGAACCATCTCTATATCTCCACAACTACAAGCCTCATGTATTGGAGTGTCATCCAATCTGTTCTTACTCATCGGATCACATCGACATTTATTAATCAGGTACTGAACAATATGTAGATTTCCCTTTTGAGAGCATGCAAAATGTAGTAGGGTGTTGTCATCATTATCTCTACACCTTAGATCAAATTGATATTCATGGATGAGCTTCATCACTATATCAATCCATCCATGATAACATGCCCAATGAAGAATCGTCTGTTCATTACGAACCTTTAGTTCACGAGGATTCACTACAGCAGGTAACAATCTCATTACTTTCTCCTTTTCCCCATTCTCAAATGCCCTCCAACACTTGTCTTCAACTGTATCACCAGACATTACTCACTGACTAATAATGAAGAGATAAATAATTATAATACAAATGGTTACAATCACGATAAACAAGAAATAAATATCGCTTACTGTATATAATAACTCGAACAGAACATAAAATGTAGGATCAATGACCTTTAGCTAACAGTGATTAATTAATTAAATTATTATTATTAATAATACCTTTTAAATATATATATATATATATATATATTATATATAATTATATATAATTATAATTATATGAATAATTATATATATAGCTCGCGTTACCCTAATTTGGCTACCCGCTAATTAGGCATAATGGCATGCGCATGCGCGCATCAGGCTTAGTAGGCGTGGCTCAGAAATCGAACTTTTCTGATCCGTAGTGCAGAATTTCCCACGCATATAATCACATAGGATTTTGTAGGAGGGGCTCACGTAGGTAGGGATCAGAACAAAAGCTATTTGTATATATATATCCGGTACCTAGATCATTATATACGGGGGGAGATTCTACACTAGGGGGCCCTGTGACACAGGACCATACCAAATCACTAATTTGGGAAACTTTGTTTTAATTTAAATCCTATCTACATGAGACCCTCCTGCAAAATCCTATGTGATTCGAGTGTTTCATTGGCTGCCAGATACCATCCGAGAAAATTTTCCAAACAGTGTATATAACATTATAATGACATTTCAATGACCTACTTTAGTTGTATTAGTTATAACACACTTACCAGAATATAAATGTTTTATGAGGATGGTGTAATTATCATTGAAGATATGTAATGCATGAGTCAAAACCAAGTGAGACATGGTACAGTTAGCATCTGCATCATCTATGAAATCACATAAAGCCTGGTATATTAGACTAGTGTTCAAATTTCTTCTAAATGATTTATTACTGTTACAATCTGAATAGCCAGGTCAGTTCACATGTATTGGAATAAAGAGAGAGATACAAATCCAGAAAAAATCTGGACCAGCTGTGATTTGAACCCATGCAGGACCTTCTGATTACTAGTATGATTTATTACTGATTATATGTAATTCACAATCACTATATAGCTACCACTAGTAACTAAACTAGTAGAGGTGAGGTGAAATAAGTAACTCATCAGTTGCAGGCTTATGTGCATTAATACATAATTTAGCATTCTTTGCAGTGTATTAAGTGTATGTGACACCAGGATGGAGACTGGCCAATAAAGGTTTAGATTACATAATAATAATTATACTAGTGAAGTGAATGTATTATGACCTTGAGACCTTTATTTACTCTACCTAAGTTCCATATTAAAAACATGTATACGCAATAAAGGATGTTATAAAGTTTATTACAACAATTCTTGAAATAACTGATTTCGTGTGCTGTCTGAGTTAATGTATTATTATCATAGGCAGTTCCTAGGTTCAGGCCTGGGAGGGCCTGCTAACATTCTCTGAAAAAACGTTATTGCCGAAATTGCTGTTGGAATGTACTCGGATCACATAGAATTTTGTAGGAGGGTCTCACATAGGTAGGGTTAAATCGGCGATTTGGTATTGGTTCCTGGCATGAAACATAGTCAGATTCTGAACCAAAAAAAAGGTTTCTGGACCAGCTGCGTAGAATGTGGACCACTCTTTGCAAATGTTGGAGCTTTTTGTTCAGATTTTATCCCCAACAACAAAAGAGCCTGTGGTTTAAAATAATTAAAAATATTTGGACCAAGGGAGTCCCATTACTTCGAAGTAATGGTAGGAAGTGGGTCAAATTTTACGGGGGTCCATTTCATCATGACAGGCATCAAAATCAACGCCAACTGGTCATGAATACAGGCAATCTGCAACTTTCTCAAAGTACTGGACAGTCACCTCAACCTTGCTCACTATTTACTGCAAAACACAGTCAAGAATGATATTTATCATTCATTCTCCCAACATCCATCTCTCTTATCAAGCTATAAAGCAAGTATAAACATCACACATACATCAGCATGTGCTATATGCTATTCTGTACTTGTGTTTTTTAAAGTGCTCTAAGCTAACTTCAAACTAACATTAAAGGTTGAACATTTGGGATTAGAGCGCGCTGCCTGAACACATCCAACAAAGCGTGGGCATTTTGAACAATAGAATGCCAACATGCTGCCACCACATTAGTATACCCTACAGTAATTTGAGACATGATAACACCTACATTATTAAGCAGGTGTGGTACTTCCGTAAAATTACAACCTTATAATATTGAAAGTGTTATAATTAATATTCACGAAATGTCAGAGTGGAGTTGGTGAAATCTCCTGCAATCTGGTGGTTCTCAGAAGAACCAGGAGTGGTATACAACCACAAATAAAAAGAAAAAGGATACCAACAACAAAATTAATGAAAGCACAAAAACAGTGACAACAAGAATAACAACTGGAATGAAGACACTAAAATGTCATCAGATTAAATTATCATTTTGACAAGAAAGGGAACTACTTCCCTTTGTGATAGTTGTAAAAGCATGGGATTTTGCAGAGACAAACTCGGCAATTCTCACATCAAATGTAGGGTGGTGTATCTTCCCCTTCTTCTGTGAACAATGGCAACATTTACTACACTTCATCTTTACCTCTGATACCTTCAAAAAACAACATAACGCTTGTACCATCGGAGTCAAGGAATGATGGTCTCATACGTTAACGACTACAACAAATGAACTAGTTCCAATCGAAATGCCAGTAGATGTTTTATATCTTTTTGTAGAACTCCTACTTTCTTACAATTATGGTGGTATAGTTGTACACATTGTTGATAGCAAATTGTGGGAACATTTTTGCAACAAAGCTGACCACCTTGCAATGTTGAAAAAAAAATAGTTCTTCTCAATCAACAAGAGTTATACGAACCCTTGGGAGTAGTAATGGAATTCAGTTCATCAGGAAAACCTTTTTTAAAATGGTGCCTACAGTATGTTCAGCTAATGCATATACAAGTAGAATCCCTGTATACAACATGGTTTTCACCTGAGTACAGGTAAAGCAAAAGGTCACAGACAACTTTTGATACATTTCTAGCATCTGGGTCATCCTTCTGTGTGGCTGACTTTCCAGAATATACCTGGAAATTGCAGATAGCCAAAACAAGAACAGGCACAACACCAGACTTTGAAACCACATTTTACTTGTTGTTAGGCATGAAAACTTTCTCTTTTGCTCGATTTCTACATTTAACCATAGCTTTGTCAACAGCAATCTCTTCGAAAAGATTGTAATGCTTAGAAAATGTTTCAGTCAAGCATTATCCACGAGATTTATGTTACGACCACAAGTCCCAGAATCTAGTGAGAGGCATGAAGTTCTGGAACGCTGGTAATCTCAAATATTTGTAGTATTTCAATAATTACAGATGCAAGGGAGACAACGAAGACCCAAAAGAATAATAAAACCAAGGAAACTCAATAATTTGTTACTAGAAGTCTTGGACCAGTCTGACGTTGCCTTTTGAGCAGCATACCGATTAGTCGCTATGGCAATCAACTGAGTTGAGTTTCACAGCAGCTTAAAAAATCCAGAGCACTGTTGTCTTTTGGGTCAGTGCTGTCTGTAGGACCTTCTATACCAGGTACATTCCTGAGTACAGTGATCTATGGGGTTCAGCCTCATGTTTACGATCAGAATAAATTCAAATCGGATCTTCGAACTCACAGAAGACGAATCTGTAAATATGATAAATTACATAATAGTGTATAATTAACAATAATAATAATAGTGAAATTATCAGTTAATTATGAATTGATTCTCTTTCACTTACAGATGATGCCCATTTTCTATTTCCCTTACAGCACTGTCTGCAGTCCCACAAGAAGTAGTGTCAGTCACTATGTCAACCATTCAGCATTCCAATGCTTATCATATAATATTATATTGTCAGTATACCATGGTTTTAATTATTATGGTCATTATTATACATATATTTAAGAATGTATTTGCTCACAAATTTTATTACTGTAATTTATAATAATGTTAACGTACATTCAGCAATTGTTGTAAATTGGTAAAGCATTCATTGACTAGGTCAAGAAACAAAACAGTATGACGAGTGTTAGGCAGAATTTAAAATTTATATTTGTGCTAAAACTACTTTGAAAGCTCCTGAAATGTGGAAATGTATTTTTGTGAAAAGGATATTATTTAATATCAAATCAACAATCTTACAGTTTGATACTGTAAGGTTCTCTACTTTCATTGATTACAGTGTACATTGTAAGTGAAGTACACTGTACTTTGAATGTACTAGACAGTATTACACTTTAGTAATATACTATCACATGTGATTACAGTACAAAGTAGTACTATAGTACTACTTAAAAGTACGGTTGACTATCACCTAATTAAAGTGCAGTTCCTATCATAGTTTGTAATCGTAATTGGTAGATGAGATACAAGATAACAATGAAATGTATATAACATATTAATTAATGCGAAATTCTGACCAATGAGATTGCAAGAAAGGCATCACATCCAGCACTTTAAATCATGTAATGCACATGAGCATTAAGTCAATGTGCAATCAAACACATATACCACCCCTTAGTGTGTAATACGTGTTTGTGGCACTTGTGTGGGCCGATAAAGGTTTTGATTTACATCAAGCACTCGCTTCACTCGTGCATTATGTAATCTCAACCTTTATTGCCCCACTCTTAAAAGACATATTGCACTGGAAATAGTGCTATATATTATCATTTAGTTTGGTGCCAACTAAACATGAACATACTTTAATACTCAGTAGTACATGTAGTAGAATGATAATAATTATTAAATGAGGTATATTGACTCTTCTATGACATGCATGTACACAAGGTCTAGTCATAGTATTACATGCTAAACTAATTAAGATTATTTACATTAACAGGTAAGCTCTATATGATATAACTGAAGTGCTACTGATTTAATAGCTTAGAGAATACATTTGAAAGATATATATTGGGCGATAATATCAGTAGTTTCACCATTGTGATATTAAACTGCTATCACTATTAGTCTCATACCCGGCTGCACCCCCTCTAAACATGGGAGCTTCTGGCAACAGTGGCCAATATTTTTGGGCAGGATGACATTTCATTCTGGAATGCTGGAATACCAATCAGATCATTGCAGATAGCTCAATCAGCTGCATATTTAACAAAGGGATGTCACGTGAAGACTAACTCGAGTTAAACATTTTATAGACTTCTATCGGCGAATCCTCTGATACTAAGTCTTGTGACAGGCTATTAAAAGAGTAAGAGGAAAGTCTGTTGTATATTGTCTATGTGACTTAAACCCAACAAGATGTCTTGTGTCTCTGTCACTGTTGGTAGTTAGTTGCTGTGATTTGGTTGTTGTAGCTAGTGTATGACAGTTTGGAGGCAATGTTAAGACATACAAAAACATATTTTTGTTGTTGTATAATCTTGTTTTTAAATGTTTGGGTTTGCACACACCTCCGATCACATGACGAAGACGAAGACGTCATCCTGCCCTAAAATATTGGTCACTATTGTCACACCTGAGTTTAGAGCGGTGCTGCTGGGGACGAGACCATATCATAATATTAACTTTTAGTGCTTTGTGGTTTAATTATGTCAATAAATAAGGGAATTTCCAGCTTTATTATGATTGTCTTTCTAGTAGAATATCTTCTTGTTATAATCTCTGAAGCTAATGCATATAGAGTATATGTACATGTAGTATATTAGTAATCATTCAAGTTTAAACATAATTATTATTCAGTATTAACATAATCAATGTTCTTGTCTAGTTTAGACTTCATACTGAACCATTATAATTATGGGGTGTACTTTATATATGAAACTCTTAGTATATGTACAAACAATATAGACTGCACTATCACAGTATATTCACTATCACGATAGTATCACAATTAATTATTGTGATAATGATAGCAGTACTATCACCCAACCTTAGTGTATACGAAGAGGGAGAAATAAAACTCCTATAAGTCAGGGTTTCTTTCAGAGGGGGGGCATTTGCCCCCCCCCCCCTTGGATATACTGAGAATTCTATTTTACATGTAAATCAATTCAAGCCTTTATAAAAGCTTTAATGACACAATAAATGATAACATGAAATGAACAATATTCTATTACCTAGGTTTTCTAGTCCAAATGCCTACAATTGTTTCTAAATCATCATCAGATAGTTTTTGTGGGGCTTCAATTGCAATTTGCATCAAGTAAGAAAGACTTTTTTCACCTAATTGATTTCTCAAATGAGTTTTGATCATTTTCATCTGTGAAAAGCTTCGTTCCACTGATGCTGTCCCAACTGGAATTGTCATACAAACATTGGCCAGGGTATTCAAATGAGGGAACATTGTTTTGAGCATTTCAGTTCATGTAAATTATGTTTGTGCAAAAACAGTCCTAGATTCCACCAAATTGTGTCTGATAAAAGGTCCAAAATCAAAATTTCCAGGCAGAGCATGCCTCTGGACCCCCTAATTTGACAAGTGCTTTGCATGCGGATACGTACTTGCCCCCCCCCCCCAATAATTCATACCATCTCATTTTGCCCCCCCCCCCCCTTGGGCAAAAAGCTGAAAGAAACCCTGTAAGTATAAAATCAATTTTTTCATAAACTGATGATAATGAAAACTTGGATAGGCATCTCTTCTTTACACAAGATGTTGTTTGTGACTGTATTTATAAAAGTCAGCCATTTTACAAAACATGGCAGCCTTGGTTTGAAAGATAGCTTAGGAACTGTGCTTCCCAAGGGTTTGATGACTTGCTCCAAATGTATATTTTTACAAATATATTCACAAAACCTAAATTGTTCACTGAGTGTAATATAATTATATAGTTAGAATACATGTTCATGATTCAATCAAATAACCAGTATAACATTATAATGAACATGAGCACGTAAAAAATGTATAGATTGAAGACTATAGCTAAAAGCAACTGTTCTTGTAGATAAGAGACAAATATGTGGTTAAAGTAGTCTAAGCAAAAAAAAAGGTTCTGCACTGACCGGGAATCGAACCCGGGCCCCCCGCGTGGCAGGCGAGGATTCTACCACTGAACCATCAGTGCATATCCGTGAAGTAAAAGAGGGGTTTACACAAGTCATACAGAGTAACTATAATGTATACCTTACACACATCAACTTATTTGCATAGAAATAATTTGTGACCTACAGTATGAATTATAAACTCACTAATCTAAATCTCTCAATTACAGTGTATAAGCTAATGGATGCAACCATAACTTTAAAAAGGTCATCTTGTGGGATAGGAAAGTCTAGAGGGAAAAGAAAAGGAACTAATACAATCAGAAATATCACAATTATGATTTGATTTTAGACGAAGCTATGAACTGTATAGTATTTGTATATCTTAGCTCAGAATAAAATATTCATAATGGACACTGCCAATAATAACTACATGGTATATTGAATAACCAATGTAGATATAAGTGCGGCTTAGTGCGCATTTGTTTATTGTATTTCAGCATTGTAATAATCACATGTTGATGTCACGAATTGACAGATATTTATTATACTGACATATATATTAATACACAGATTAGTATTGTATATTATTATATTAGTGTACCAGCTACGGGTGTTTTGATCTGCGGTACAACTATTTGAGGCAAGCTTAGCAACTAATAAGCGTGGTTGCTATGGCTGTGTAGCTATTTATAGTATTCATGACAACTTGAAACACATTCCAAACACATTATATACATCTCCCAAGCAACCAGATCATACATGCGCAAGAATAACTGCTTTGATAACGAAGTGTGCATCCACTGAATTTGTAATATCTAGACAATCTTGTAAAGTGTGGTTTCTTTGAAGATCCATTCTTCCTATCTCAAAGTTTACTTAGTCCATGGAATGGGAAGATCAAAGGTAAAATAGTTATATTCCAGTCAGATTGTATTGCTATTTTTTTTCCAAATGGAAAAACAAGGGCAGATTGCACACTAATTTTTTATAACTCGGACATTGAAAATACTACATAATAAACAGTAAGTAAGTAAGTAAAGTAAGTAAATACTCCGTGCTTTTTTCATAGCATAAATAATCCTCTCCGGCTCCATGTTAATATTCAAATGTAAAGGTAAATATTGTTGTCTATGTGGTATCTTTCTTTCAACAAAGGACATCAACGATATAGAACTATCACCTCCATCTATGATCATCACCAGAAATATCAGATATCAAAAAGGTCAATGGGTTTTATGGAAGCCTATTATTTAATTTAGAGGGTACAACTCGGTAAATAACTTTGTAAATCTGTAAAAACACAATGATTTGATCGTTCGATGTCAAGAGACAAGCTTACTATTCTTTGACATTTGTTGGAAATCATGTCAACCAATCACTACAGATATTACATAATGTACACAGATTCACAAACAACACTTAGATTATGTCTCTCGCAGAAAAAGAACATTATGTCATAAATACTGTTTATCATGTTGTATAATTTTCTGAAGGAAGTTTATTGAGCATAAAGAACATGATAGTATAAGAAATAGTGATAGACGTTTTGACCCGGAGGTCTTCATCAGTATAAGAAAAGAAAGCCTTATTATTTAAGTACCTTAACAAAATGAATGAAATTATTATTAATCTTAGTCTTCACCCGAATCGTCTGTTGAATGAACATCTTCATTGTCAGAATTTCTTAATCTTACCCTTGTTGCTATCGGAGCAGTCCATGGCAACACTCACTAACACAGGAATTTCTAGAACTCCTTGCACGAGAGGAGATCGTCAGTAGTCCACATCAATAACCTTTACAGTCACCTGTGCCCCCATGGATTAGTATGAACTTGAACCTAGAGATCTCCTTTAGCAAATGACCAACAACCTGCTCCAGCGGTATGCCTCCATCTCTACGCTGCTTGATTGCTGCGATTGCATGACGATCAAAAGAATTTTCATTATTATCCAAGCTGTTATTCTTTTTAAAAATTTGGGTTTTGCACAAAAATGCTAACATTAGTAACGCTAAATGTGAGATTAGTGGAAAACGCTAAATTTAGTAGACGCAATCAATAGTATGCTTAAGGTATTTATAGCCTAAGCATGACACTAACATAGACAGTTCGACATGGTGGTAGTGACTACATGACTGGGGCATTGTCCCATAAGAGTGAAGACCATGTAGGGTTTAAGTGAACTCCAGGATCTGTGTTGATGATATTGGGAGTGTTATGAATAAGAATGGCTTCTTTTAGTCGTCTTCTGTCTTCTGAAACTAAGATTTCAGACTCGTCCCATTTGATATTATGTCCTGTATTGTTAACATGGACGAAAATGGCATTATGGGGGTCTCTTACTCTGATGGTTCTTTTATGCTCTGACATTCTAATTTTTAAAGTTCGTCCGGTTCTTCAACTATTAAACTACAGAAATCAATACCTGTTGTTCTCAAGAAAAGTTCCTGTTTTCCAGTCGAGTCGCTTGAACTTGGATTCCATTCGTCGTCTTTCCTTTATCATATCTTCATGATACATCAACGTAGAGTTGTCAAATAAAAAAGACACAGTTCAATCTTCTTCCAGCTTTCATGTGCTGATCACTAAGATTAGAGTTGTACCGATAACAGATTTTACCGATTTTCCGATTACCGATTAAAACAAGTGAAAAGGAACCGATACCGATACCGATTACCGATCCGATTATACCGTGTATTAGTTCACAAAAGAATCTATTATAACAACATTATCACTTTCATTATAGAATACTAATTATTTATTATATTTTGTCAATTACACATTATCATTTTCATTACTCATTAGTATATACGTATTGTCCATCAATTAGCTGAAAATTGTTCTTAATAAAAAGAAGAACTTCAGCATTTTCTGGAGTCAAACGATTTATCTTATCATCATAAAGTTCCCCAGCACACGAAAATAATCTCTCAGAGGAGACACTAGTTGGTGGAGCAGATAAATATCTTTTGGTAAGTTGTGACAGCAGAGGATACTGCTTCATGTTCTCAAACCACCAGATGTAAGGCTTTCCTGTCTGAAAGTGTATTAATGGCTCATTTAAATACCTGGTCACTTCACTAGATTCCTCTCCACAGTCTCCATTAGTAGCTCCAGATTCTTCCATCATCTCGGAAAATGAGTCCCAAAAGTCAGATGATTTTGTATTATCTTCAGTGCGACATCTTTTGGATGAAGGTTCTCCTTCGGCTGTTAATAAAGTAGAATATTTTGCTATTAGTAGATCTGTTGCCTGTTCCTTGTTACAGAAAAATTTATTTTTATATCTTGGATCGAGGATGGTTGCTAAAACAAGAGCTTCATTGTCTTCCATGTCAGCAAAGCGTCGCTTCAGTGAAGTCAACATTTCCCCTTTCATGGTTCTTACACCAGAGTCATTGTTATGTTTTTCAAGGGTTTTCATTAGTCCTCTTACTACAGGTATTATTACTGAAACTGCTGCTGTCTCAGTAGATATCATCTGTGTAATTTCTTCTACTGGACTCAGTACAGCAATCACTTTATCAGCTAAGTCTAGCTGGTGCGAGGTAAGCAGAGGAATATCATGTTCAGTAGCATATGCTGCCAATGCCATTTTTTGTTCGACAACAGATTGTAACATATATAAAGATGAATTCCACCGAGTGGGGACATCTTGTTTTAGCTTGTGCTGTGGAAGGGCAAGGTTTTGCTGGATTTGCCTTAGGCAGTCACATCCCACAGATGAATGCTTAAAGTGACCTACAATACGTCTACATAAAGCAAGCATGTCTAATACAGCACGCTGACTAAGTACCCCATCGTGCACCACCAACTGGAGAGTATGGGCAAAACACCCTAAATCAGTGAATCCAGCATCACTCATTGCTCTAATCATATTACTAGCATTGTCCCTCACAAATAAGTGTACCTGGTGATCTTTGATATTCCATGTTGACAACGAATTCTTCAGTTTTTCACAGATGTAGGCAGCAGTATGAGAATCTTCTAGAAGAACTGCATTCAGAACTGATGATCTCCTTTCAAAGCTGTCTGTTATCCAATGTGCAGTTAAACCTAAGAGACTGGCATTATTACACTGGGTGCTCCAAGCATCAGTAGTGAAGCTAAAATACTGTATACCATCTAAACATTTTCTTACTTCAGCTTCAACCCCTCTTTTGATCCTAGGAATAACAGTTTCTGAAAAAAACTTCCTGCTGGGAATGTGATATCGTGGCTCCAAAGTATGTACTAGCCTACAGAACCCAGGGTCTTCCACAATTGAGAACGGTTGATTATCAAGTGCCACCATCTCTCCGATCCTTCTGTGAACACGATCGGCACGAAGATCATGAATAGCCCATTCTTTCACTCTGTCATTAGCCTCTTCCAGAGACAACTGCTTCGTATCTCTCTTAGTTCTGGTACGCTCAGTCTCAGCTGCCTTCTTCTCGCAGTACTTTGTATAAGGTAGTTTGTGTTCAGACTTAAGATGGTTGACTATGTTCTTGGTGTTGTAGGTCTTCAGATTCCTTCCTCCACGAGATATATCTCTATTACAATAGTTACAAGAAGCATACTTCTCATCTTCACATATCTTAAAATGGTCCCATATTGGCGATCTCTTCATCATTTTCTTAAAAACAATAATAATCATTTACTGACCACAAGAAAATATTTTAATCTGCGCATGCGTGAATTTACTGAATTACATAACAATCGGCCTGCTAATTGAATATTTTTACCGATGCCGATCTCAACCGATGTTCAGTTATCGGTGCCGATACCGATTCTTTGCCGATAATCGGTACAACTCTAACTAAGATCATGTGAAAGTCATACTTTTATGAATAAACTAATATAATCACACTACGAACGCTGTTGCTAGGCATTGAAAAAGTGTCGTTGCCAAGGGTAAAGTTACGTCATTGACCGAAACTAAATTTCTAACTTTTAATTGCACCTCTGCATCAGTGATCTGACTGTGTGAACTGTGAAGAGATAACCTACTGTTATCACTATGATAGCATTGTAGTGTATGAACAAAAGATGCAAACAAGAATTAAATTATCAGTAATACTAGAATATAGTATTAAAGCAGCTATATACAAAAAAATCCATACTAAACAAATCATACTTGTGTGATATTATATTAAGTGGTATGTTAAATTTTGATAAGTAGAATCCAACCAGTATAGTCACATAAATACACAAAGTTCACTAACCTAATTCTCTCAACACATCCTGTGTAATTTCATTTTTCAGTCTCTTCAAAACATCACAAATATAATTACTTTCTCATGATCTTCATCACCTCTCAGTAACCTCCATACATCATTCAATAACATACTGACTTTCTCATAACGAGGGTAACTTGATGTAGTCAATACTCTATCTTTAATATGAAATGTTATTAGACCAGCAGATCTAGAGTGAAGATCATTAGCTAATTTCTCTGGATCTAACACAACATCAGTTATATCAGACAAGTGTCTTGTGAGTATGTTCTTAGAAATCTCTTTTGAGTATCTTCTACTAAATATGTTTTCAGAAAGTTAAAATGGTAATAGCTGTAGATCTTGTGGAAGTCAATATACATCACTTTTATATTTAAAATCTTCCATAGGTCTAGATCTGGATCCACTGAACAGAGAACACGCCTTCCACGTCCACGTGGTTGCCATTGGGTGGAGTTTAGATAATTATTAAACTTATAAACTCAATAATTATTAATAAGTACATGTGCTAATCACACACACTTGCTGCCCAGCTCATGGGTGACAAAGTTTGTCACCCATTTGTTATTCCTGGTTTGTGAGACAAACCCAGAGGATAGAATAGTAAAGGAGATACGAGTAATTAAAAAAAAACATGTAATATTGATCATGTCTAATGAAATAAGTGATAGAACCTCAAAAACAAATATATAAGTGATCTATGAAATAATGAGTGAAACCTCAAAACAAATAAAAGAAAAAAACAGTACTTGTGTCTCTATTGTTACTGCAAGAGAAGATTGTTACTTAGTATCTGTACCTGTTTAAAAGAGATGAAAATAATAATGATGTGCTGTGAACACACTGATTACCTTAGGCAATACTATAATGTGAAAACATGTTATAATTATTATAGGAACAGGACATGGAGAATGGCCAAATTGATACTGAATAGAAGACTGAGCAGATAGACAGCATGAGACAGAAGGAAGGGCAGAACTGATTACTTAACCCCTTGCACATGTGCTACACAGGGTAATAACAATAGCAATAAGTGCATGTCACATGCTCCTCATTAGGATGTGAACAATAAAATGATGGACTATTATATTATTAAAGTAGAGAATGTACTGGCACTTACATGACTTTAAATGATTTACTATGTACAGTAGGATGATGTAATAACAGGGTGCTCACTATATAGACAGGGTACTTTACCTTTCTATATATTACTAACATACTTATATTCTTCTTTTAAGTAATAGTTAGAACACACTTTACCGTGATTACGTGTTTTAATGTAGCACGAGGGCAGGTCAATAAAGGTTGAGTTTACATAATGCACGAGCTGAAGGCGAGTGCGTTATGTAAATGAGACCTTTATTGACCGCCCAAGTGCTGCATTGAAACACACAATGCACTGTCAAGTGTGTTCTAAGTGATTTATTGACGATCTAGTAAACTACCACTGTTGTCGGAGCTGCTTCATTAGTAGAGGTGAGCAAAGTGTGCAATAACTAACTTATTGCACGCAAAGTGTGCAATAAGTGATTTAATGTTCAATCATGTGACGAATTATCTGCACTCTGATTGGCCACAGGTCACATGATCAGCAATAATAACAGATAAATACTTTAGAAGTGGTATATTATTAATGATAATAATAATGGTAATTTTGAGTGAAGACATTTCACATGTGTGAACTATAGATGGGTATGGCTGTGATAAATACTTAGTGCACCATTCTTTTTGAAACATCCTGTGGAGAATACTGTATAATAACAGTTGAGATTATATAATGTAAAAACAAAAGGGCAAGAAAGTTATCACATTATTCAAGTGTATACATTACATCATGTATTATTAGGTAAGTGTGTTCTACTATGATCATGTGAAGCTCACAGTATAGGAATGACTTAAAACACTATGACCTCACTAGTTTTTAGTGGCCATACAATAAGGTAACAAGCTTAAGATCAACAATAATAATTATATAAATTTGTACTATATACCTGTAAATTTCTGAGTACAGCCAACAGTTAAAGGTATACTCTTCTTAGTGTGGTGATCCTGTTAATAGGTGATCAATAAAGATAACAATACATACATTACACAAATTATTATTAGTGATACTACTAAAACAAGGTCAGATTGTTTGTATAGATATATAGTACACTTGTGGATCTTCAGTTACAGTAAACAAGAATATTACCATATATGTATTGATGATAGTGAATATTGACGGTTTGCTGTTTGTAGAGTATTGACGAATTAAATTTTGACGCTTAGCATTATGTAGACGTAACTAAGCACGTGTATTTTACGTGTAAAATATAGACAGCTGTTCCATTTTAATTTTATCACTAACTGGAAGTACTTCTTGTTAGACACATTCCAAGGAAGTTATCAGATATTAGTTATTATATGAGGTGGGCAGAGATTCCTGCCTTTGGGCGTGGGCCACATGGTAGGTGATGTACTGCCAGTGTTGTCGGTTTAACAGTGAGTTTTTTTTTGTAGTTGTTTTTGTTTTAATAGTTGTAGCTCTTTTTAAAATCGTGGCTCCATATAAAATGTATCCACAGTGTCATACTAAGTTGCCCATTGGATTATGGGCTGTAGTTGTGGATATATTTTTCCAATAAAATGTAGTAAGCGGTGAAACAAAAATTAAGTAAGAAAACAGAGATGAGGGTTATTTTAAAAAATGAAAAAGAAGTTGTGTTTGAGTTACGTAACAGCACTTTTGTGCTTTCATTAATACTTATAGATCAAGATCAAAAGAACTATTACTTGTAAATATTTCCTAACAGGAAATATATAACCTATGTTAATGTCACATATATGCATTACATTGCGTACATTCTTAGGAAAGTACATGTGTGTAATATCATTCCAGTGGCTCAGTTGATTAAGTGTGGAACAAAATATCTTATGCTTTGCCTCACATACAAATAAATGCTAAATTCTGACTAATATGGCTGAAAAGAGGAAAGTGAAAAATGCTAGTAGTGACTGGGAATCGAACCAAGGGCCACTGACCTCAGCCACCAGTGCTCTCACCCTTGAGCTATGATAACCAGACAACCATCGGCAATTCACAATCTTCTAGCATTTACAAAATATCTTGTTTTCCATTTATACTTATGTATTTATGTACAGTGTACGATCTTTACACATCAATCTTAACTATGCATTACAGAATGTTATTTAGCTGTAATACATGTATAATAATAATAAATTCACTAACCTAATTCTCTCAACATATCTTGTGTAATTCCAGTGTTTCATTATTCTGTCTCTTCAGTACATCACAAAATATCATTAATTTCTCATGATCACTATCACCTCTCAGTAACCTCCATACACCATTCAGTAACATACTGACTTTCTCATAATGAGTTACCCTCATTATGAGAAAGTCAGTATGTTACTGATGTAGTCAATACTCTATCTTTAATATGAAATGTTATTAGACCAGCAGAGTGAAGATCATTAGCTAATTTCTCCGGATCTAACACAACATCAGTTATATCAGACAAGTGTCTTGTGAGTATGTTCTTAGGAATCTTTTTTTGAGTATTTATATTCTAGATCTACTGAATATGTTTTCAGAAAGTTAAAATGGTAATAGCTGTAGATCCATGTTAAAAGTACATCACTTTTATATTTTAAATCTTCTATAGCGTAGAGTGTCTTCTCTGGATCCACTGAAGAAAGAACACTACGTCCACGAGGTTGCCATTGGGTGGAGTTTTGAATAATTATAAATACAGTGTTGTCAGATCATGAACAAACTTCATGCATGTTTCATGAACTTTTAAAGTCTTGCATGAACTTCAAAATTTAATTTTCATGAACTTTTGCTAATGAGCTTGGAAGTTGCAAAGTCATGCACCTGCAAAATTGACTTTTTTTGAAGTAACATGATAAGATAATTCATGCATTTGTCGGTTGAGTTATGTAAACAACGTAGTGTTGTTTTGGTATATCATAACCAAAACTAAAAGTATTTTGGTATTGGGTCTAGACATTTGGTATACTATAACTAAAACTAATACTAAAAGTATGAAAATACCATAACTAAAACTAATATTAAAAGTAGCACAAATTCAATACCATAATTCTAACCATTATTCATTTTGTTTGTGGTACATTTGGTACAACCCATGTTCTGCTTTGTTACTGAAGTGCAAATAGACTGATAATATTATCACTGTCACATGCCAAAAAAGCACATGTTTTATGTACAAAATGGCTGCAAGAAGAACTGGTAGACCAAGGGATAGTCACGTATGGGATTATGTGGATTAAAATGTGTTACCAAAAGTACTACTACCAAAAGTGTCTACTTTTGGTAAAATTACTATAACTAAAATTCATATCTCATGAAATTTGGTAAAAATAACATAACTAAAACTAAAACAAAAATCTTGTACCAAAACAACGTAAGTTATGTTGCCTCATGGATCAGTGATAACTGCACAATAACTCACTTCGCCAATAGAATAGGTTCGCATTAGTAATTAACCTTTCAGTTTTCACATGCTATATTGCAAAATTTACAGTTAGTACTGTCACAGTGTTACAGCTGCATGATAGCACAAAAGTCTTGAAAAACAAGAGAAAAGCTGTTTTTTGCTTGCTGTGCCTGAGTTCAAAAGGCATTGGAGGAATTGAGTCCCTTTACAAATAGTTCTTCTGATTTGAACAGTGATGATGATTGCAATGAGAAAACATATCCACCTGGATAAAAAAGGAAGGTAGGCTAATCAAACTTTGAGGCCATAGAGCCATTTTTTGAATACTATTTTAACTGATAGGTCTGTAAGAGTGCCAGTAGGAAACACTTTAAGCAGGTATACAGGAAAGCATGGGAAAAAGATCCAATGTTCAAATGTTGGCTTACTGAAGTAGAAGGTAAACCTCATAAAGCATATTGTAAAATTTGCTAGAAGGAAATGACTGCTGTTATTACTGCTTTTCGTATGCATGAAGACACGGCTTACCATCGAGATCAGGCCAATGTGCTCCAAATTCCTTCATCCAGCAGAATTGATTCAATGTTTAGAGGACAACAGCAAGGTAATGATGCCGTGAAAGAAACCGAGTTACAGTTGGCTGCATTTATCAGTGAGCATAATCTGTCTTTCCATATCATGGACCACTTCAGTGATCTTCTTCCAAAGCTTTGCCCAGACTCAAACATTGCTGATGCATGTTAAATGCAAACACATAAAAATGAAGTGTATTGTCACCAATGCATTGGCTCCAAATTTTCACAACAATGATGACCTGGAAAAAGAACATTTTTCTTTAATAATAATTGATAAAACCACAGATGTTTCAACCAAAAAAGAGTTAGTTTTAGTAACCCGCCAATACAGAAAGGAGTCTAGGAGTGTGAAGTGTTCACTGTACGATGTGGTTGCAGGAAGTGCTGAGGTAATTTTTTAAGCCATTTGTGAAGTTTTGGTATACCATTAATGAATATTATTGGCTTTGCATCTGACACAACAAATGTAATGTTTGGCCAGCAAAAGTGTTGTGTTTCGGTTTGAGGACTCACATTTTTGTTTTTTGCTGTATCTGCCACAGTACACACTTGTGTGCATCTCATGCATGTGAAAAGCTCCCTCGCACAGCAGAGGATCTCATTCATGATGTTTATAATTACTTTATAATTACTTTTGCCATAGTGCCAAACGCCAGGCAGATTTTGAGCAATTCCAGCTGTTTGCAGAAGTCGGCTTTTAAAAGCAAGCCAAACTAGCTGGCTGTCACTGCACTCATGTGTACTTCAACTGATAGAGCAGTGGGATGCCTTGACGTTGTATTTTCAAGCTGTGGTTGCTACTGACAATTTTCTAGTTTCTCAAAAAATCTTATGTCAATTGTAAAATCTCATTTGGAAGCTGTATTTCCATTTCCTGAATTTTGTGCTACCAAAGTTTACGGAATTAAACGTAATGTTTTAAAGTTCCAAAATGTCAATTCATTGCCTATCTCGGGGACTGAACACCATGTATAGAGACCTTTTGAACTGTTACATGTGTAAAGCCTATTGGAGACAGAAGGAGCTTTGTGGTTGCTCAGGGTCCCTTCCCTTCCTTCCGCAAGCCCCTTTCTATATCTCAGCGGCCATGCTGATTACAGTAATCCTCCGCTCCACCTACATGGGCGAGGATTAATTAGATAAAATTAAATCATGACTTAAATCACTTAATGAAAGACTTGAAGAAACTGTGGCCAGGACGCTAATGACTTCCTGCTTTCACTTTATAACTAGGTTGAAGGTGGTTGTAAAGCAGCTGACCCATCAGGTTTTTCTTTTGTAAGAAAATGTTTTTCGTGACTAGGCTAATTAAAAACAAGCGTGCATGAGTAAACAATTCAGTGGGGTGTGGTGAAAACTTGGTTCTACAGATAGATAATATTATAATTATATAATTATACACAGTGCTATCATAATGTACATTAATTATTATAGGGCATTAAAAAAATTCTAAAATTCGTTCAAAATCAATCATACAATATCTTTGAGTCTAGTACAGCAAATACCACCAGTACCATCATCAAAATACACATACATTCCTCCTTCATATTCTTTCTCTAATATTTCAGATTTATTCTCTAAAAGTTTTGAAGGAATCTTTGGAGGCAGCGAGATGGAGAAAAAGCTACGCTTTCCACTTCCTAAACAAGGTAACATTCCCAGTAAAGAACCTCGTGTTGATAACCAGTAAATATCTGTACGAAAGCTGTCTGGAAATTGGGAAGCACTAATCAAGTACCCTACATAATGATAAGCAGAAGATGGTCAAGTTAGGACTACAATCATGATGACCTAAAGTAAATAATTTAAAAAGATCATTTTTAGAGATAATGTAACGACAAACTGTTTTTTTTTTGCCACAATGAGATATCTTTTGATCATAATTAGTGAAATGCAAGCTTACATGTAGTGTTATATGATCAGTGTTTTGATGCTTAGAACAAACTACAGTATGATATTATGCTAATAAAAGTCACCATCCAGTAACAGTAACTACTTACTACTGTGGTGACATGCACAGCTCAGCAACTACTGTTAAAATTACTATTAACTACTGTAGTTCGAAAATGAAATTACTGCAAAGTAATGTACTGTATAGTGACTTATTATTGATATACATGTATACTGTACAACACTTAAATGAAAAAAATCACCATGCAAATATTGATTTCAACTTCAAAGTTACAAAAGATTTGATATAATCATGCTATCAATTATAGAATGGTGTACTTACCATATCCCTTCATAACATGGAAGTCTACAGGTTTTCCTGGGAGATGAACATCAAGAATAGTTTTCACACACATTGTCCTATGGAAAAGAAGAGAATACATATTGCTTAATAGTACTAATAAGACCATGGTTGTGGTGTAAGGTGCCAATTAGCATTCTTGAATACAGATGGAAAATCAATTGAATTACTACTCAGGGATTCAAACAGTATTTTTTTATAGGAGGGAGATAACAATCAATCAGTGTGAAGCACACTATTCTTCAGAGGTATGGGGGTATGCTCTTTAAAAGTGTAGACCCTGCTTTTGATGGATTCTGGGGCACAAGTAAGCTTATAGCTGATGATGTTGCCATCATGTTGGTATAAAAAGTACCAGTCATGATAGTTAATATTCAGTATTAAACTTCAGGAATTCTGAGTTTGGGAATCCCTGGTGGGAACTTGCTATGGAAAGCGAAAATCCCAAGGCACCCACATACCCATCTGTATGAACCCTACTGGTTTGGTAATGGCAAAGGGAGTGAGCTGGGGTTCCTCACTTCAGCTCGAAAGTTGATGGATGTGCTTTAAATAATTTATTATATTGATAATTACTGATGATTGCTTACCTTGGTTCACATTGTAGTACAACAAGTCGATAATTAATAGCAATTACAATACAACCAGACCCATAGTCACTAATATCATCAGGTAAAAGAAAATCTTCATACATATCTTCTTCTTTCTCTTCTACATCTTCACTTCCAATATCTCCACGATTCTTTGATTGTGAGATCATAACTTCTTCAGTTTGTGAATTAGCTTGTAATTGTATGTCATCAAAATCTAATTCATTACATTCAATATCCCGACTGTCATAAACGGATAGTATGTCCACTGTAGCTTCAAATGCTGGAAACTGTGGATGTACTAAACCATCCTGAGGGACATCAATACCATCTGTTGATTTGAGACCTTCGATATTCATTCTTTCCAGTGTTCCGGGATGTAGTATGCTTAATCCTTGAGAACATATAACTAGTAACAAACCAGGAACTGGGAGGAGTGTAAGCGGATTATGAATTTTGCATGATTGGTGAGTCTTCTTGAATTTATCAATGGAGTGACTTTCAATACTACAAGTACAAATAAGATTACAATCATTACATTACATGTATGTATAAATTCAAGAATGAACCATTTTATTACACTCAATAGTATTTATAATCATTCACAACGAGTCAGTTTTCAACTCAGTGGTCTCTAGTATTTTTAATCACAAATAGTTCATACAAAGTCAAGAAATGAATAAATGTGGTTTAATTTTATTATATTGGCTTTAATTACTTATCACACACCTAGCAGATGTGCTGGTAAGGTATTAAACAGGGGAAGCACTTGCTCATATTACAGTATAAAGTCATTTATTCTCATAATGATTGTTTTGAGTGCACTTCTCATTATGACTAAGCACTAGAGACCCAAAGAGTGAGAAGGTAGCAGGGAGGGTGGACTACAACACAGCACCACCCTATGAGTGTGGTATATTATACTACATAGTAACATACAACATAATTACATGCGCATGTACATTTGCAATGTGGTTGAATGTGAATGCTACAATGACTCAAGAGCTATAAACTAACATATACATGTAGTCATATACATGTACATACCAACACATACATGTAGTCATATACATACCAACACACACATGTAGTCATATACATGTACATACCATTGGAGATTTTCATCCAGCTTAAAAAGTCTTTTTCCCATAACACATGTACCAGGGAGACTACTAGAATCAATGCGAAATTCAGTAAAGTCTCGTAAATGGATCGTATTAGTAATATCTCCATTGTCATTGAAAAACAGATTTGAATGTTGAAATGTCTTGTTACGTTCTTTTCTCTTAGATTGTAAAACAGATGCATATCTGGAAGACAAGATAATAATTATTAATTAAACACAAGGATTATTGCATTAGCATTATCACATTATTGACCCTCCTCCCCCTTCGGGAGGGTTACAGTAAATGGTTTGGAAAAATGTCTTTTTGTGTGTCTGTGTGTCTGACCCGACTGTACCTCAAGAACTGGACACTCCTGGACTTCCATACTTAGTGTGTACACTCCTAATAAGTGGCAAAAACGTATATTTTCTCTACCATTTTAGAAGCTTCAAAAAGGGCAAGAAATCTGCTAGGTGAAGCTTCTTTCAGTCTTCCTGCATCTAACGAAGCATGAGTTTTACATCCCTGGCTGTATTAACGACTCCTTTTTCCAACAAAGCAAGTTAGAATCATTGAACATGTATACTTCGAAAGTTATAAAGCTGACAAAAGTTTCATTAAACACCCCGCCCATAATTATAGCATAGATTAACTTGTATGTAAACTGGTAAAGGTCTTGTTCTTATCAATAACTTATTTCATCGACAATGAATATCCATAATTATCCATTGACAAGTACTGTAAACGTAAAATTATAAATGACATGTCCCACAATACATATACCAGCTGGATTCAGGCAATCTTTATCACTCGTTGATTATCTGGACTACAAGTCTTGAGAAAAGTCCATTTCTTGTAACATGAAGTATTCATGATGAAGGCATAGCTTTTTGGTGGATCCGGAGATCAAGAAGACAATGACAATGAATGAATATTAATTGGAACTGTTCACTCTTGAGGATTATCGTTAGCTACTGGAGGAGTATGCTGATTTAAGAATAGATCAGCCCAGCATCTTAAATCAATATTTAAAATTAACACTTGCACTTTACATGTATTTAAAGTAAATCATAACTTCATAAATACAGCATTGTTCCTAAATTATAAATATTCATTGCTGACGAAATGTTTGACAAAAAATGACCTTTGATATCAACATTTGAGAGAGAGAAGCAACTTGTCATCTTAATGTATTAATGACCCTTCTAACAATGCCCCTGTCTACACGAACACATACACAATGCACACACACAACACATACACACACATACACAATGTACATGTAGGCCAACCTAATATATTTGAGGTGTTTCTGAGGATAACTGTGAGCAATATCAAGATTGGGAAACAAATATTGAAAGCCATATTGATCTGCAGTACTGTATACACAAGGATTCAAGAAACCGTCAAGAGAAGTACAATTGATGAACTGTATATAACAAAGAAAAGAAATAGATATATCAAAATGGTCACATTTATAATCATATCACAAGGTCTCTTCATTATTCATACAACAATTAATTAATGTAAGTGTAGTCCTCATTTCTGTACTGGACATAACATTTTTATTATTGAATTTAAACCATTCATTAGATTTTATTGGTTAATTTAACCTTCATCATGTGTAGATGAAGTGTTACAGTAGTTTGGTTGGCTGTGTGCTTGTTGCTAATTGAATAGCAAAAATTTAAAATGCTAGAGTACCAATAGAGTCAGAATGAAAAGGGGAACATATAAATACAATATACATATACATGTACAGTATAATTATGTCAATAAAAAGTCACCATACAGTAATTACATTGTACCTTAGTTCTAGTGTCAGTATAGTATAGTAATTACTGTCTTTAAATTATGATACATGTTTTACACCTATCAGTCTTTCCAACCAAAACTCTTCAAAACATTTCCCACATACAGTATATGACAATAAAAAGTCACCATACAGTACAGTAATTACTGAGTAGTTTCATTTCCACACTACAGTAGTTCAACAGTAGTTTTGACATTATTGTGCATGTGTCAATTGAACACCACAGTAGTAAGAAGGCACACTTATTGTAGTACATATACAACTAGTTCCTTTAATTACTAATACAAAAGGTGACATGTTACGAAGCATACTTCGACATTTTAAATATTATTTTACAATCACATGTACATGTACAGTTAAATGTGCATGTTTAATTAAACTTGTAAGTATGGAAGTTTAATAATGATATCACAATATAAAATATGAAGTGATCATCATTAGTATGAAATATCTCACCACAAGAACATCAAAATAATTTGATTCATTTGGTGAATAATTCTGAAGATTAAAAGTCAATATCACAGTTCCTCTACTGAACACCAAATTAGACTGAAGATTTAACACAAACTTTCTATATGTTCTCTGAGATTTCTTGTCTTGAAAATCTTTTCGATACATCATCTGTAAATTAATTCCACAACAATGAATTATTAATTATTATTACATCAATTATTATTAGTTTTGTAGGTCAAATATTATGCTGCTCTATTCACAATATTCCGTCTACCAATAAAACTCATATTATGAATTGGAACTTCACTATTTAAGGATAGTAGGAATGATACTTCACAAAACAATTAATTAATATCATGAAGATTGTCCAAATTAATCATTTAATGTACATGTGCATGCTATCTGTGAAAATGCAACTAGATATGTAAAAGTGATAAGCTTTATGGTGCATCAAGCTGATTAATGTGGCATAAAGGTGCACAAAGATGGGGCTCAATAAGATAATTAATACCGCATGAGTGAAGTAATTACAAGTGCATTATCTTGGGCTTTGCCCTCAACCATATTACTGCAGGTGTTATAAGCCCATAGCACCTAACAGTCAGGATAATACATGTACATGTGTTAAGTTAGCCTGTTTATACAGGCGTATGAGATGTTTGATTAGGACCCTCCCAGCTGGGCTGCCTTGGTAGCTCAGTTGGTAGAGCATCTGTCTGGAGTACAGAGTGTCGTGGGTTCGAATCCCACCTGAGGCAACTCTCATTTTTCATTTTTCATTTTTCCATTGCCTCAGGTGACTTTCTTTCTTTCTTTCTACGTCTCCTGTAACATCATGTATAATCATGTATATATACATGTATATACTCAGGTTAGCCAACAAAATCTCTATTCTCAGAAATAGAGTATCAACATTTATGGTTAGTGAAGTTCAATAACAGGGGTTGTGAGCTTAAAAATTAGTAACCCACCTCACCACATAATCAAATACAATCATGGAGATGTGTCACATGTAAACACAAGCAACAAGGTACAGCTTCAGAGTTACACTAAACACTATTCATTTATTCACATAGTAACATGTCTATGTTACCTATTACATGTGTATATCTACTGATGGTTTAAACGTACATGGAAATACATCTCTAATCCATGTTCCATAATATAATCAAGTCGTTCATTAATTTCTTTATCAGTCAGAGTAATATCTGATCGAGAGGAAGCATCATCAAACATCACCTTATAAAATAAGAAAGTGAATAAATATAGAGTGATACAACCATGTTTATAATGATGTAGCAATGAACTATCATGAGATGTCACTGGGTAAATTAAACTACAATGATGTAGCAGTTTGGGATTTGGAATATACAAATTGTCATGAAAAAACGAATGTGCTAAGTTGAGCAATAATAATTAATGAACAAAGACATAATTATGTTAATTTCATGTGATTATTAAAGATATTTATCATGATGTATATACATGTAGTATTCAGTACAGAGTAGCTAATGGAGGGATTGTGGAACTGTCAAAAAAGCATTAATCTGAACTTTTTAGAGAATGGATTTTTGGATTCCAAAACACATACTGGATTAGTGCAAGTACATGTACATTTTGAAAGTTTCGTCAATCTACAGTGTTTAGTCTTCAAGGTTTGAGGGTTTTTAGATTAAAAATAGGTTAGTAATTTTTGATGTTCATTTTTCAGCTGTCTTGTGTAAGATAACAAAATTTGGTGTCTAACTGGATTAACAATTAACCTTCACAAGTGGAAAGTTTTATATTATAAGACAGCTCCATCATAACAACATGGTAGACATTTACTGCAAGAATGTTTTAACTGTCATCATTTTCATGTTCAATAGTTCATATAATAATGAATCACAGTTTTTAATACATGTACATGTACATGTATGTTTTGAAGGATGGGCCAAATTAGCTTAACAAATGTTTGTGTGTGCGCCATTGGGAAAACATTTTGAGCCAATTAACAAACAGTTAGTGATAATATAATCATAATTAACTGTACCATCTGGCCCAAAGAGAGAACTGTGCAGTGCCAAATAACAAGTTCTTGGGCCAATGGTGTGCCTATCAAAATCTCTGTAATGAATTAACAACTCAAAACTGAATGATTACATTTTAATGCATTGCCCTGGTTAATTACATTCAAAAAGCAGTGCCTATTTTTTAGTGGCAGAATGGAATGATTCCATACTTTGTGTAGGGACAGACATCATAAACACACATACATGTATATAACATTCTACAATTGACTAAAAGTCTGTTCACATTAACTTTTCCTCAGAAAAATGTTAATATATTAGTTTAGAAGGACCAACCTCCATTATTTTCATATAATTATCCCTCACATTCTTTCCTGTGTATGCTAAATTTCAATTCATTGCTTCATTATTGAGTTACAATACAATCACATATTAACTTTACGACATTAAACTATACACTATATTACATATCCATTCATCACAACCTAATTTTGAGGCCATCGGAATCTGAACAGACCTCAAATGTATCTGTATACCCCTGCACAAACCTTTCTTCGCTCTTTTCTTATTAATTTCCTTAAATCCACTTTATAATGAGATCCATCACTTCCATACCAATGTAACATACACATATAGTTACTATTATTTCTGCTTATTTCCAGATCTATTTTGTGACCCAATATCAGTTCAATCACACAATCAGATGACTCATATAGTCTAAGAGGCCATGGAAGAGTGCTATCAGCTGAATTTGCTAATAATTGATAGTAATATAATGTAATGGATGACACACAGTAACAATACTGGTTGTAATAGGCTTAAAGCAACACACATTCATTACGATTCAATCATATTGCATATTGTCGTGTGATTTGCTAACACAGTGCATACCAAAAGGTGAAAAATACATGTACAATGTACATGTATACCAGGGTTGGAGCCAGTTATGATTATAATAAATTACATATTCATTATCATATACATATTCATAAATAATTATTTATCAATTCAAAATGCTATAATCATAATAGTAATAGTAATTACATTAGTATGTTGCTGTAATCGGCCCCAATCCTGAATTTCATACTTGTGTATATCAATATATTTATATCTTATTTATATAGTCATCTTTTCAGTAAAATAACTGGATTACTTTGTGTTCCTGGATGATTATAACAATAGTGTTGCAGAGATGTTGAACGAGAGAAGCACAAAGACCTGAATATAAAAGAATATTATGAGCAGTGTAGTCACCAGAATTTAAATACAAAAAGGGAATTGAGTACACCATGTGCAAAATGTTTATAAACTACACTCCATAGCCTTCTTCTCCTTTCCCTTGGTGATTCCATGTATATATTTGCAGTCAGAAGGTCAGCTGAGCAAAACTACATTCTCTCTAACTCCAATAGTCACTTGTGTTAGACAGAAGACCTTATAAGAAAGCCACAAATAACAAAATCATGCTCTGTTAGCGGCAGGAAAGCAGCAAAACGAATGAGTGTCTGAAACACTTGCTATCGTGATTCCATATGTTTCGTTACGCCCACAACTAATTATTGTTGTGTTAATTGCATTCCTGAATGCAGACAATATATACATGTATATACATATATATATATATACATATATATACATATATATATATATATATATATATATATATATATATATATATATATATATATATATATATATATATATACATATACATACACGCTAGCTGAGATTCAACCTCTGCAATGCATGATTATATGCCTTGCGCTAAGGCGCTCGGCAATATAAATAGTTAATGAAAAGTACTTACCCACTGTATGGATCAATCAATACAGCTTTCATAGGTGGCATATCCATTTGGAAATCACCAGTAAGATATCCATCATTAGTAATTCTAAGGCTCAAATCTTTAGGACTGGAACTGTGATCAGCTATACTTGACACATCTTCAGAGTAACTATTAACAAGGTACGAGTACAAGTATAAAGAATACAGTTTATCCTTCACAGAGTTGTAGGATGGTGATCACTTATCCTTTAGTCATGCTCCCACCCTTCCACATAAAAGTTTATATTGACTGATTGAACATTATTGAACAAAGTTCTACAAACATTATGTACCACTGATGCACTTTTACACCAACAATATTTATCCTGGGGGAAACACTGTTATCTGTCTCATTGATTCATTAACTCTTGCAACATACACATGTATAAGTGAAGAGTGCGATTCATTATTCATTATCATTTCTTTTTGCTGAAGTGCTACTGTACATTATATACAGTACTACAGTGTATATATTGCATACATGTGCATATGGAAGTTAATGGAACAATCGACAGTTCTCTAGTTTAGCGATGATGTCTGACCATCTAGTAGGTCTTGATAGTTAGAAAAGCTATCGATATCAAAAGATACACATGAGCAGCCATTTTTGTCTGGGCCATCCCTAATGGAGAATACTACCACTCTTTCTGCATGTATACTGTACATGTAGATGTGTGGATGTACATGACGTGATGTAGATGTACAACTAACATGGTAAGAACTAAAGCTCAAACTCAACTTCATTGAAGTAATTGTTTGTGTTCAAATGTCAGTGATACAATTATGTACATTATTATGATTATACACTAGTTATGTACATGTAATATAAACTACACCTTTGACTATGATGTGACAACCTCACTCTCCAGTGTAGTGGTAAAATTGGTATTTGACTATACAGACTCCCAAATGAGTCAGCAGCCATATCAAATAGGTTTTTCCATGGATGAGGTCTGGATCTACGGGGCATATGTCCAGAGAATTGATAGCCTGGTTGTCCATTACTCCATTCATGAAAACCTGCAAAACTATATATATAATTCATTTTATGACTTTGGGAAACTGGGAAACTATATGTATTTCCAATCCCCGGTACCTAGAGTCATAGACTGTAAATAACTCCACAGATCTCACTATACCAGTACAGCAAGCATAAATGCATCTATAATAATACTAGGTTTTAGATACATGTAATAGATACTATAGCCTACTAAATTACCTATATCTATACCTGTACCTACATGTGTATACATGTACCTGTACATGTACATGTACATGTACGTGTATGCAGTATGTGCATCACTACATTTTAAGTTTTTAACACTGTTCTAATGTTTCAGCGATCTCTTCATGAATTTCTTTCTTAGTAACATACATGTATTACTATCATTCACATGGCTATGGAATGTGCTTAGAGTTTAGGGTCTATCCCGTTTTAAAACATTGGTCTGTAAAGTATCATTCTGTATCTGCCCTATAGTACTCACCTATACCTACGTATATTTATATTTAATCATATAACTCAGAGGTTTTGATACGCTTTAAAGCATGGGCCAAATTGGCTCAACAATAGTTAGTGTGTGCACCATTGGGAGTACATGTACATTTTGAGCCAATTAACAAAGAGTTACATGTAATACTGTTAGTGACAATATAATCATATAATTAACTGCTCCACTGGTCCAATGAGAAAACTGTGTAGCACCAAATAAGAAGCTCTTTGGCTCAATGGTGCACCATATAAGCTTATCAAAAACACCGATGTACCTACATGAATACATGTAGTCATGTACCTTGGCTATAAGCACCTACACGTATACATTTACCAGTATACATGTATAGGTACATATATAGTATACATGTATACATTTACCAGTATACATGTATAGGTACATATATAGTATACATGTATACATGTATACATTTACCAGTATACACGTATAGGTACATGTACATGTACATGTATATATTTACCAGTATACATGTATGTAGGTACAATGTACATGTACAACACTATATACAGTAATTTACCACACCCAAAAAAAATTGATTTACATAAACTATTTCACTTGTAAAGTTGTTAAAACCAATACAGATCTCCTAACACAATTAGGTATACATCTAATGGACGAGTTATATACATCTATATACATGTAATACCTACTTGTCAATGAAAGAATCAAAAGCTCTCTGAGAACGATCTACCATTCCTTTCATAGCATATATAATTGAAAGATGATAAAACAGAATTGGAAACTCAGTCAGGTAATTGTGGGATTGAATTAACTCTTCACACTCATCAAGCCAATTTAGAACTGCACTTCTCTTTGCTACATGAGAAATGTGTACATGTTGTGTGTGTGTGTGTGTGTGTGTGTGTGTGTGTGTGTGTGTGTGTGTGTGTGTGTGTGTGTGTGTGTGTGTGTGTGTGTGTGTGTGTGTGTGTGTGTGTGTGTGTCATTACGGTTTAATTTATGATCGGGTGTTGTGGATCCTACTGGTTTTCCAGCATGAATGAACATTTTAGATTCTATAGCTTGCACATGTAAATACCACACATTAGAGGGATATTTGCTACCACATTCTCTCAATACAGTAATCCATGAGTTACTGGCTTCAATAGCACTACAAAGATCCATTGGACTGGAGAAAGAATTATATACGTCGTGTATACATGTACAAACACTATGATTTAAAAGTAAAATACATGTACATAAGCATGTTCACTCAAACGTCTAGGTGTTAATATTGTATAGGTACATGTGTGTGTGTGTGTGTGTGTGTGCATGCATACATGTAGGAAATAGTTTTGTTAAATGATGCAGTATTTGAATTAACATAGTACTCATCCCATTGGACTTTCAGTAGTTTTATTGTACTTTTAATAATAAATAATTTTCCAAAAATTGGTCCATGCATACAGTAGGTCCAATGCAAGTTACGGAAGTAAATCAATCAAGATTCAAAACAGCAAAAGATATAAATAAACACTCTCAATCCAAAATCAGATCTGTTTATACAAGATCACTTCAAGTACGTACATGTACATGTAACCAGTAGCTACTTCAATAAGTAGAATGATCACAGTAACTTAAAAGTGATTATTAACATGTACATGTATGAATATGTTAATTACTTGAGCACCACTTTAATATAAAAGGAATTGATGATACATGTATTACAACAACAGTGTTTCCTCCAGTCATGATTCAAACAGTGCTAGTTGGTATGGTCTTGTTTCCAGCCGCCCACACGATCTCATGAGCCAAAATGAGTGTGATTAGCTAAGGACGAAACCAACTACATTGTAGGTACCAGTGATATATGATTGGTTGATATGTACTGTACATGTAAATAAAACTTTAGATTGGGACTCTGTGTATAATGACTGACACATAAGATCGGATCAAATCTGTGGAGAACTTTCTGTAGTAGACTTCTTTTATCTGCCTGCCAGCCTGCATTTCTGATTACCTGCCTGTCTGGCTGCCTCTCTGCCTGCTGGACTACCTGCATGCCTGCTTTCCTCCATGACTGCCTGTCTGCCTGCATGCCTGATTACCTGCCTGTCTGACTGCTTGCCTGCCTGCTTGCCTGCCTGCCTTCCTGCAAGCCTGCCTGCTTGGATGCTTGCCTACCTGACTGCCTGCTTGCCTGCCTTCCTGCAAGCCTGCCTGCTTGGATGCTTGCCTACCTGACTGCCTGCCTGCCTGCAGGCCTGCTTACTTGCCTGCCTGCCTCTCCTCATGTCTGTCAGTCTGTCTGTCTTTCTGTATGTCTGCCTGGCTGCCGGCCTCCCTGCCTGACTGCCTGTGGGTCTGCTTACCTGTCTGCCTGCTTACCTGCCTGCTTACCTGCCTTCCTGCCTGCCTATCGGTCTTTCTGTCTGAATTTTTGTCTGTCTGTCTGTCTGCTTGTCTATCTGTCTGTCTGTAATTCAAATAGCCCTGTATTTTATAAACCATGGGAAACACTATAATACAATGGTATGCTTGATAATAAAGAACACACTGATACATACCCAGTATCCCATACTGAAGCCTGGAGGGCCAAGTAACAAGGTTTAATCTAAAGATAAAATAAAATGATAATTAATAAAAGAATACTGAAGAAAATAAGAGAATACATACATGTACACAAGTACATGTATATTATTCTTGTGGCAACTTGCTAATTTCTGACATGAGCACCATAAAACGGGATACATGTCTTTGTTTTTCTTTTTCATAACCATAATAATTAAAGCAATGTTTTTAATGAAATAAATATAATTAATGTTTGCCAATTTAGGCAAAGCTAAGTAATCATTATACATGTGCACATGTACACGTGTGTGTATGTGTGTGTGTGTGTGTGTGTGTGAGTATATGTACATGTGTGTGTGTGTGTATATACATGTATATATGTGTGTGTGTGTGCGTGTGTGTGAGTTATTACATGTTCGTCTACAAAATTTACTTCTATAGTACATGAAATTAGGATACTGAAATTTATCTCGGAAAGTGACAATGCTACATGGTGTACATGTATGTCCAAGAAATACATGTAATATTTCCTAACATGCAGCTTTTGAGTAGCAGAATTTTTGGCTCAAGATTGTTCTTTAAAACATGAAAAATCCTTACATTTACATGTATTACATAAGGTTTTAAACTTACCAGTTCTCTATGATATTCAACAGATAGCCTGTCAGCAATATCTTTAGGTGTAATTTCTATAAAAGGTGTATTATAACTCTTTGAGTAGTAAGTAACAGCTGATCTACTTTCTCCAAAGTATGTGAACATCCTTGCCATCTCATTCAGTAACACAGTCTGATCAATAGCTACAGAAAAGTGTATCATGTCATGGCCAAACTTTTTTGTTAGGGGTGAACAATCAATTATTCAAAAACATTGTTCCTTGAGTAAATCAATTAATTTAGGCCCTATGAGGTTGCTACCGGCAGTTTCTAGTATACTATTAAATGGATGAGCAAAGATTAACATTTTTGAGTCTATGAAATACAGACCACATGTACATATACATGTACTACTGTAGCTACATGAATCTCTATGATGCAACTATCAAAGGAAACATCGCATGTGTACCCTCATCCACACATGTTAATGTGTTCCTACATTTTCAACAAACCATTCTACATATAAAATGTACAATGTACATGTAACTCCAAACCTCTTACTAAAATACAGTAGCAGTGTTTCCCCCAAAGGGTGGTACATGGTACTACCCCACCTTTTACTTTTTAAAGTTTATGCAGAAAAACAGTTTTATAACACTGATTGAACATTGTTGACCAAATGTCATGCACCACTGATGCAATCCCCCACCCTTAATATTTATCCTGGGGTACCACTGATAGTATAAGATTATTTAAATCCCATTGCATCAACAATCATTATCCATGTATACACTTACTATTCAGTTCCTCTATTTCAGCTGCAAAAGCCTCAGTAGCAAGATGAAGATTGCCTCTCGCCCAATGTATATAACCAGGCCATAATTTAAGAGCTTCAGAATAAATTTTACTCAATTGTGGATATCTGAAAAAAATTAACTGAAACAATTTTATAATACATAATTACATGTACATGTACATGTGCATGTAACATTAAAAAATATTGAGATGTACATGTACATGTACATATGTATCTGTGTACATGTAGTTGTATATCACAATTTGTCAAAACCTGAATCATATACCTGCACTGTACATACAGTATAGCTCAGTTCAATACAAAAAGTACATATAATTATTATAATAATCATGTGTAACAGATCTCTATCAAACCTTGTATTAATCCAGTAGTTAACTCTACCAACAGCAAATCTCTGTGCCACAGAAACATGTGACTCCCCAGTTGATTTAGACTTTTTCCCAACACGGCTGTCAACTGTTAGTGGGTACATATAATTTGTGTAGTGCAAAATAGATTGGAAAAAAATATGCTCTTCATCGTAATCACTACGTGTATAGCAGTTCTTGAAGAAAGGGCGTGGCAAAGGTACATGATAACCATCACTTGTAATTTCATCAAGTGTGATGGGCATAAAATCATGTTGAAATGGCATTTGTAGATCATAAACAAATTTCATCTCTTCTTGTACAGGTACAGGTGTGTCTGTCTTCTTGATTTTCTTTAAAGGCTTCTTCTTGGTCAATCCGTACATCTCAACTCCACCAAATAATTTCTCCAACCACTGCACATGGTTTGATACTGTATTACTCAATTGCCTGTCTTTACTGACTAACGATGTTATTAGAAATGGAAGATTTTGCTCATCTTGAGCTATGAGTGTAAAGAAATATTTTATGAGAAGTTAGCAATACAAGTATTATATTTAGTGACATACTGATAATTGGATTCAGAGTTTTTAATAAGCTCTATGTCGCAGCTTTTGGTGCAAAACCCATCATATTTGGGTCTATAAGCAATGCTACTAGCGCATCTATGGTGCAAAAAAAAACTTTTGCGTCATGTTAATTAAAGAAGGCGTTACCAGATATTAAGCTTATAGTCTAATTGTAATAAACCAGTGGTGGGTGATACCAGTAATTGTCAGTTCAATACAATACCAAGTAGTTTGGGGATCAGTATCAATGGTATCGAGTACTATACTGATACTTGATAATGCACATCCACATAATACACATGATTACATAAACGTCAAATTTTATACAAATTCAGTTAAAAATGTAGAAGCTCTATGAAAATGTTTTTGTTAAATGAGTGTGTCAGATTAAAAATAGAGGCGTGGTGACTAGTATCAATACTTGGACATTACTCGATAACAGGAATTTCAGACATGGTATTGAAGTATCGAGTAATTTGGTATCGAATCACCCATCACTATAATAAACACATGCAAAGAAATGCTCCCAAAGAAGAAACAGTGTTTGCTGACAACATTTCTTCTTGGTTCAGATTCAACTCCAGCAACTCCATCTTGTGATGCTAGTGACTTCGATGAAACTGTGGAGATGTCTGAATCAAGTGACTGTGAACATACACATGTATATACGAAAGGAAGTTTTTATCTTGTTGGAAATTGTTATTTCCATGGATTACGCAAAGTGAATAAGCAAATTTTTTACAATCAAATATCACCTAAAATAACTATTGATATTTTAGAAAGATAGGATATGGAATAGCTCTATTAACAAACTAAATTCCACAAATACACACATGTAGAGTTGCTATAATGAGAACTACATGTACATGTACATACTGTATATACATGTACTAGTGAACTGAGTACCAACTACTCATGAGGCTATAATTATAAATCACTCACAAATAGATCTTTTTTGAATTGCTCTAAGACAGATCTCACAGAGAGAAGGTACCACAGAATAGTTTTGTAACTCCATATCTTCTACATCAACAGTGATTTTATTTTCAAAAAGATCACAAAGAGGTTCAAAAAATTCCATTCGTGCTGCCTTTTCCTCTTCTCTGCGTTTCTTCTTGCTCTTTCTAGAACTACAGGTAGAAATAAACAATTATGAATATGTTACATGTATCTATTTCTAAGAAGACTACAAACATAATTATGTTTGATCCATAGATACCATTTCTAATGCTTAGGTTTTCATCTATATCAAGTGGCATTTTCCAATACATTAAAACCATTTTCTGGACATTTCGCCTCATTGTCCAGACAAAATTGCATTTGTCTGGATACATTATCTGATTAGTTATACATATACATGTATAATGTAAGAATAATATTAAAAAAATAAGTACAGTAATATGACAGCAAGGGTAATTATTAGTCAAGAGCAGTCACACCCTAGTTGGTTACTTTTACATGTACATGTATATCATAAGCCATCAATGGGTACAATGCTGATTTGCTGAGCTACCACAAATACATTAACCTATGTAAAAATAAGTTATTTCAGAAAACAGCACTATGCTGTAACACACCTTTTCTTGGTTTTCTCTGGAGACAACTCGACAAGTGATGAATCATGTGATTCCGGTGATGGTAATATACCAAAATCTTCCTCTTCTTCTTCCTCACTAGTAATTGGTGTCTCAGGCGCTGAATAATAAATATCTTCTTCTCCATCACTGTTTATTACAATATACTCTTGTTTTTTTCCAGTGCATGAAAAGTCCACGTGTTGTTCAATGTCTGTGCTCTCCTTTCGTTTCTTCCTTCGTTTGGACTTTTTGTTCATCACAAGCTCTGACTGTGTGTAGTCTGGTACTTGTGAAAGCTGCCATGATAGCATTCGTTGAAATCCAGTTGGAGGCAACTGCAAATCAGAGGTAGCCATTTTAGTCTAAACCCCGCCTACAGGCTAGTAAATTTTAACCCAGTATACTTAGGGTTAATTAAAATTTAAAATTTTTGTGGATGTTTAGGAGAACGAATTTCAGTGGTATTCACTGTAGCTCAATTGATGATATCCTTGGTCCTCCATTAAGACCAACTGATGTGGAACAAGAGGTTGTAGATAGTGATGAATCATCATCTGATTCTTTACTGCATGACAGACAGAACTTAAAACCCTCAGTTTCAAGAAACCATGATAGTGAGGAACATGAGAAGGTATTACCCTTACATGAAAGAAATGTACCATTTCCTGAAATATCTAAAGAACCTTGTCACAATCCTCCTGAGAGTTATAAACCATCTGTTAATCAGGAAAATAGACCAGCTCTCACACATCCTTGCTGTTCTGTTCCACATTCATCTCCTGATATAGCATCTACCAACAAAGTTCAGTCAATCATGAGTGCTCATAATAAAAGTGTGTCCATGTGTTCATTAGGACAACAAGGTCATGTGAATACAAATGAAGCTAGAGATCCCTTTTTTACATGTCTTAATACTGGAGTAAACAAAGTTTCTGTTGGATCTATGGAACTACATAAATTGTCTCTTATTGGTCGCGGAGGTACCAGTGAAGTGAGTGACCTACTAATAATCAACCTAATACATGCAAACTGTTGTGATCATAATATACCAATCCTGAACTCTAATTATATATATCATGATTATAAAACATTAATTGTTCCAGCTTGAAAAAGTTTCTAAATTAAGGCCTGAGTATGGACATGTATATAATTATACACAGTTAATTAATTATATGTCTCTATATGGTCTATTGTTCTATAGAGTCGTATTGTATTGTATCTTATATGGCAGTGTTTCCCCAAAGGGTGGTACCATGGTGCTCCCCCGCCCTTTAGTCTTGCTCCCTTAATTTTAAAGTGTATGCTGAATTTATAACACTGATTGACCAAACATCATGTACCACTGATACACTCCCCCACCCTTAATATTTATCCTGGAGTAACACTGTATACACCCTGTTTATATTCACTTGATTTTGGTCCTCTAATGAAATATATTATTTAATATATGGTTGAGTCTGGCTATCCAAGATTAAACTGAGAGAATGTAACAATAGCTGAAGTAGACCAGTTGTGTTATGTTCTACAATGTAATTATCTATGAGGTTATACTTTACTGTTCAATACAATGGGAATATGATTTGTAATTGAAAGGAGCTTATGAGCTCATACGCTCCTGCCCTCACCAATCTTCACTTTTCTCCAATCACGTTTTGTGTATCCAGTGATACATATGTACTAGTGTTGTTTTAGTATGACAATAATGACCACTTTTAGTTATACATGTAGTTATAGTATGATCTCAAATTTTAGTTATAGTTATAGTTAATCAATTTTAGGCTTACTAAAAGGGTTTTAGTTTTAGTTAACTCACTAAAAGTGTCCATTATTGGCCAATCTTCATTTTAGTTAGCTATAGTTATTGCAATAGACCTGTAATTTAGTTATAGTTTTAGTTAACTGAAAATCAAAATGCCTTACTAAAAGGGGTTTTAGTTGTAGTTATAGTTAACTAAAACAACACTAATATGTATAGTTAATGATAAAGACTTACTTCCTCAGTCCTCACCCAAATCATTAAGTTGTATTTGTTCCATACAGGTGTTCAAAGTAATTAGTAATGATGGAAATGTATATGCATTAAAAGAAGTGTACATGAAACATTCAGTACCACAAATAAAAGCTGCATACATCAATGAGATCAAACTACTCAGGAAACTGAAAGGAAAACCTGAAATTATCACTTTACATGACTAGTGAGTATATACAAAACTGAAAAAAAGATTTGAAGTAATAGTCCATTAGTGAAACGCTAATGGACAGGTACATGTACATGTATGTTGTCTTCTGTGTGACTGTATGTGTACTAATTTGTTAGTGTAAAGTACACATGTAATGTCTGTTCACATTCACGATGACCTCAAAATTGACTTTATATGTAATATAATGTATAGTTTAATGTCATAAGGTTAATACGTACATGATTATACTGTAACTCAATAATGAAGCAATGGATTGAAATTTGATATACACAAAAGAGAATGGGAAGGATAATTTGAAAATTTTACAGGAAAAAAATTGTTGTTGATTTCAAACTAAATTTATAAGCATTTTCTGAGGTCACAGTGAAGATGAATGTCCTAGTATTTACTTTTGGTGTGCTCATTATATATAGCTCATGGGACAAATCAGAAGGAATTCTCAGACTGTTGCTAGAATATGGAGAGATGGATCTCAGTGAAATAATTCGTACAAGAGGAACATCTAGACCCTTGAAACAGGAGCCACTCTTGTTATTGTATCTGTGGCAACAAATGCTAAGAAGTGTAAAGGTACAAGCTGCAAAGTGCATAATTCAGTGGTTGCACATGTATGTATATACATGTACATGTATTTTGAATGGATATAATTGCGTACATTCTCATATTGTATTAATCAGACACATATTATACTGTTAACCTAATACTTCACTATAGATTATTCATGATGAAGGTATTATACATAATGATCTTAAGCCAGAGAACTTTGTGTGTAGTGGTCTTCACTTGAAACTCATAGACTTTGGTATAGCCAATAAGATTGAGGAAGATCATACCAGTGTGGAGAGAGATATTCGATGTGGTACTTCAAACTTTATGGCTCCAGAATGTATAATGACTCATCAAGATGAGGATTATTTTAAGGTAAGTGTGAGAACAATATTCAGGGATCAAAATAACGTCCAACAATCGGCCATTTTGCCTCTTTGTCCAGACAAAATTGCTTTTGACTGAACAAATTATAAGAAAGTTAATAACACAACAAATTAACAGTACCCTTACAGCAAGGTTAACTATTACTCAAGAGCAGTCATGGCCTAGTGGGTTACTTCTACATGTATCTCATAAGCCATAAATCGGTACAGTTTGTTTCCACATACATGTACATGTACATGTACATTTAAATTCACAGCTTGCTAGTCAAATATTGTTTTCTCCAGATGTTTCTGCTTGACACTTTCAAAACTATTTCAAGCAGTGATATTACTAGAACCAGCTTTGAAAGCCTTAAAAAAGTATATACATAGTTACTTACTTTATTTGAATGTTAATTCAGAGAGTATAGCTCCATGTTTGGAGTTCCAAAAGTGTTCTGTTCTGAAGAGATAGTGAACACACAGACAGAACCAACAGCAGTAGTTCAAAAGAGGATAAATAACAGTAATTAATAATAATTATTATATTTAATTCACCTACATGTATATAATTTTGTATTTACTACATGTAGATTGGACGTGCAGCAGATGTGTGGTCACTAGGTTGTATCTTATACCTAATGATCTTCCAGAGAACCCCGTTTGAACACATCAAAAGGAAATTACAAAAATGGCAGGCCATTGTAGATCCTTCATTCACAATTTTGTATCCAGAGAATCTCAGTATTGAAGCTAAAGATGTGTTACAGGTAGGATACCATGTTATCTTAGCTTTGTTTCAGTATTTCACTTATACCTTTCCATTTTTAGTGCTGTCTTCAACGAAATCCCAAGCATAGACCTAACATTGAACAATTATTAAGACATCCTTTTCTTACAAATAATTCAATTTGATTTTCTTGAGAATTTCTACCATCAGTTTTATTTTTTTCCAATCATACATGTATATTGCTTTCTGATTATCTCGACACTGTGATTCCAAATATGGTATGAAACCCAGGAGTTAGAAATAGTGTAAACTTGGGTGCTTCCTCACATGCATTACATCATACATTCTAGGCAGTATCATTGTAATAGTTGTATGCTGTTTATAATCAGTTGCTATAAATAGTGTGTGGGTTGAGGTTTTGTTACTAGTGACTGCTACATGAAGAAACTCTCGAAAACTCGAGTTCCAAATACTGTACATAACCCAGGAGGTACAAATAGTATGGACACTGGTGTACCAAATACTGTACATAACCCAGGAGGTACAAATAGTATGGACACTGGTGTACCAAATACTATACATAACCCAGGAGGTACAAATAGTATGGACACTGGTGCACCAAATACTATACATAACCCAGGAGGTACAAATAGAATGTTCCAAATACTTATGAAGAAGTATCTAAAACCACATTATTCATATTTAGTTTTGTCATTGACTCATGGTAATATGAATAATTGTCGTATTTACATGTATATATTAATAATTTAATATTGATTATAAATAATATAATTAGAAGTAAAAATATAACAAGTGAAATTGACTGAATGTACATGTAGTGCTATTAGAATCCATATTTCATTTGTGTTTGTTTTCTTGTTGCTGCAGCCTGAGACCAAAAGTTTTTTAATTCTTGTTCTCTTTCTTTGGCCTGGAATATAACAAGTAAATTTCTTCAAACATAAGACACAGAGGTTACATCCTGACAAAATTATTTTTATGGGACCATGCTAGGGGGAAGAGAGCTATGAGGGAATGCCCCTAACTAAATATTGTTCTTTGCAACTACTACAATGTCCTGTTCATAATAATGATTTGTTATGCTATTAGGATTTTGGAGAGGGAGCTTTCTCCCCCTTGTAACATGTACTTGTAACTTAACACAAAGGGTTTAATCAAAGATAGTTCATTATCCAAAAGTACAAAATTTGAAGCTACACATCAGGTAGCACCTTCCAAAATTAAAAATGATGAAAGTCAAATATTGGAATATCGTTGCTGAATAACGCAAGGTCTACAAGCTAATAAACTCCACTTGATCATATGTGCATAGTACTACTTGTTTGTGTATTCAAGCAATCATATTTATATTACCTGACGTGCTAGCCATGTAATTTGATGCTTTCTCTTCTGTGTACTTGTATATACTAAGTTCTCTGGCTGAAATAAGAGGAAAGAAACTTTTATGATTAAATAGAATACTGTGTGTTTTATTATGAATTGCACAACTCCATCCATGCTATGAAGGAATAATGTAATCTCTAAAGAACAAAATTTGACCTCTATACCTTGAACACTATATATTCTATTCATGGTAGTGATGATACATGTACACCTCAGGCTTTACTGGTGTCATCAATTAAAAGGTCATTCATGTTCCACCTTAACCTCGGAATGACCAACAATCTTTTTACCCTCACCATTTTTATATAATTATCCTTCCTGTTCTTTTTTGCACACTTGCATGTATGTGAAATTTAGATGCTGTGCTTCATTATTGAGTTGCAGTACAATCATGTATTAACCATATGACGTTAAACTATACACTATATTACATCTGACATTGAACTATACACTATATTACATATAAAGTTATCATTATCAAGGTCATTATACATGTACATGTAAATGTTTAGTATTTCTATTTTATAAGTGCTACATGCTGTGATAAGGTAAGTTTACAGTACAGAAAAGACTAACCACTGTGCCACTGGTAGAAGAGTGTTGTTCTGTTAGGTACTTTTTATAAGCTACAGCATCCTTTATTTCATTTTCTGAAATATCCATCATTTGTCTCAGAGATGCTTCTTCAGCTTTTTGTTTTTTCTTTCTTCCTCCACCTCCTGCTAATCTACACAACTACATAGGCACACAAACATGACACATTGCTAAACAATGTAATTATATCAAGAGGATTAAACTGCACTTTGTAGAATATTGAATATAAAAATACAGTATCATTCCTTTTTCTTATCCACTATTTGATAATAATTATTATTAGATACATTGTACAAGGTGTAGTGCATTCTTGACTCTTATTTTTCCTTTATTTCTAATTCTCCCATGACTATCTATATATAGTACTTGAAATAATGTCCATTAATTGGCCATTTTGCCTCTTTGACTGGACAAAATTGCATTTGACCAGACAAATCATCTGATTTGTTGTAAGAATAATACAACAAAATAAGAACAGTAACCTCACAGTGAGGTTAAATATTAGTCAAGAGCAGTCATGGCCTAGCGTTCTATATCTCATAAGCCATAAATGGGTACAATACAGGTTTATGAGATTTGTTTTTCAGACAACTGCTGGTGAAATATTGTTTTGTCTAGATGTTTCTGCTGGACACTTTCAAAAGCTATTTCGAGCAGTGATGTTACATGTACATATCATAAACATTATTATGTACATGTATTAACTATTGTTGATGACGATTAAAGCTTTGAATTTTCAGGCAGCTCCACCAGCGAGAAACCATTAATTCCAGTTAATTTTACATGTACTGCAAAATGTAAATTTATAATTTTAGATCAAACTCAGTACTTACCATTGCTTCATTCATAGTTATTTTGTCGTCTTCAGGTGGCATTACTTCTTCACTACTAGTGGATGGAATATGAGGAGTTGTCTCTGGATAGATATATACTTGCTGTGTTTGGTTTGTAGTTCCAGTAATAGAATTAAAATCAACGGATGGATATGAACTATTATCAATACTGTGGTCAATAGTGGGCATTGACTCTGAATCACTGGATCTTAAAGGTTTTGTATCTTCAAGATTTGAGAAAAACTTTACATCAGGATCCTCTTCATAATCATCAGATTGATTCTGTTTTAGTCTCTTCACAGTGTAAGGAATAAAAGATGAATTGTTGCTTTTTTTTCCTTGATTTCTTTTCGGCTGAGGTAATAATGATGTCAATCCCTTTGATGTGTGAAATACAATGTAAATATACACCATAGTGCTGTCATGATATGGAAATATTCCATGTCATATGTGATATTATACATATATACATGTAAGTCATGACCATTAAATAAGTAATGTAATAGATGCATATTGCTATATTTACTGTATTACTGTTATGGTGGAAAAGATGCCATTATCAATGAATTGAACAATAAAATCACCCTTATTTCTAGGCTGGCTTGGGATGATTGATCGATTAATCAATTGATATTGCAAATTCTACTAATTTTCGATTGTGTAAGTTGGTGATATCAATTATTCTAGAAGACATACTTGTCAAGCATGTGGGAGCAAATACTGTACAATATGGAAGTGATAGAAAACCATTTTGATCATCAAATGGGAGGAGTTTCTTGTATTAATTGACTTGCTGATTTTATTCAATACACTAGTACACACATAAATGGAAACTATTGTACTGAAAATGTTGTGCTAAGTTAGCAGCTATACATGACAGATTGTTGTGGATAATTAACAACAAATATGGAGGTTGTATGAAGAGCTACATGTAAATGCAGCAAAAATTACCATGGAATTTGACTTCTTTCTTGGTGTAGTATCTTCATCATCAGATGAATCAGCCTGTATGCAGAAAACAAGTGTGATATGCAAGGAAATATTATATATACATGTACATATGTACATGTATATTTGTATATACATGTACATAATTTATGTATATGTCAGGGTTTCATCTGTGAAGTGGTACATGCTAGCATTAATTAGGGATGTAGGTTCCTATGTTTGGTATAGTTATGACATGTTAGTCTTGTTTCCAGGTGCCCACGCTTTAAATGAGCAAAAGGGCATTTTGTGACTTTAGTTGAATTTCTTGCCATTTTTTGATCAGTTAAATCATTGATAACGCTTCGTTGTGGGAGGAGTAG
>OX345652.1:2421939-2431939 GCA_947044365.1 Petrosia ficiformis
TTATTCATTTTTAAATGTTCATTAACAATATTATTAGTATCTATATTACAGTGAGTATATGACATTGCAATCAAGTTCCTTAAGAATGACTTCTAAGTAGTATTTTTTACATATTATGATAACATTGTTTGTTGCTTTGTCTGCCGGTACAAGTACGTATTCTTTATGAAAATTGTTTAAATATTCCATACATTTATTGCTTTTAAGAACCTGTTTTTTATACCGGTTTCTACAATTAATTTTAAGGTATTGAACTTTCCTATCAATATAAGAGTTCACTATATAATGCCATTCGTTTAATATACGTTTATCTACTTTTTCTTTAGCAGCCCACTTTTCTTTGTATTTTATAACAGCTTCTTTACATAATTTAATATTTAAATTCCAGTCTATATTATTTCTTTCTCTATATAAAGGGCCTCTCTTAATTAGTTGCCTAAGTTCATCATTTTTAATAATATTAAGATCGCCAGTAATAACATGACCCATTGGTGTGTATTACTCTTTTGTTATTCAATATTTGAGGTAGATTGATCATCTCTATTCCTTTGTTATGAAAGAAAACATTCATATAATCTCTGTGCTTAGCATTAATATCAGTATCAATAAAAGCATTATGTATGACAGGTTTACATCTATAAGTAACAATATCCTTAACAAGTAGAAGAATACGTTTATGGAGTATGTTAAATTTTAACTCTTCGGCAATGCGTAACACTTCTTATAATCCTTTTTTAGGTAGGCTAAGAATATATGTACGAAGGTTATTATTGAAATGAATTGACTTATATGTCTTAAGCAAGTCAATGGTTTGCTTTTGTAGATGTATAGGTTCTAATTTATTTCTTTTCTTTTATGTTGTCTTTTTTTTATATTTACATGGTTGCCTATTAAACAATGAATAGACTATAGTCCCATCTCCAATCTTCTGTGATATATTACCAATCTTTCTTACATTATCATTCAGGCCATATGGATAGATAGAGCCTAACTCCCTATACCAAAACTCTTCCCTCTCTATTCTTTTAGACGCTAGCGTAATGTTATCACTACTATCTAATATAACTTCTTCAATAGGTACATGTATTATTGTAATATCCTTATCAGTATGACCATCCGAATTGAAATGATTGTATAAATGCAGGTCACAGAAATGCTTCAATCTATTTCTGTGATTATTAAACCTACATCTAAGTGATTGACTCGTCTCTCCAACATACTGAATACCACATTTAATACACGTTATTAAATAAATGACATTTTTAGTACTACAAGTCATATTCATGTTAGGGCTTACTATATTATACTTTTTTTGTGTTAAGTTGCTGGTGAATACATCACCTTCACAAATATGACTACACGTTTTACATCGATTACTTCCGCATTTATTTACCCTACATATATGTTTATCCTGGGTAGCATCAACCACATCCCTTCCCTGCAAATTGGGCTTTGAGGATGTAGCATCATACATATATGTACTAGACAAAAGGTTGAACTCATCTTTATCGCACCTGAGTTCTGGTGCACCACCTTGGTATGCCTGGCTAGTGGTTGCCTCCTATTCATAGACGCCATCATACTTACTAATAAAAATAAAACGAAGTTAAGGAAGAAAAAAAAAGACAGGTAGGATAGAAAGACAGATAAATTAGTGAGCTTGACATGATAATCATGTCTTAGTTTAAACTCAACCTATCACAGTCTGCTGGGGTAACAAAACCACCAAACACAGAACTGAAGATTGAGGATATGTATGAAACCTAAAACGTAGCACACTAACTATCAGTAGGAAAAGTGCAAGACGTTGAAAATTTTAGTAGCAAATTCATAAATTCAAAAGGCATATAAAACGCATATTAAAAAGCATATAAAAAAATAAAAAGCATTAAAAAATATATATTTTTAAAAACATAATGAGGCGAGCAGTTATATACATGTGTATATGTATAAATATACCCATACATACAAACACACATACACATATACACACCTACAAAAATCTATGTATATATATCAAAACATACTCACACACACATACATAAATATACATATCAACAACCATACAAGGGTAAATAATAGACACACATTCAATTTAGTAATTATCATCTGGATGCCTGGCTTTGAGAACCAGGTATGGTGGATCAAAGGGTCCTTTAATGGCTAGCCAACTCTCTCCACTCATCCAGACACATAATAACATACACCTTTACACATACATAATTACAAAAATGTCTTATAATATATACAAACATAAGTATCTTGTAAATAAAGAGGTGCTTAAACCAATAAAGCCACAGTTTTCATATGTATGTATGTATGTATGTATGTATGTATGTATGTATGTATGTATGACTACGTATGTATGTACAGTATGTATGTGTCATCATATATACATATATACATACATACATACATACATACATACATACATACATACATAATGTATGTATGTATGTATGTACATGTATATATGTATATATATGTATATACATGTACATGTATGTACATATGTACGTATGTATCTATGTATGTATGTATGTATGTATGTATGTATGTATGTACATGTATGCATGTATGTATGAATGTGTGTTATCTATGTACATGTATGCATGTATGTATGTATGTATGTTTGTATATATGTATATACATGTATGTACATGTATGTATGTATGTATGTATGTATGTACATGTATGTATGTATGTATATATGTACATAATACTGTATATGTACATGTATGCATGTATATGTGTATCTATGTACATGTATGTATGACTACATACATACGTACGTATGTATGTATGTATGTATGTATGTATGTTTGTATGTACATGTATGTATGTATGTATATATGTATATATGTACATGTATGCATGTATGTATGAATGTGTGTTATCTATGTACATGTATGTAAGTATGTATGTATGTTTGTATATATGTATATACATGTATGTACATGTATGTGTGTATGTATGTATGTATGTATATATGTACATAATACTATATATGTACATGTATGCATGTATGTATGTATATGTGTATCTATGTACATGTATGTATGACTACATACATGTACATACGTACGTATGTATGTATGTATGTATATATGTATGTATGTTTGTATGTACATGTATGTATGTATGTGTTTGTGTTTGTATGTATGAATGTACACTGTATGTATGTATGTATGTGTGGTATGTATGTGTGTATGGATGTATGTATGTATGTATGTATGTATTAGGGCTAGGACGAAGGTAGAAAAACAACCTTCGAAGCTTCGTCAGCAAAAATGAACGAACCTTCGAAGGTTCGCACGTGTTATTATCAATGTTGCTCATACCTTGTTTGGCAATATAATGCCTCCAAAACTGGATTATTGCTTTATAATAAGTACTAGTTGTGTTCCTGTCACTATTTCTACTTGGATTTAGCATCGCTTGAATGAAAATTTAGGCAGAAACAGCCAACAACTCAGCCTCAACTTTTCTTGGACACACCCACAATTTTAACCACACGTTTAGATTGCAAAAGTGCACATGTGCAAACATTGAAGTGGGCGTGGCAGCAAAGCTTCGAAGGGCTTCGAATGCACAGTAAACGAACAAAGGTTCGAATATTCGAACCTTTTTCCCAGCCCTAGTATGTATGTATGTATGTATGTGTGTGTGTATACTCTCAATTTGACAATTACAAAAAACAATGTAGCTTGACATTATTGCCCCAATCAATCCTACAGCACCGATTTATACTTGGGAGAAAGACAAAATACGACGTACTTACTGTCTGCCTTGGTAACATGGTACTGATTGAAATTGGACAGAGGTGTAGAGGTGGACCAGGTTTAGTATGGATATATGCAGGACCCAAAGATACTGCAGCACTGAGGGAGACCTTACAAAAGTAAGTTCTGTTTATTCAGTAATAATGTTACAGTAGCAACCTAATATTGTTGTAAATGGGACAATTGAAGAACATAGATGTGATCTGAATGTGTAGAATATTGATCCGGCGAAAAATTAATTCTCTAATTTTTTTTTCGTTATAAAAATGACAGCTTATGTGGCTCTTGTGTACGTTAGTTTCAGATATTTATATATATATATATATATATAATATATATATATTATATACATATATATATATATATATATATAGTATATAAATATCTAAATATTATATGTATATTATATGTATATTATATAGTATGCTAATACGTCCTATATACAAAATATAGGACCTGAGTTTTGTGTCCAAGGATGTGATATAGCCTGAGGGCTATATCACATCCGAGGACACAAAACAAGGGTCCTATATTCAGTATATAGGACCTATTAGCATACTATATACAATATATTGTATGATGGTGACATCTCCTGCATAGTGTGCACATATATACAATATGTAGGACTCACCACATCAAAGGGATGATGTCACCATCATACTTTATGTAATTATATATATACATATATTATATATACATGTATATATATATATAGATACATGTATATATATATATATTATATATATATATATATACCATAGCTAACAGCCACATCAAATTTACCGACAGGTGTTATATACTGGATATACACCCAACCACAACCATCATTTTGTTGTCTTGATCCCCATCTTCAGCTACATGTATAAGTAATGGTTTACCAGAACTCGTCTTTACCCAGTCGTCACAGATGAACATCACCTCAGTTTTGTGGCATTGCTGGTAAATGCTTTCAACGACTGACTAGATATATAGGATGGATAACAAAGGCTAGATGACTGTCAAGGCACAACAGCAAAGCATGTCTCTTTAAATGGCAACTACTATCATTTTACAAATTATGCGAGAAAGCCTATAAATTGGATGGTGTTACCATGTAAGTACTCCCCAGTTAGTATACAAAGCTACATGTTTATGGCTGCTTTGCTTTTGTGCTTGTATTTATGTTTTAGCTAATAAACGTTAAAGTAAAAAAGGCTAACTAAAATCACTATTAGTTATGAATAACTAAAAATTGAATGAATGTGGCAGGGCTGCCAACATTTACAACTCATTCCTCCTGAGACATCCCCAATATTGTTCATTGAAGTTAAGACAGAACATGGCACCATTGGACATGCTTGGTTTATAGATATACTCCTCAGCCTTATGGACCTCAAATTATATTCACATAGATCTCCTCTTATACATACATGTATACAAAAGGTGGTAAATCTCTTATATATGCCTTTTAATCATGATTTATATGCGTATATTACATAAATTATAATTATTATACAGTACCTAAGTTTGCATACTATGATAGCAGCTATACTTCAATAATGTGATAGTCAACTGTACTTCTAAGTCATATTGTAATACTACATATACTTTGTACTGTAGTCATAGTAATGTGTGAATTCCCTTTACATTTGTATGTGACAGCATCGTACTAATTTAAGGTATAGTACTGTGTAGTACATTCGAAGTACAGAAAACTTCACTCACAAAGTACACTTTAGTCAATAGAAGTATGTAAACTTGATAATGTGAGATGCTTTATATACCATGACATCATTATTTCTGCAGACTCTTATACATACACACAACAACAGCCTTCTTATACTTTGGCTGGGCAGACAAATGAGGTTAGTGGTGAAGTAGATGGAAGTAGTAGAGTGAAGGGAGGAAGAATGAATCAGATGATGTACGATGATGAAGATGAAGAGGAAGATGAAGAAGAAAGTCATGATGGGGACAGTGAGGAAGAAGATGGACAAAATCATATTCAAAGGACTTTAGTAGGGTACGTAGAGTTTGTTGATAACGTACATGTACATGTACATGTAAGTAATTATAGTTCCATTTATAGGTATAGTATAAATCATTTTGTAGCCAGATTGGGACACTGTGACTAGTGTTATCTACATGTATAGTAATATCATAAAAGATGTCGCGAATTATTACTGCACTATAACATATATACAACACTTAGATCTCTGTGACACAACATACAAAATGCAAATGTTGGACCTTTCTTTGATTTTACTGCCCAACAAAATTTATTAGACCCAGGATAAAAGGTACAAGTTACAGCTGGGACGATTAATCAATTAATCAATTGATATTGAAAATTCTTCTGATTATCGATTACAAGTCTCTTATATCAATTATGCTAATTATTCTAAAAAACATACTTTTCAAGCATGCAACAGCAAGTAATGTACAATATGGAAGGGACATTTTTGATCATCAAATGGGTGGAGTTTCAAGCATTAATTGACTTAATTGGCCTAATTACTTCCACTGATTTTAATCAATTATCAATCGATTTGAAGTTAGTGATAATCGATTTCAGAATCTCAGTTGATTCCCAGACCTAGTACAAGTATACCTTGCTTAAGGTTGGTTTATTTATACAAGCTTCACTACAGTCTGCATCACAACTGTTACCAGTGCTACTTTCACTGTTTGTGTCATCAGCATCACAAGCACTCTCCGATTGTTTTTGATACTTTACTAACGAGGTGGGTAGAGTTCAATAATCATGATTACTTTAGGTGGAAAATCCAAATATTTCATGCCAAATCTGTCCAAGGTGCAGTTTGAAGATTTAAACATCCGAGTATTCAGACAAAATCCAAATTTATAATACTATGATAAGCATTGGAATACTGAATGGTTGACACAGTGACAGATACTATTTCTTGTAGGACTGCAGACAGTGCTGTAAGTGAAATAGAAAATAAAGATCATCTGTAAGTGAAAAAGACTGCATAAATAAATGATATATACAAAAAAACTGACCTTCATTGAAGAACAAATTTTAATGAATATATGATTGTATGATTTCATGATATAATATATCTTACACCAGTATTTCTGCAATCTACAAAAAGTATTCACGCCATTCAGAAAAAAAAAACAATGGAAACAAGAATAATAAAAAAAACATTTTCAATAAAAATGAAAGAAGATGTAAGGATGTCAAAACCCAAAAAGCATGCGAACAAGGTTGGGATGCTAACATAGGACCCAAAATTAAACAAACCACTTCCATATAACCCTACACTGTTAAAAATAGGGTGTTACAGCTGCACTTTTACGGGTGCTCACCTGCATGTTTAAATTCAACACTTCAGGGGTGCTAGTGGAAGGTGTCAGTCCAACACTCTAAAAGGTTTATCAGGAGCAGTAGGGTGTTTATGAATTATATTAGAGGTGTTAAAAATATAAAATGGAAATATTATACACTCAGTTTAACGTAACATCTTAAAAATAAATAAAAAATTGAAACTAAACAATAAGATGATAAGAAATAAAAACAGACTTAAGTTAAAAAGCTATATCTGGTCCTTAATGTCCAATCTATATGTACAACAAAGTGAGTGTAAGAGTTTTAGGATATGACATATCAAATACAAAGTATGTACAGATTAGATCAGTTATGGCATCAGCAAAAGAGTCACTTTCTATAGTGATTGTTCTTTCTACGATAACAAAATATTGACAATTTGAGTCACTGGACACAACTGCAACATATGGTTCATTCTGCTCTATCTTTGCTAGATCTTGCTCTAGTCTTCCATCCATCTAAACAGAGAAAATAAAACTTCTAATGCTGATGTATTTCAATGAGTTAATTAGTATAATTATTTATCAGGAATGAGTATTTTTAATCCTTCTACATAATAATTATCTAATAATTATATGCACATGACATGCAATAGGAAAATACATCACTACTATAGATCATAGGCTTACTTTTAAACACTTGCTATTGAGCTATTTTGTATAGAAACAACTAAATTTAATTTGTATCTATTTTGGCGAAGCAATAGCTGGTCTATCTGGATAAAATGGCTGAATACAAACGTTTAAATGTAAACATTAATTTGATCATATTATTATTTGCAGTAGTGGTGCGTTTTCTTGTGGCGGGTCACATATACTATATATATATATAGCTAACACCCACATCAAAGTTACCGACAAGTGTTATATACGCAATATACACCCAACCACAGGTGGATATGAAACCACAGGGCTGATATAAGACCTATAAGGATATTCATAATAGATTGCATCAGTCTGAGCATGCACAGTCAAGTTGTAAATTGAAGAGTTAGAGACAAATGGAAAAAGGTGCGTAGAGCCGTAGATGTCAGGTAACGATGATGTACGTGTTAGGTATAGAATATATTGTATATAGCATGGCTTCTTGGTGTGTATCAGCAATATCAGCCCTTCACTCCTCGATAGCAGCCAGAGGTGAAGCCAAACGCTGCTATCGAGGGGTGAAGGGCTGATATTGCTGATACACACCTCGAAGCCATGTTATATATATTACCGATACGGCGAAACATCAAAGTAAACCACAGGTTTATAAATCAGATATAGCACCCTGTGGTCAGATATATAACCTGCCGTTGAAACAGACTACAAGAAAACAACGCTTACCTTCTCCGAAGTATCAGACATCAACAGAGGTTTTGTCTTTCGTGAAATATATTATTTATAACACGCCCACTCATGCTATATTGGATTTATATACACTTTGCCCTTGGGCTCGATGCATATAAATCCAATATAGCACTCGTAGGGTGTTATAAATATTACATACATACATGTATATATATATATATATTATATATATATATATATATATATATATATATATATATATATATATATATATATATATAATATATTTATGTGACTTCAGTAATCATGGCTAACTTTATGATGCCTGAAACACAACAGCCTATTATAGTTATTATTTTGATTATCTACTCTGTTTACCTTTTAAAGAACCTTGTATAATTTAAAGAGTAAATTTCAGGTAGAATAGCTAGCTATTAGTTCCAGTTTCTACGTAAGCTACACAGCTTTCTTTCTGCTGGTCTGTAGAGCTTGATCGCGTGTTCTTTTACGCGCCACGCCCATTAATTGACCGGGCCCCTGGGAATGATGTAACTTCCTTAACTATGTATACAACGTATACTAGGGTAGGTGACACAAGAATATATATATATATATATATATAGTTCGAACCCGTGGGAAAGCAATCATAGGGATGGCCCTATGGGCCATAAAAAGTTAAATATTATTTTAAAGGTTGTAAACATTGTATCCAAGTATTTTATACACATGTAATTGAGGTAAATACTTAGAAGTACTGTGAATAGCATTGAAACTGAACTAATAATAAATAGAAATATAGTGTCAATCTCTCTGATGTTCACAGACTCAGTTCACATACACATACATACATACACACACATACAATGTAGTCACCACAGTGATTGAATCCATATTAGTATAAACTAGTGTTGTTTTAGTATGACAATACTTTTAGTTATAGTAATAGTATGCTCACAATTTTAATTAATTGTCGCCATTATTGGCCAAATTTCATTGTAGTTATTACAATAGACCTGTAATTTACTTATAGTTATAGCTAACTAAAACAGCACAAGTAATATGCACTGATGATTAAACTATGAAGTTATAATAAGATGTACTTTTCCTTTATAATTTAATCACACTTCTTCCCTCCCTTCCTCTCAAGATTCCCTTTTCAAGGAGATGGCAAAGCTGTTCCCATATCCACCCATTCAGGAAATGGAGAAATGAAACGTGCTCACTTATTGACCAGTGATTCTCCTTCACGTTCACTTCATCAAATAGCAAACCATGAAAATTTATGTACCATCACTACCATGATGAAAGCCTGTGGATGTATGGAAACTAGTCCAATTCTTGTATAAAAAGCAATTTCTATTTACTTATTGCTATAATATTCTTGCAATATAAATTTTGTTGTGTTCTCTTGCCACTTGTATTTGAAACTAAAAAGTAATTTCAGAGATTTTGGCTGGGTGGGTAACATATATAAATTTGAGTTGAAATTAACCATTCATCTTGAAGTTTATGCATCAGACTGTGCATATAATTAATAACAAAATTGATTATTACAAAAAATTAACTCAAAAATTAACTCAAAAAAAATACAAACTACT
>OX345652.1:2436939-2498173 GCA_947044365.1 Petrosia ficiformis
AATTGTAGAATTTTCTGCAGAGTTTACATTTACAGTTGGTCGTATGGACCAGTATTAGTTCCTCACAGTATTGATAATTACATTTCCCATCGAGTTCGAGTGGCTCACACTGAGTTTCAAGTCTTTTACTTATCGCTCCGTCTGGCATTGCTGGATTCTCTATAGGTGTAGTGAGTGGAAATTTTCTGACCATGACATCCATAGCACGTATTGCCTAACTATTATTAATTATTAATTAATTCCTTCGCTGTTTCTATGGCAACAACAAGATTGACTGAGACTAAAACAAAATTAATGAGTGGATAGGTTTGTGTCTGTGTCTGTGTTTGTGTATTTGTGTGTGCCGAGCAAAATCCATGTCATACCTCCTCGTGGTGCTCCGTGGGAACAGCAGATTTATCTGCTGGCTAACATGACTGGTATAGCAAGCAATCATACAGTTTTTTGGTGTATCGTGTATGTCAGTTGCTGTGTGAAAGGTTCTGGTGTTTTTGTACTGCAGTGGTTTTGCAACCCCTATATGCTTCATGTATAACTATTTCTGTTTTCCAGGCCACTCTTATATGCACTGGACAAGCGTTGATCATGAATGTGTATCCACCCAACAGGGGACCAATACTGATCTATTTTGAACCAAGGGCGTGGAAATGGTGAGCTAACAACTGACTGATTTTCACTACTCTTATCCAAATATCATATTAGGTGATTTGAATTAATGTTTCCCTCGCTTAATTATCTAGCCTGGTGTGCTGCAACTCCCTTTTAGTTCATTTGAATTAATTTATGCCTCATTTAATTATCTAATCATATGTATGTATGTATGTATGTATGTATGTGTATCCATGTGTATCCATGTATGCTGTATACATGTAAATTGTTTTTGCATATGACATATTCAATAAAAGAAAAGCAGATCTTTATGTTTTGAATTAATGTCTCCAACTCTCTGTGTGTTATGGTGAAAACCCTTTAAGTACCTATATTCGCGTAACAATCCAAAGTATTGTAATTGATTCAACCTCCTTCAGCCAGTGAGTAATGTTATATTTCAAAGCTATATTTGTTTTGTAATATTTTCCTTTCCATCTATTCCACAACCATCCTGTATCAATCACCATATAACGTTTTCAGTATCTTAATTAATTAACCTTCATGAAAATAATATATTGTCTATAGTACATGTGGTTATATTTTTATGTGGATCAAATATCTAACTGCTATAAAGTATGTCACACCATATTGAAACAACTAGTACATTTGTGTATGTATGTACATGTATATCACTCTGTATCTATATGTGTGTGTGTGAATAAAGGTGTAGAATAGAAAATCTATAATAGTGTAGTGTACTCCACGGCTTGGTTGCATTTCACAAGACTAGGTGTTTGATCTTGTTTGTTAATATCATAAAATTATAATATTATGTTCGGGCCTCCCACACCTTTGAGGATAACCGGGAGACACTCCAAAAAATAATCAGACCACCAATTAAATAAGTGATAGTGGTTTGCCATCAGCAGATCGATAATTGAAACTTGGCTACCTTTTATATATACCTGACTAGTGTCAGTGGTATTGTGAGTTTAAGATAGATGCATGTTGCATCCTGGTATTTAATTAAGTATATGAAGAAAAGTGATTACCCTGATCTGTTTATTAATTATCATGTCTTAATAAATCATGGTCTTTTGCAAACTATAGTTCATTTATTATTATAAATTATAAACTTAATACACTTGTACATATATGTAAATTAACGAAATTATGTCACACCAAGGTTTTCTTCAATTGCAACAAAACAATCATAGGGATAGATACTTTTCTCTCTTGTTTGCTTTTTTTTGAAGAAGTGCTAGCCTGAGATAAAAAAAAAACAATTATGTTGATCAAGTAAGTATGACTTGTATATTATATATATGTATATACGTGTACACATGTACTTTGTGAAATAATATGAATACAATATATATATAATATATAATTATATACATATTATTAACCCTTGCCCACAAACATGTAGGCAGACATTGGGTCTATTACATTAAAATGTAATATATTACAATTACTATTACTAGGAAATTGTTTCTATTACTATTACTATTTTTTTTTGTTGACAGAAATACTCAATAGCATATAGCTAATATAAAGAGTACCATAGCATACATTATAAAATCAAAATTTAAGGATAAAAACTGATAAACTTAAGTATGTAGTAATTATGTATTGAGTTTTATGTTTTAAAGATGACTTAAATGATGGAGAGGATTTAAGATAATGAGGAAGAGAATTCCAAAGTGAAGACATCGAAGGAACAAAAGAATTTGATGTAGCAGTAGTCTTACAATGCGGAATTAAAAACATTCCAAGGATGGTACAAACGAGAAGATCTAATTGGAGGAGAGGTAAAATTGAAAATATTGCAATTGGGTGGGAAATAAATGATTTTATGAAGAATTTTGTAAATTAAACGTAGTTTAGAATGAGAACGGTGAGTAGAGAGAGAAGAGAGTTGGAAATTGAAAAGAAGTTCAGGGTAGTTTGCAGACCAATTGTGTGAACACATACAAAAAGCAAACTTCTGAACTTTTTCAAGCTCAGAAGCAAGAAAAGAATTGGTTGGTGGGTCTCAAACAGAAGAGCAATATGAAAGATGAGGAAGAACTAGAGCAATATACATTTTAAGAAGTGATTGTGGAGATAGAAGTGGCGAAAGATGACTCCAACAAGCTGCCTAGATTTAGCACAGACAGAATGAATATGAGCCGACCAAGAAAGATTAGATGAAGTGATTACTCCTAAGTATTTAAAACTATTAACTAATTCAAGACGAGGATGATCTACATAGAGAGGAGTAAGAGAAAGTGTAAAGAAAGCAGATTTACGGGAAACAATCATATACTTGGTTTTACTTAAATTAATAGAGAGATGGCAGGAACAAAGTCAGGAAGAGATCAGATCAATATCTGACTGTACATCAGACATTGATGATGAAGAAATAACAGAGTATAAAAGGATGTCATCAGCATAGAGAACCAATTTAGAAAAAGAAGAAAGAGGGATAGTAGTAAGGTCATCAATTAATATAAATAAGTGGGGTCCCAAAATGGAACCTGGGGGACACCAGAAGAAACATGAGTTTTACCAGAGAAAGAACCAATAACAACAACTTGTTGAGAACGATTAAGAAGGTAGTTGCTGAGCCAGGTTAAAAGAGAGGAAGGAAGATCAATAGCAGATAGACAGTCAAGGAGAGGTTTGTGTGGAACAGAATCAAATGCTTTTGTAAGATCAAAGAAGACTGAACAAATAGAGTTGTTAGAGTCAAGAGAGATATGCCAGGACTGGAGTGGTAAATGATCAAAATCAATGGAATAATCAGGCTAGGCCAATTAAGTCAATTAATGCAGGAAACTCCCATTTGATGATCAAAAGGCATCCGGATCCTATCACTTCCATTATATCATATACTATTTGTTTCATGCTTAAAATGTTTTTGGAATAATTAGCATAATCAATATCAGACATATAATCAGTAATCTTAAGTTTGAATATCGATAATAAGCTGTGGATCAGGGAGGAAATGGAATATTAGTATTTGCTCTATACAATAAAATATATGAAGATGATGAAGACTACTACTCATATCCTATTCAAGCTGTGGATCAGGGAGAAAACGGAATATTAGTATTTGCTCTATATAATAATAAAATATATGAGACTACTACTCGTATCCTATTCAAGCTGTGGATCAGGGAGAAAATGGAATATTAGTATTTGCTCTATATTATAATAAAATATATGAAGATGATGAAGACTACTACTCATATCCTGTGGATCAGGGAGAAAACGGAATATTAGTATTTGCTCTATATTATAATAAAATATATGAAGATGATGAAGACTACTACTCATCCTATTCAAGCTGTGGATCAGGGAGGAAATGGAATATTAGTATTTGCTTTATATAATAATAAAATATATGAAGATGATGAAGACTACTACTCATATCCTATTCAAGCTGTGGATCAGGGAGGAAATGGAATATTAGTATTTGCTCTATACAATAATTAAGGCCAATACAAATAGAATATTAGTTTCCCATTTCTGCCCGCTGGCACCGCCTAAAATTAAAGTTTGATCATAATAATTTTACATGAGGTGAACGCTGAACACGTGTTTAGAAATTAGAAGTCAACTAGAGATTGAGGTTAGTATCTATAGTTTAACTTAATGATACAATGTACAGTAATTATAGATACCAAAATTTGTTTTACTTACTAGATCAAGTCATAATGAACCAAACGGAAATCGAGAAACGTATAAGTGAAAGTTTAAAGTTAGCGTCAGCTTATGCTGGTCAAAACAAAGAAGCCCTGGATGTTGTAGATCTAAATTTACAAATGGAACTTGTGATTAGACTGTTTGGCAGATATGTGCAATATAAAACAACAACTTGCGGTGATTTAACCAGCTCAACAATATCAATTGTGGAATTTTCAAAAGTATTTGGAACTACTACATCAGAAGAACACAGATCGTCGCTGTCAGCAAAACGCAGTACCTATACCAACAAGTATGCAGCATGCTAAGAACACAAACGTAATGATACAATGTGAAGAATGTAGTATGTGGAGACTTGTGTATTCTCCAGTCAAACTGACCTCTAAACAGAGGGAAAATCTTCTCCTCAAACTCAAACAATATGCTTACTCCTGTGGCTCAGAGCTCACGGACATGGATCTGCAGCAATTGGGATTTCCAAACGTATATGTTAGGAACCTAGTCTGTAATGACCCAGTAGAATGTCTGTATTACTCAGCTGGTTATGAACCAATTTGTATATACTGCTCAAATGAGTCTTCACTTACAGAAGACGACACCTATCCTCAGTGTCAGTCGTGTACTGATAAAGGTTTGGGTCAAATAAAGAAGCTAAAGTAACTTACATCGTTTATTGACAAAGTTGTTCATTTATATCACTGTTTCTTCAACCATTTTGTTACTCTTCATACTCTTATTTTTGGTCGAATAAAGAAGCTACAGTTATTTAATCTTTGTTACATTTACATGTATGACTGTTTCTTCAACCATTTTTTAGTGTTAGAGAAATAATTATGAGGCAATAATAATACCCCGCCCGCCCGCATAATCATATTCATAGCTTGTAATGGCAAACTACATTGCTGTGGCCTAATAATACAATTTCCCGGGTATCTGTGCGATAATAAATTTATCAAATCATGCTTGTTTTTGCCTATTATTACTTAGTAGTACTCTATTATTCAAACTGTCCTGATAAAGATAGTTATCTTGAAGCATTTACATGTTAAATCCCAAACCAGTAGCTATCTCAAGCAACCGCCAACTCGAAAAGAGACTTTCAGCACTGAACATATAAAAAACTCTCTATTTTCACATTTTATCATACACACAACTTACCTCATTTAGAATTTTATCACAACTCATGTTTAATAACTTCACCATCGCCAAAACTAAAGAAATTAGAGAGTAATCTCTTTCTACACAATTTTTACTTAGCAACATGTGACACGCTGTAGAATAAAACATCCGGTCAGGTGATTTTTTTGTACACTAAAACTTCCGGTCACGCGAGTCCAGTACAATACGATAGTGCGTGATTGAAAATGTATGGGATTCTTTGTTTCTATGGTAAACATTGTTTGATAAAATAAAAATGATGAAGAATACTACTCATATCCTATTCAAGCTGTGGATCAGGGAGAAAACGGAATATTAGTATTTGCTCTATATAATAAAATATATGAAGATGATGAAGACTACTACTCAAATCCTATTCAAGCAAAGACACAGAATATTCAGATTCTTTTAAGTCTTGAAAGTTAGAATCTCAGAGGGTATCAGTAGATGGGTCATGAAGAGTACTAGGATCCATAACATGATGAACTTGTAAGCTTCTATGTGAGTGAGATTCTCTTGGAAGTCTCCAGTTATCATCATTCTCTCCATGGAGGGGATAATTATAGGATGATGGTGGAGAAGAATAAATGGGATGTTGATAATGAGTTGTCGAGTTATTATGACTATAGTGTAGAGCAATACAGAAGTAGTAAAGATAATAAAATATCAAATGACTATAAAAGTACAAAGTTTGTTCATTAAGATGTATCAATGTGGGCAAAAAGTCTAAATGTGAACCCCATGTAAATTTTCAGAACTAGCCACTCCTTTATTTTGGTAAACCACATTTACAGTCCGTTGTAGTTACTTATATACACACTCACTCAAAGGGTAAAGTCTATATAGTAGTGTGGTAAAAGAGGTAGAGGTGTTTTACCATCTTCAGACTGACTAACAAGCATACATATATACATACACACATACACACACACACACACATATGTATGTATGTATGTATGTATGTATGTATGTATGTATGTATGTATGTTGTTTGACTTTTATATACTGTCTTTAGAGTAATTATCTTCTTGCGGTATATTTGTTTACATTCCTTTTTAACCGCGCATGCTCAAATAACACGTGGTAAGCATTTGGCATTCTGCATGGGGAAAATGAATAGAGGTAAAGAAATTGTCAGAGGCAAGCTGTTAATGTTGAGAAAAGGAAAGAATTCCAAGGTATTTTAAATTTAGTATTATAATAAAACAAGTAATAATGCATTGTTACGATTCTGTTTATGAATGATGATAACATGGATTTCAATATCTGACTTTGGTTGCTATCTCTCTGCAATACTACATAAGTGCAAATCTTTCCAAGAATAACAATGATGACAGTTTTATTATTATATTATTTATACTCTTGTATAACAATGCTAAATTCGCTTATTTTGTTTATTTTCCGTTCTGTGTTTGTTTTGGTACGTACAAGTTGCTGAATTGTCTACAAACTCCCTGTTGTCTAGGCTACCCAGCTATACTTGATTCCAGTGTATTGTAATCTCCAGCCAGCAAGACTCAACACGTTCTTGTTAACTGTTTGTTTATGTACGCCTTGTCTGTTCCTGTGCTCCATCATGCATGATAACTCTTTGTAACTTTACAGTGTTTCAAGTGGCGTCCTTAAATTTCCTTTTCTCGCAGTGTCAGCTATGTGAACTTGTAGTCTACTGTGCAACACACGATTGTCAGCAAGCTGGACAAATCGAGATATTTGAAAAAATAAACCGAACCTATCAGAAACCTAAGAAAGTATTCACCCTTACTGAAATTGCTCCGTCGGGAGTACAAGGGGGGTCTCCCTGTTCGTCACTAAGTTCTTCCCCAGGCAATTCATTTATGGGTACTTCACCGTCATCCTCTACTATAGTGGGGCTGCTGTGGCCGTTCCAAATAGTACTAAAAAATGGTGAAATCTTTGAATTTTTTGCAGAGCTTCCCGAGGACCAAAAGCAGTGGATAAAACGATTACAGCTACTTCTAATGTTCCCTTACTCCCCAATTCCTGAGGAACCTCTTCATAATCCAATAAAAGAGGGATACAGGGCTAAATTAAAACCCATAGACTACAAAGCAGGTGAGTTCCATTACACATACTATATTTTCTATTAGTGCTGTTTTATTTTTACAATAGCGACCACTTTTAGTTATAGCTATAGTATGCCTGATATCTCAAACTTATAATTTAATAAACTAAAATAATATTAGGCTTACTAAAAGGGTTTTATTTATTTTTAACTAACTAAAAGTGACCACTGATTTTTGGCCTCTTTTTGTTTTAGTTAGTTAGTTAGTTAGTTAGTTATAGTTATTGCAATAGACTTGTAATTTAGTTATAATTTAACTACCTAAAAGTCACAATGCCTTACTAAAAGGGATTATAGTTATATATAGTCAACACTATGTGAAATTTTTATTAGGCCTGTCATAAACTTGTACCATAAAAGTTAATTAAGTAGGTGCACTTTACTATTGGATACAGGACTACAGGTGACCTAGGAAAGACTGTGTTCCCAGCTTGTGGGAACACTTGAGTTGAATAGTAAACCACATTACCACATTACCACATTACCACATTTATCTTAAACAGGCTCCTCTTCTTGTGTCTAGAGTTAGATGCAGACTTATGTTTACATACAAATTGTACATCTTTTGTAGTTTTGAGCTTGTTTTTCACTAAGCTTGACACCTATTTAATGATAGGATGTATATAGATTGAATAATCTTTTCTAAAGCCATGCCTTTCTTTATCAATTTCTTGAGGAATTAAAATATTCATTTATGATCATCACTGAAATTCAATTCCTTGTCCCTCTTCTCATGTCTTTGTTTTGCCTTTAGAGGTGGTTTTACAATAGAACACCAAATTAGCTGGTGTTGGTAGTTATAGCAGCTATAGGGAGAGTTTGTCAAGCTCTGGAACAGCTGGTAGGCTGCCCTTTCCCAGAGTTTGTTTTGAGAGGCTTCTAAGAGGTTACATGAATGTGTACCAGCAGGCCCATGTTTGTCATAGACCAGGTGGATATTTAGGAACTATATTTCTGTCTTCTTCCTCCCACTGTTACTACAATCCTATTGAAGTACTATTTACTAGAGCATCAATTCCCAATACTAATATTACAATTATGATTATAGTACACATGAGATTAAACAGTAAATTTGTAGCAGGATAACATCTGTGTGTGTAACCTCATTGATTAGCACCGCTTCTGATTACTTACAACATCAATACAAGTAATGCATGTATTATCATTTGACCTGCATGCCTTTAAGTTCACTAAAAATTAAAATTTGATAATGAATTATTTCATTGATGAGCTCTTTGGTTATTTTAAACCTCTGTTAGGATAGGTCTGTAAAGCTTATATCAGCTATTAATAGATGTAAAGAAAAGCAAGGAAAATGTTGCAGAAGGTGATAGGTTTGACTGTGTTTGCTAAAACGCCCTTCGTGTTTTGTATGGTTTCTAACTAACCTTGGCCATGGTACGAAATTCAAGTGTAACTCGCTCTTAGAGGTGGCCAGCTGGAACCTGAAAACGTTTTTTTAAGCTTAGAGACTTGCCAGTTCAGTACAAAATATTATATCTATACCTTGCCAAGAAATAGCAAGCCGTCACCTCTGTTTGCAAAAGATGGGTGTCGCCTGTATCGATTTCGTTCGTCTTGAAACATCTACAACCTTCAAAAAAAGTAGCTGAAATTTCTTGCAGCAGTTGGACTAATGTCGTTTATTTATATAGATGAAGTTTTAAAAATTTTGATACAGTGTTAGGTAATCTTTTGAAAAAAGTAAATGTTGAACTTAATGCGAGCCACACCTACGCATATCTTGTGTCAACATGTGGTTAAGCTGCTTTGATCTCCAAACAATACTTGAAGCTAGACTAATTCATATTGAGTACACATTTAAGCGTATCATTTATTATTTCATTTTCAATGGTCATAGTAATTGAATGTTCGTTCGTTCAATAGACAGAACATTCGTTTTAGTAAATTCTCCATTCGTTCATGCCCTAGTAGCAATAATAATATTTTGTCTATGCTCAAATAGACAGTAAATTCTAGAAGTTACCATATGTGTGTAATTGTGCAAATGTGTACTTGTGACCTTCTGAATACATGTATGTAGATATTGATCTATAACGAAAAATGAAATATCAAATATACTTGAACATAGAATATTTGATCAGCCATGTAATGTACCACTATATATATCAGTGTTCTCCCAGGATTTTCATATTTGGTGGTTCCACTCACGCTTTTAAATAAATAATGATTATCTTCAAAGTGGAGTTTACTTGATTGTTTAAACAATGTGGTTTGTAGGTTGGGTAATAATATCATGTGGTTTCATGGTAATTAAGTATAACAATGCTTGGTGGTGCAAAATTGAAATTTGAACCTCTGTTGGTGGTGCAACACTACCACAAAAAGGCCCAACGAGAACACTGATATATATATAGTCATATGGCTGGTATTATTTGTTGCCCTGGTATATACATGTACATGTACTGCCATATCTTCTGTAGCACATTAACATGTTGTTTAAATGGTTCCTCTGTCCATGACAGCATCATTACCTTGTCTAGAACCATATGAATTTAAGTCTCAAGACTAAAGAATTAAAAGAATGTTATAAAACCTGTAATAAGCATGGTGATTTTATATGTGCATGTACATTAAAAGCATAGAAAAAACATCAAACAGACACATGACTATCCCAAGGTGTGCTTGATGATATAAGTGACAAAGTAATTATTACATCATAGTTAATTAATTAATTTTATACGTTAAAGGTCCAACTGTTCCACGTGACCCTTACCCTGCTCTTAGGAAATGGGAATCAATGTGTAATAGGCAAATGTGTGTATGGAAATACTTTGAATTTATATTTTTGTGTATTATCATTTTAAAATGGTATTAAGGTGGCGGTATGGTGACGTTAGTGATATTCATCGCTGAACGTTTTTTTGTTTTTTTTTCATTGTTACAATTTCTTGATTCATTTTCATATTGCAACACAATATTATTTTATTGAAGTTTATTATCAGTGAAAATTTGAAGTATTTTGCATTTTGTATTCATGAGTTATGATCGTCAGCAGAACCAGCCACAAAAGTACATTTTTCTCCGTGACTGGACACTTGCTGTGCAAAGTGAATACATCCTAGTCTAAAAAAACAATGAAGACCTTTTCCTTATATCTGTTTCTGTACCACAGGGGTTGTATATCATCATCCTTCTTCGACAAATGTCTCGACAAGTGCTTGCTATTGAAAAAATTGCTTTGTTGTTTTGTAGGTACATGTGTAACAAACGTTTATTCAAAATTTCAGAGCTGTACCGATTATTAGAGCTGAGAAAAATGTACCTCAGTACAACCCACTGACTTTGATTCATTATAGCAGAGATAATACCACAGGAATGTATATTTAACGCAGTTCTGTATACACATAGTATTGTACTGCAACCACAAAATGAATATCATGAAAAAGTATGAATATAATTAACAGGTAATTGTATTCCGCTGTAACGCCACCTTAATAATTCAAAATCAACAGGGGTACATTGTGTGTTTTTATGACAGATAGGGGGGTGCATTTCCACTATAGGGGGTTGTTGTACCCCTCTAAAACAACATAGAGAGAACACTGACACACAGGTGTAACAGTATGTACATAAAAGGTATTTCAGAGCAATCCATAAACTGCTAAAACTGCTGAAGTTGTACAAAATATTTTGGGAATATTTTATAGTGATTCCATTATAACCACCAGGCCCTAGAAGCTGCATACTATCATATTCCCATCAAGATCTTCATTAATGTGACCACTAAGATCACTAGGGGTTTTAAAACATCATTATATTATAGAATATATAGACAGACTATCAAAATTTAGGTTTTCTTCTCTGTATTAGATTCAGTATGGCCTGTCTATATTTTACCTGAAGAAGTCGGTTCCAGAGTCCATGTATTAGGACATCACATTATTTCTCTCAGAAGCAGAAAATCTGAGAACCAGCCTGGACAACTTGACATCATTAGTCCAGCTGATCCTACCTCTCCCATTATTATTTGGGACAGAGATAAAATGAGACGTACTGGTTCCCTTGGTAACATGATGTTTATTGAAATTGGTCGCAGGTGCAGAGGTGGTCCTGGTTTAATATGGATGTATGCAGGACCCAAGGATACTGCAGCACTTAGAGACACCTTACGAACGTAAGTTCTGTTTATATCTTGTAGTACAAATAATGTTACCATAGCAACCTAATTTTTTTGTAAACTTGGCAATTAAACCAGGATTAGTACCTTATGATGAGTAGAGTCGTGTTCTTGCTGTTGATTTAGCATCATTGGACTGAGAAGAGACAGAAAGTGGGCTAGCAACAGCCTCAACATTTCTGGAACACACCCACAATATCAACCACACGTTTAAATTATACATTTGCAAACATTGATGTGGATGTGTTGGCAAACCTTCAAAGGCTATCACATTTGTCCAAGCCTAAATATACATTATATCGATCCATTAGGCAATGCCCCTGTCATGCTAATATTCAGTCAATTGTTACAGGAAGTTGCTATACAGGTAGTAGACTTACTAGTCAAACGAGCGCCGTCGGGATGGGACCCTCGCCTACATGGCAAAGTAATATTACATGTGTAAAACAAACAATCATGAATTATTTATATATAAACATAATACAGCAAAAGATTATGATTATGTATATATCATTGGTCATTTATGTGTGTGACTCTTATAACTATTAAAACGTTAACTTCAGATTGTTTAATGCATACAAAAAGTATAAAGTACTAATAAAAGTCAAGGATGAAGATTCTGCTATCACAGTATCAACTGAAATAGGGACTAGCTGAGTGGCTGCTATCAACTGAACTCAATTCTTTTTTGTATTTAAAAAAAGTATATGAATAATATTGTGTGTCTGTGTGTCCAAACACACACACAGACACACAATATGATTACCATACCCTTCCGCCTACACTTCGCAGCGAGGGTAATAATGCATTTTCTTGTCTTCCATATAACAGAACAGAGTAGTGAGTAGTGGCCAATTGAGACACAGCTTGTCTACATAACTGGCTTCCAATATAGATTACCAAAACCACAAAACATTTTGAATGTATATAGTACTGTTCCATGGAATGTAATATGTGATTTATCATGTGACATGGATACAAACTCTTCTATCTAGTCTTATTACAGGAAGTAGGGTCACTAAGTTTAATGACTGCTTATATAATGTGTTTATGTATCTTTGTCTGTCTGTGTCTGTATCTTAGTCTATGTCTTTGTGTCTGTCTGTCTGTTTGTCTGTCTGTCTGTCTGTGTCTATCTTAGTCTGTGTCTTTGTGTCTGTTTGTCTGTCTGTCTGTCTGTCTATAGAAATGAGATGGGTAAATTTTATAGGGGGAAAGATATACTATACCTAAATCTAAGCATGCTCTAAAGAGTAAATTTCCTGTGTGCATTCTATATAAATTATGTACATTATACTAATCTGAAAGGGGGTAGGTAGATTCCTCCCTCCCGAGAAAAATCCCTGCTTTTGGTATTGGTAATTTCCCAGAATATCTCAGATTCAGTTCAGATATACAGTGTGGTTACCATAGTGATTGAACCCATTGTACTGCACACTGGTGAATTGATCAACTTAATTTCAATTTCATTTTATAATTTAATCACACTCCTCCCTCCATTCTCTCTTTAGGTTCCTTTTTGAAGGAGATGGTCGAGCTGTTCACAAACGTGGTGGCTCTTTGTCCAATCAAAGTCCCAGTATTAATACGCCACAGCAACACCTCACACCACAAAGACAACTGAGTATTGATTCACAAGGATCTGATTCTGGGCATCCATCTTCTCCTTTTGGAAGCCTGATTCCTCCACCAGTAGATATGGATTCACATCCAAGCAGACAGAAATCATATCCGAGGGTAATCAGACATCTTTATGATATACCAGGCCAGAATAATGGAAGCAGAAGCTCTGAAATATCTGATACTCCTCCAATTAGCCTGGACTCGGCCATTAATGATACAAACCAGTTTTTATTAGATAGTGATATGCATACATCGGCACCAGAGAACTGTGTATTGAACTCTTCCAATTCTAGTCACAGACTCTCCGTACACATATCGTCTCCCTCTCAATGGAGTCACTCCATGGCTACTACGTATCAATCACCTAGTTCTGGTGAATACGAACGAATGATTCATCCAAAATGTACTGACACTTATGTTCAAATGAAACCAGCAGCTTTTCTTGGTATGTCCCTTTGTACTGAATCCTGCCCCACGAGATCTAGGAGCGATTCTCCTCCTCGTTTACTTCATCCAATAACGGAGGGAGAAGTAACAAGCGACCATGATGAAAAAGATTACATCAATTATCCTTTCACATCAAACATGTCTGATGAAAATTTTACATACTATGCAAAAGAATATGAAAATATGGAAATATTTAAAAAAGAGATGAAATCGTTTTCTGAAGGTGAATTCACACAAAAAAAATTATGAAAATACTGAACCATCACACAAAGGCAGCCCCTCTTTACAGTAGTATGGACAAAGAACTTGTACTTCGTATAGGAAGCTTGTCTCCATCTGATTGTGGCAATGTATGACATGTTCGATTGCAGTGAGGTTGTCTTTGCTGATGTAGGTTGTTGTTACTGATTGGTGATTGCATTGTGTGTTTGATTGGATATATGTGTGTACATGTGTAAAATCATTTATATTAACATGTGTCACAAGCATAGCTATTTAATTTTTATTTAATCACATACGTCACATGACTTGCTCATGTTTATGTTGATTTTCCAAATTGAACACATGTATGTTTAATTAGAATCACCAGTTATTTGTGTTATTTAAACCACACCTACTAAAGGGAGGTCCCCGCATTTAATCACTTTTAATTAATAAACTCATCTATTAATTATTTTTCGAAAATTCTTTTTTCCACTATCTTCCTATATCTATCTATTATCTCGGAAGTACGTAATTCTTTATCTTACCCTATATTTATAAGTACATGTATAAAAGTAATTATTATAATATCAGAATTATCACTTTACTCATCTTATTACTATAATATATTCTTGTAATATAATAATTCTTTGTTTGTTCTGTTCTCTCTATATATTTAAAATTAAAATAATTTTTGAAATAATTATTATTTTGTCAAAGGTTTATGTTAGGGCTGAGATTCTGAAATCAATAATTAATAATTCCCAATTAATGCAGAAAACACCTCCCATTTTGATCAAAAAGGCTTCCTGTCACTTACATAGTGTCCTGTCCATGCTATGTCTTACGATAATTGATTGATTAAACGATTACCCAAGCACTATATAGTATGTGTACATATACATATAGGTTTGCTTGTGCAAATTTTAATGAATTTTTAAATTGATAGCTTAGGGGTTATTTTGTACTGTATGTATGTATGTATGCAGGTTTTTTAGGGGGTTTGTGGGGGGGCAATTCCCCCCCCCCCCCCCCAAGCTTTAGCCATTTTTCAATTGAAAATATATCTACTTATATAAAAAACCAAAAACCATAAGACAAGTAACAAAGATGAGGCTAGAGCTAAGAATGAACAATAAATAAGTACAATGAACAATGATAAGGACAAAGATAAAGATACAAGCAAAAATGTATTAACACATGAAGGTGAAAATAAGTATATCAGGCAGAGATAGCTGATAGAAGGAAACAATGTTATAATATATACATGTATACACACAATTTCTCAATTAAGTCAAAGTTCAATCTATCACACTAACCACAAGCTGAATGAGCCAGCTATATAATTATGCTAAAGAAGTGCTGCAAAGTAGTACATTAGTATATTATCAGGAGCCCATAATGAGAAAGCGTAAGAGTAGAAGCGGTAAACGAGCACACATTTAATTAAATTGGTCAAACTATCTGTCTGACCGTCTGTTACTATTTTTAGAACCACATGTCTATGCCTTCGTTAAATATGGCTTCTAAAAAATGAACAGCTACTATATACTACATTGAAAGCTCCTTTTATAGCAGAGAAAATAATTGAGCGATATCCTGGCTCGTGTAGATTGTGAAGATGTTCCTAGTGAAGCCATCGACAAAGCAGTAGGAAGCCTTCACTGCAATCACTTCAATGACAGAAGGCAATGATGTCAAACACTCTTGAATAGGACTAAACAGTTATTTCTCGGCTTTCACAAAGCATACTCTCAATTTCCTGATTCCATTTGACTCCATTTTTGCCTCCAGACGTGTTCGTTTCATTGCTAACCTTGGAGATTGTTGAGATGTATGCGCATGGGTTCTAAAAATAGTAACAGACAGTCAGACAGATAGTTTGACCAATTTAATTAAATGCGTGGTCGTTTACCGCTCCTACTCTTACGCTTTCTGGTCAACGTCATTATGTGCTCCTGATATTATGTATTAAGCTCCATCCTCCAACCCCCCTGATTTTCTTGAAAAATTGATTTGCCCCCCCCCCCCCCCCCTGAAATTTTTTTCTAAAAAAATCTCTGTTGACAGTATGCATACATACATACATATTACATACATACATACATACACACATACATACATAATTTAAAAAAAGAAAGGAAAATGATGAACGCAAAAGGAAACGAGAAGAGGAGGAGGAGGAGGAACAGTATATTAAGTGGCTAAGGAAGGAAAGGAAGGAGGAGGTGAACGGGCAAAAAGGAGAAAGTGGTACTAATAATAATTATAATAATTGAAGTGTTATCTGTCTCACTACTATTAATTAACAAAAACTAGAAATCATCATGTATTGTCAAATTGAGAGTATAAGAGACATACAGAGACAATTAAACATGAACATACAACATTAAATACAATTCTACAGGTAAATCTTGCATGCTTTGAACATCTAAATACATTATATAGGCATGGCAACATGTGCACTAATTAAGTATTCCTTATGTGGAGCTGTGTGTTGTGGCTGACACTTCCACAATGATGTGTTGTTTATTTAATGTCCCAAATACAATAATTATAATATCAAAAAAAATTCCTGAACATTCTGATTATTGATTGTAACCACTTGTCACTCACTATATGCTATGAAAGACACATCATCAATACCTCACTTTAAGTACAATGAATTGGTTTTTTTCACATTTTGACTAGGTGGAATCATCAATACATCCTCCTGGTTCTACAGCATGTTTTCTCTTTAATCCGAATAACATGTTTATTAGTTTATAACACTTCAAGTGTTACATTTTGTAGTGTACATGTGTGTGTACCTATGTAACATTGACTGATCCCAGACTAAATTAGGTGTATTGGAAGTAGTATCTGATGGTTTCATTTCAGCATTATTCGTAATTAATGTTGAGTTTGTCAGTCTATGTAAACCTTTCCTGGAATGAGAAGATATGGATATACATCAATGCATAATTACACATAACTTGTATATACATATATGCCTATAACTGTATCATTGCAGTGAACAGACTGCCAACAGTGAGTAAACACACATATAATATAATAATATTCCTACTGACCACTAATACTAACCATGCACATATATTAGCTATGTATGTCAAGCTGTGATCACTATCACAACATAATTACAACTTGACTATATAATTTTATATATATATATATATATATATATATATATATATATATATTTATATACATGTATATTATATAGTATGCTAATAAGTCCTATATACAAAATATAGGACCTGAGTTTGTGTCCGAGGATGTGATATAGCCCGAGCCTGCAAGGGCTATATCACATTAGAGGACACAAAACAAGGGTCCTATATAGACCTGTTAGCATACTATATGCAATATATTGTATGATGGTGTCCATCTCCAGCATAGTGTGTACATGGAAGGTCTATATACAATATATGGAAATAATTTGTGGGCAGTAAGACAAAGAGTAAATGCCTTAAAGGTACTGATTAGTTTACAAAACACCTTTGAAAAAATACCATATGTGGATGTACTATATAGCTTTATAGTGCTGGTACTGATTAGTTTACATAACACCTTTGAAAATTTGTGAAAATTCAAATATTGTTCATTAGGAGTGCATGAACTCCATCAAAAGTGTGGAAGGAGCATACATAAAACGCTGTATCAATCTTTGTCGAACGAATTGCACAAAATTCCCATATATGGGCGAACACTAAGAATAACAAAGCAGAGGTGCTAAGTGGCTGATCATACACAAAAAGTTACCAACAAACCATGCCCAATGCACGTGGAGCTAGTATACTAGTATAGTATTAACGTAAACACTAATGCAGTTAATAACTGCATTAGTGTTTATGTTAATACTATACTAGTCAGTTAGGAGAAAGGCAGCTGTAGTAAGTCTACGTCCCATAAAGAGAACTAGATCAACATCGCTTGCTTCACTACATCAAGAGGCAACGAAGAATATTGGAGTGTATAAAATATGTGGCAGCCCAAAAAGAAAAGGCTACAGGCCAAAACAATGATAGATAGACTTCACAAGAACCGACTTTAAACAAACTCTTCAAGTGCAACGGCATCCACTTCTTTCACTCTACTTATAAGATACTTCACCTCCTTCAACAGCCTCTAGTAGTATGTTTAGCTTTTGTCGCGCCATATATATGTATTACGTGCAGGATACGGCACTGGGTGCTACGTGTGTACATTTACCACTAGCACTTGAAACACATTATGAAATCATTATCTCAAGTACTTTCATTCGACAAAGGTTAACACACCTTTTGATATAGCTGTTGTACGCTCCTTGCGCTCCTGGTAGCATATTAATTGATTGAGGTACATGTATGTATATAATTATTACTTTTCAGTTACCAGCAGCCATTTTATTGTCGGATATCTCTAGTTGGTGGTCATGAATACTACTACTCAAAACATGAACAGCTTCACAAGCTAAACATGTCTAAATAGAATATTAGGTGAATCACTGTTATTACTGCAAAGGTGCATTGATATACAGATCAACATTTCATATACAAATCATTAGTATTCCTTTAGTATGAAGGATTGATCAATGTTTGGTATACAGATCGAGAGTCCGTATAACACAAAATACGTACACATTCTACATGCCAATGATATTCCAGGTCTGCACACCACTGATATCTACATCCATGTCAGCACATTTTTAAGTAATTGTATCTATCAAATAACCATTAACATCAATTGTACCAAAGCAAAGAGCCAACTACAAAATGGCTGCTTCTAACCAAAAGATATGAACTCAGCACTTCAAGATATACCATTCATAGTTTTGTAGTTTTTAATCTATTCATGTTGAGGACATATAAAAACCTCCACTATAGTTAATTGTTAGTTGTGAAATCAGAACATCTAAATAATCTATCTAGACATGTTTGTTGAGCGTATGTGTACATCTTTCTTTCTTTCTTTCTTTCCTGATAATATCATGTACATGTTTTGAGCATTTTAAGTTGTCATATCCACCAAAGGTCAATTGGACCATATATATATATATATATATATATATATATATATATATATATATATATATATATATATATGTCGTTGATAGCTAAGTGCACAAGCATTTTGCTACACATCACATGCATGCAATTAATGAACTGGAAGAAAACTTTTAATCAGCCATAACTCACGCCCCACAGTTGTTATGACCTTTAATCTGTGGCATACCATTGGGACACTTCAAACAGAATAATCTGTTTACGATTTTTTTGTGTGGTGTGGCATACTGGGGACCAGACTATAAATCAAGACCATGGTTGTTATAGCCTAATGAAGCTAAAAACCAAAGAGCTTACATTGTTGTCAACACCAGTGTACATGTATGTATGATATATATATGCATGTAGCTACCCATTAAGAAAATTACAAAATTGAAGAATTAAATATTATTTTGTCATATATTTATATATATATATATATATGATACATGCATATATATAATGTAATTATGTATGTATGTATTTATAATTATATATATATATATATATATATATATATATATATATATATGTCGTTGATAGCTAAGTGCACAAGCATTTTGCTACACATCACATGCATGCAATTAATGAACTGGAAGAAAAATTTTAATCAGCCATAACTCATGCCCCACAGTTGTTATGACCTTTAATCTGTGGCGGCATGCCATTGGGACACTTCAAACAGAATAATCTGTTTAAGAATTTTTTGTTTGGTGTGGCATGGTTGTTATAGCCTAATGGTTGTTATAGTCTAATGAAGCTAAAAACCAAAGAGCTTACATTGTTGTCAACACCAGTGTACATGTATGTATGATATATATCTGCATGTAGCTACCCATTAAGAAAATTACAAAATTGAAGAATTAAATATTATTTTGTCATATATTTATATATTATTATATATATATATATATATATATATATATATGATACATGCATATATATAATGTCATTATGTATGTATGTATTTATAATTATATATATATATATATATATATATATATATCTATATGTATATTATATAGTACACTTACAGTTCTTATATACAAAATATAGACCCGAGGTTTAGTGTCTGAGGATGTGATATAGCCCGAGCTTGCGAGGGCTATATCACATCCAAAGACACTAAACCAAGGGTTTATATTGTGGTATATAAGAACTGTAAGTGTACTATATACAATATATAGTATGCTAGTGGTCACAGGTCTATATACAAAATATAAGACCTAACCACATCAAACGGTTGCCATGGTAGCATACTATATATATATATATATATATATATATATATATATATATATATATATATATATGTGTGTGTGTGTGTGTGTGTGTGTGACCAAGCAAGCGAAAAAGGGTCAAAAGTAACATATTAGGTATAGCACAAACCAAGTAAAACTAAATTCAACTTGAAGTACAGATAACTTCTTTAGACAATGTAGTACTGCTTGTGTTAGAAATCATAACTGCGAGCAACAAATGGACATTCATATTTTGATCAAAATGTTTTAATTATGAATAATAATAATCTTCTGACACCTGGAACCCTAATTTAGATAGTTCACTGGTCTTTCTCTAGTCAATGCATATGACTTGTGACATTCATAATGCATTGTATACATTATTCAGGCTACCATATATATGTGCACATGTGCAATACATACACCTGCTGCACATGTGCAATATCAATCTAGGTCCTCAAGGGGAGGATCGTGGCTGATGGCCATCATATATAAAGAAATAAGCTGCAAACACTGAAAAAAAAAACAATGGGAAACTCACAGAGTCATGATCTATTTGAGCAACTTGAGTCACAAAGAAGAGAAATAGAAGAACTAAAAAAAAAAATCAATATACTAATTCAAAAAGGGGAAAAAAAGGAAGAACAAGAAGAGAAACAAAAAATGAAAGAATTGGAATTCAGAAAAAGAAAAGACCGTGAACTCAAACGAAAAAGAGAAGAGGAGGAAGAGGAAGAACAATACATTGAGTGGCTGAGGAAGGAAAGGAAGGAGGAGGATGAGCGGGTTAAGAGGAGGAAGCGGTACTAATAATAATTATAATAATTGAAGTGTTACTTGTCTGATGGCTATAAATTAGAAATCATCAATTGTGAATTGTCAAATTGGGAGTATACTTATATAATTTCAAATTGCATGCCTTAGCATATTATGTGGAGACACAACATTTCAAAGACCATCACTAGCAACCACAACAAACCTCTGTATAGACAAATCAAGAGGATCAGGAAACAGCATACTTCGAACATCTAAATACATTATGGCATGGCAACATGTGCACTAATTAAGTATTCCTTATGTGGAGCTGTGTGTTGTGGGCTGACACTTCCACAATGATGTGTTGTTTATTTAATGTCCCAAATACAATAATTATAATATCAAAAAAATTCCTGAACATTCTGATTATTGATTGTAACCACTTGTCACTCACTATATGCTATGAAAGACACATCATCAATACCTCACTTTAAGTACAATGAATTGGTTTTCTTCACATTTTGACTAGGTGGAATCATCAATACATCCTCCTGGTTCTACAGCATGTTTTCTCTTTAATCCGAATAACATGTTTATTAGTTTATAACACTTCAAGTGTTACATTTTGTAGTGTACATGTGTGTGTACCTATGTAACATTGACTGATCCCAGACTAAATTAGGTGTATTGGAAGTAGCATCTGATGGTTTCATTTCAGCATTATTCGTAATTAATGTTGAGTTTGTCAGTCTATGTAAACCTTTCCTGGAATGAGAAGATATGGATATACATCAATGCATAATTACACATAACTTGTATATACATATATGCCTATAACTGTATCATTGCAGTGAACAGACTGCCAACAGTGAGTAAACACACATATAATATAATAATATTCCTACTGACCACTAATACTAACCATGCACATATATTAGCTATGTATGTCAAGCTGTGATCACTATCACAACATAATTACAACTTGACTATATAATTTTATATATATATATATATATATATATATATATTTATATACATGTATATTATATAGTATGCTAATAAGTCCTATATACAAAATATAGGACCTGAGTTTGTGTCCGAGGATGTGATATAGCCCGAGCCTGCGAGGGCTATATCACATTAGAGGACACAAAACAAGGGTCCTATATATGACCTGTTAGCATACTATATGCAATATATTGTATGATGGTGTCATCTCCAGCATAGTGTGTTCATGGAAGGTCTATATACAATATATAGGACTCACCACATAAAAGGGCACCATCATAATATAGATAGCTAGTGTATATAATAATATAAATACAAAATGATTTGAGCTAAATAATAATCACTAGTGTAGATAGCTAGTGTATATAATAATATATATAATAATCACTAGTACTAGCTATAGTAATCACTAGTACTAGCTATAGTATCACTAGTACTAGCTATAGTCAAAAAATTATGCACCTCTAAATACTTAGAATGAACATGGAAATAATTTGTGGCAGTAAGACAAGAGAAGATGCCTTAAAGGTACTGATTAGTTTACAAAACACCTTTGAAAAAATACCATATGTGGATGTACTATATAGCTTTATAGTGCTGGTACTGATTAGTTTACATAACACCTTTGAAAATTTGTGAAAATTCAAATATTGTTCATTAGGAGTGCATGAACTCCATCAAAAGTGTGGAAGGAGCATACATAAAACGCTGTATCAATCTTTGTCGAACGAATTGCACAAAATTCCCATATATGGGCGAACACTAAGAATAACAAAGCAGAGGTGCTAAGTGGCTGATCATACACAAAAAGTTACCAACAAACCATGCCCAATGCACGTGGAGCTAGTATACTAGTATAGTATTAACGTAAACACTAATGCAGTTAATAACTGCATTAGTGTTTATGTTAATACTATACTAGTCAGTTAGGAGAAAGGCAGCTGTAGTAAGTCTACGTCCCATAAAGAGAACTAGATCAACATCGCTTGCTTCACTACATCAAGAGGCAACGAAGAATATTGGAGTGTATAAAATATGTGGCAGCCCAAAAAGAAAAGGCTACAGGCCAAAACAATGATAGATAGACTTCACAAGAACCGACTTTAAACAAACTCTTCAAGTGCAACGGCATCCACTTCTTTCACTCTACTTATAAGATACTTCACCTCCTTCAACAGCCTCTAGTAGTATGTTTAGCTTTTGTTGCGCCATATATATGTATTACGTGCAGGATACGGCACTGGGTGCTACGTGTGTACATTTACCACTAGCACTTGAAACACATTATGAAATCATTATCTCAAGTACTTTCATTCGACAAAGGTTAACACACCTTTTGATATAGCTGTTGTACGCTCCTTGCGCTCCTGGTAGCATATTAATTGATTGAGGTACATGTATGTATATAATTATTACTTTTCAGTTACCAGCAGCCATTTTATTGTCGGATATCTCTAGTTGGTGGTCATGAATACTACTACTCAAAACATGAACAGCTTCACAAGCTAAACATGTCTAAATAGAATATTAGGTGAATCACTGTTATTACTGCAAAGGTGCATTGATATACAGATCAACATTTCATATACAAATCATTAGTATTCCTTTAGTATGAAGGATTGATCAATGTTTGGTATACAGATCGAGAGTCTGTATAACACAAAATACGTACACATTCTACATGCCAATGATATTCCAGGTCTGCATACCACTGATATCTACATCCATGTCAGCACATTTTTAAGTAATTGTATCTATCAAATAACCATTAACATCAATTGTACCAAAGCAAAGAGCCAACTACAAAATGGCTGCTTCTAACCAAAAGATATGAACTCAGCACTTCAAGATATACCATTCATAGTGTTTGTAGTTTTTAATCTATTAGTTGTGAAATCAGAACATCCAAATATTCTATCTAGACATGTTTGTTGAGTGTATGTGTACATGTACATGTTTTGAGCATTTTAAGTTGTCATATCCATCAAATAAACCTGAAGGTCAATTGGACCATAAATATATATGCACAAAGTAATATTATATATTAGCTATGTATGTCAAGCTGTGATCACTATCACAACATAATTACAACTTGACAATATAATTATATATATATATATATATCTATGTATATATATATATATATATATACATGTATATTATATAGTATGCTAATATACAAAATATAGGACCTGCATGAGTTTGTGTCCGAGGATGTGATATAGCCCAAGTCTGTGAGGGCTATATCACATTAGAGGACACAAAACAAGGGTCCTATATTCGGTATATAGGACCTATTAGCATACTATATACAATATATTGTATGATGGTGTCATCTGCATAGCCTGGGAAGGTCTATATACAATATATAGGACTCACCACATAAAAGGGATGATATCACCATCATAATATATACATAATAATAAGGTATTGCAAATTCATATAGGAATTTGTGTTATGAAGTTATGTAATAGTCTACAACTGTATGTTAGTAATAAACCTTTCCTATTGTGGTCCAGTATAAATGTCTGTTGCTTGCAGTTAGAGTAGCAAACAGAGCATGCTATTTTACATTCTAGGGTTCGGATTTTCTTGGTGTAGTCCACCATATGTATGACTCTAGTGGAAGTGATTCTGAAGACGAACAGAGAGAGACAGAGAAAAGAGATCAACTTAAAAAACTTCATGAACAATTAAAGTCAGTGCTAATCATAGATACACTGTATGGCAATCTGAAAATTATATTATATTAAAGTACTTCAATTGTAGTGCCCCATGGGGAGTAACTTAAGTAAAATTTCAGACTTAGCTGGAGCAATTTTAACAGCTGAAGTCTACCAAAAATTAACAGTACAATCTATCTGAGATGCCAGCTCACTCTAATTTTCAAGGAATAAAAATTCTTATTGCTCTGTGTATAACCAGTGTATTTTTGTGGCCATTCTGAACGTCTGCATTTCTAAACTTGTGGAAGTCTGAAATTCTAGATACCTCAGCAAAAATTTTTGAAAAATGACACAGAATGTTAGAATTTCAGAAACTCAGAATGTTAGAATTTCAGAAACTCAGAATGTTAGAATTTCAGAAAGTCAGAATTTTAGGAAGTCAGAAATACAGCAAGTCAGAATTCACAATTTTAGAAAGTTAGAATTTTAGAAAGTCTCCTATTAAAGTTTGTCTTCATTTCTTTTCACTAAGACAAAACTTGAAAGAATATGGGAACGTTTACTAGTCCCACAAGACTCCAGAATCAACATAGCTATTCAATATAGCAGTCCAAATTTCTCAATCCATTTATCCGAGGTAATACATACACACTGTATCACAGTCTTGCAGATATGTACTTCTCCAATAATGGGTATAATTATATTATCTCTAAAAAAATATGTACCAACTGAAGTACATATTGAAAAGTATAAAGATAGTGTATTTTAAGAATAAATTAACCACAAAGTGATATGAGGAAATATAATGAGATAAACAAAATTATAATACTTTTAAACACTTGGAACATAATGATATTTATCTTTACTTTTTGTTCAATTTGTAAACTGCCTGCACTTTGTATGGACTACTTAGAAAGAACATGGAAATCGTTTTGATCTTATTTTCATTTCGATAGACGAATAGTGATTAGTTTTTTCATCAGGTTCGGTCACATTTACCCAATCAACATGTTCTGAAAAGGGTCCAACTCGATAACAGTGAGTGTACCACCATCCAGTTTTTATTATAAAACTACAATGGAAAATCTTATGCCAGTCATGATCACGATCCACAGTTGAGAACTGGGCTCCATTGTGCAAAGAAAAAGCATCTGGAAGGTTTCCACCACTGTAGTTTCCAACAGTTAATGTATAGTTAGTTTCTGGTCCACCAACAGTAAAATAATCGTATTGTGCCCATTTCTTGCCATCATCTATGTCGAATCGCAATTGAGTAGTAGTATTTGAAGTAAGATAATGCAGAGCATCCAGTCCAAGCCAGAACTCTTTATTCAGCAAACCAAATCCTTTTACATACTTGTTCCACTTCTTTTCGAACTTACTCTTGTTCTTGTTTCTCCTTCCGAAAACTAACCATCCATCACCGGAAGTTTCCATATCGCACATAATTCGAGTGCTTTCTGACCGATCTAGCCAATACACACCACTTTTGCGACCAAGTAGAAAAACATCACAGCAGTCTTTCAACAATGTTTTTTGTATACATTTTCCAGACAGATTGTCTCGCAAACTCGCGATCACTGCCGGACAGCTGTTATAAATGTCACCCATTGGGTGAGTGACATTATTTCTAATAATTGCGTTTTGAACGAAACCGTTGTACTTCTTTGATATATGGGAGCCTCCACAAAAACACAATAGAACAATTAGGAAATAAGCAGAGGCAGAGGGTACCTCCATTTGCTTTCAAAATGCCAATTTATAAAACTGATCCAACATAGCTGGTTATCTCTTTTGTAGTTAGTTGAACCACGCGGTGGGCGTTGTCCAAAACACTCATATTTTCATTTCCAGGTATATAATTTGTGGGAAGCAAGCAGTGATGCAGTAGAACAAAGAGAAGATGCCTTAAAAAGATTAGAATCGTTTGAAGAACATGCATGCTTCCTCTCCATCAAGACATTTCTCCAAGAGTAATTATAATTATAATTCATGATAATAATTTACCACATCAAAGTTAGTGGTTGTTATGTGTGTGTAGCCATTACAATACTGTTTTTTTCACCAGCCAATTCTACAGTAGCTAGACTCAAATAAGCGAAAACTAGAAATGTTTTACATCAGGTAGGCATAATTTGTTGAAAATATTAATTTTGCCTGCAATCACATTTTATACAGCAACTTCACAAAATCGATTGTCAAGTCATTTCATGTGCGAAGAAGCTGAGGAAATTTAATAATGTCTTGACATACAAGGTACATTAGAGTGAATTTATGATTTACACTGTTGGCTAACCTACTGGTGGGACCAGGAGTATTGAGAGACTTAAATTCCTGAATTATTGATCCTAGAGGTAGATATAGGGAAGAGTAGAGTTAATTATATAGTAATCCAGTAAATTTGTTAATGTACAGCCCTTGTAGTTCTAATACTAAGTCATAATAAATATTTATATTCATTTTATGCAACAGATCTCAGTTTTTGGAAAGATTTCTTTAGAATAAACCTGCTGAGCAGATATAGATTTGGAATCAGAGAATCAGAACCAGACAGATGAAAATAATAACTAAATAATGATAATAATGGTATAACTCAAAAAATATAAATAATGATATACATTTGTAATAAAGATGGAGTTATGAACAATTAAATATAGTAACATGAAACATGATGTAATCATTATGGACTAGAAGGCTGTTGCATTAAAGATACAACACTTGTTTCTTTGTTTACTGAAGGCACAAGTTCTTCTATATTTGTTCTTGAATTTGGGATTGTTCTGATGCTGAATTCAGCAGCATATGTCAGTAAGATACTATCAAGGCTGACACTGACTGTTGAACTCTTAAGTTTGGTCTCGTGATGTTTTTGTCGTTTAACACGAGATGTTTTGGGTGTTTGAAAACTACCCTTCATGAATGTTTTTCTCGACAGGGGATCAATTATCCAGTAATTACATTGTGCACTTTCCTCTTCCTTTGGAGCAAAGGGTGCTTTCCTAAAACATTCATTTGTATTGAGGCAATTACGAACAGCATTCTTCCATGCACGTTTAGATCGGTCATAAAATGGAAAAGTGGTTGATATATAATTATATATATCTGATGTTGTTGACATTCTACGAGGAGATGAACTGATAGCCATTGCTATCAAAGCACTGAATGAATATGGCGGTTTAACATATGATTTTGGCAACAATAGGTTCAAATTTTGAAACATTGATGGAGACGAATAAGAATCATATGTCAATTCAATATCTTCAATTTCTTTCACACTTGGTTCCGGAAATATTGGAATTGGCATAGTTTGGGGATCTGTTGGTATGTCGGTATTTGTACTTTGCTCGTACCAACAATCTGGAGGTGGGTGTTTACAACCTTGTAATATTTGAGAGAGAGGTGGAGAAGGAAAATCTCTGTGCGATGAATAACACTGAGAAAACAGTGGTCTAAATTGGTTTCTTATCTGATAATAAGGAGTAAAATAAGGGGCAACTCGTTGGTTGCATGGAGGATTTAATATCGTAGGAGGAACATATGGTGGATCAGACAATAATGTGGATGAGTCTGGAGGTTCGGTGGATGATATATCTGCTATTGATATAACAAGCTCTTCATGAGGTTTAGTTTCTATATTTTTTATCACTGATGTGTTTGCTATAGCTCCTAAATTGGCTGATGAAAGAGATGGTCTTGGTGAAATGGGTGGAGGTGTTGATAAACAATATAGAATAGGATTACAATGACTTGTAATAGATGAACGATAAAATTCAAAATGAGAATCTGTCATCCAATTGCAATCAGTTTGAGGTGGTATAATAAAGTAATTCAAAGGTCCCCTAAACATGAGCTCGAATCTCTGCTGTGGAGTGAGGGATATAGGCGAAATGAACTGGACAGCTGACACACCACTCCACGAGGTTGTAATGGTTGCCAATGTGGAAGCTGCAATGATGATGGTTGACGAGACATGTTAGCTCCAAAACTGTAGTTCGTCAATAATACATGCAAACATATAAAAGATTTGCATCATCAACACGATAATTGTTTATACACAAGATGATAGGAAAAAAACACACATATATATATAATACATTTTCGATTATTATAAATAGAAATCATATAAACAAGACTCACCAGCGATTAGTAGATCTACTTAGTTTTTACAAAAGCTGAGGTGAATCTCGAGAAGAAACTGACCATACAAATTAATTACATGACATCATCACATAAAATATTCAATCACGACTTTTCGATAATTGCATTTCAGCCTAAGCCATGGCTGTGACGAGACCTATAGAGAATCCAGCACACGCTAAGGATAAATGTGGCTGTCAGAAACTCTGCTAAAACCAGTCTTTCTCAAAACTGTCCATCCTCAGCACCAGCTTCACTCAACATGATGTATCTCCTGTACAAGTTGAATTTCAGTCTACTCCAACTACAATGGCAATTGATATTCATCACTTACCACCAACCCTAGTCACTTTATCAACCTCCAGTTGTCGTTTCACCCAGTAGTTCTCCTTCACAGTATAGTAGGAAAGGAACTATTGATACTACACACACAACCAATCAAAGTGGTGATGAGTCGTATCAACCTTTTGTACTGCCTTTGTTTGGTCAGGCTTCAGTTGGTAGCCTGGAGTATGCTCAAAACATTGAACAACTTACACAACCTAACACTACAAGCTATAGACTCACCCATCTTCATGAATCAAGAATTGGAAATCCATCAAACTCATGCAGAGTACAACATGAACAACTTACACAACCTAACACCCCATTTAATCAATATGGAAATTCATCAAACTCAGAGTCTTCACACTCTTCTAGTATCGTAGAAACAAACCCAGTACAGCAAACCTCTATTAGTGGTATTCACTTGTATACATATGTCATTTATTCAATAACATTATATTATACCTGATGTATGTATCCATGTATGCTGTATACATGTAAATTGTTTTTGCACATGACATATTCAATAAAAGCAGATCTTTTAAATAACAATTTTTTGGATTAATTCAAATGGCTCTAAAACTTTGTGTGTTATGGTGAGGCCGGAGTCTGTGCAGAATACTAGTTACCATATCGGAATATTAATATTCTCGAGGATGCCAGTCCAGGATTGGTCAAGTTCCAATCCCGTTACATTACGTAAATATCACTATTTGATTATCAAAGTATTGACATGAAAATCTGAAATGGAAAGGAATATTGTGTATAGTACTACAATGAGAGAGGAACTTGTAACAATTGTTGAAAGGCCTAAACAACAACAACAAAAAAAGAACTATAATTATATAGCTTCTCGCCTTGATGATTATTAGTTGATCTGTTTGTAACTGCCAAAGGCTATTTAAGTACTACTGGATATTTCAGTTTGATGTGGGGAACCAATTGCTGCAAAAGATGATATTGGAATATTGTTTAACTCACTAGAGAGTCCTCTTTGAATGATTTCTAAAGTAGTATAATTTGCACGTTGTGTAGGAATATATGAATGTTGCGGATCAATATATGGTTCAGGCAGAAGTTCTTTTTCAGGAGGTGTTCTGAAGAATCGAACATCTTCTGTAAGCAGTTCCTGAAGATTTATCCAATCATCATCCTTCTTCTGATACTCCAAAACTCTGTATCCGTTTGTGCAAACTTTGGAAACCTCTCCACAGTCCATATACATTTGGGTTACAACACCACTTGCACTATAAAAAACTTTACCGCTACCGATTGGATACTCGGTGGAAAATTGCAGGTATAAATTATTACTAGTATTTTTAGCGATTAAAAAATAAATCGCTCTACCTAACAGAGAATGATTCTTCCGAAAACGAATGTTAAACGGAACTCTAACGTTGAGGATCTTATAAGTTTCTTCAGCGAAATATTCTTTTAGTAGTTGATGACCGGGCATAGGTACAACGGAACTGAAGGGTAGTATAGATGGAGTCTTCTGGGTTAAAGCTGGTGAAGGACCAGCAATGCTGGTTGCTTGCGTTACGGTTACAGGGTAACAAAAGGCTGGCTGGAGTCCTGCAGTGGTAACTATAACATTGCCTCCACTTATTTGTTGTGGAATAATATATCCAGTTGTTGAATCAGTAACAAGAGGTTTTTTGGATGTAGTTGGTGAATGACTATCAAGAGGTCTTTTGGGAGCAGTTGGTGAATTGACACTGTCTGAGTTCGAATGCAAGCGATTACTGTGAACGTCAAAAGATCTTTTTAGTTCTCTTACATTATCTATTACTTCAGAAATACCATACATTCCTTCATAGTTACAACATGCTCTGCAGACTGGCTCTGCATAATCATGCAGCAAGGCCCAGGGAGCTTGAGGAACTTCGCAAACAAAGCATTTTGTTCTTGGCACCAGTCTGGTGGCTGAGTTACCAGTGCTAGTCATAACTGCATGTAGACAGTCAAATACGCTTGAATGTATAAGAAATAACATTACACGTTCAAGCTATAATATATTATACTAGCGAAATAACATGTATAGGTCTTCATAAAGTCAATAATGTGTTATAGTCATAAAATAAATCAATAATTAGAAATGAAGATGCAAGAGTAATGATGAATAACAAAAATGAAGAATAACAACAATGCACATGCAGATGTTCATCTTATCTTTCTTCATCACTCTGTCTACCGTAGTATGTTCTAGTGTAGTATGGTACAACCAAAAAGCCTAAGAATGAACATTCCAATCCAAATCTTACACTGTAAAAAATGAAGTGCGTATAACACACCAAACAAGGGTGTTATACACATAGGGTGTTCAGAGCACACTTAATATTAGGTTTACTGAAAGGGTTTTAGTTTTGGTTAACTAACTTAAAGTGCCCATTATAAAGAAAGCATAGCAGTAGTGAAAAAGCGTAGAAGTAGAGAAAAGCTGTATCCGATTCCAACAGTGATATTGACTTGGTTTGTGAATCAGATGAATAAATTTTGATAGTGATATGAAAATGTAACTTGAACAGTGACTACATTAGTATGTATGTATGCACGCATATGTATGTATATGTATGTATGTATGCTATATATGTACATACATACATACATAATACATATACATACATACGTATGTATGTGTGTATGTATGTATCCTTCACAGTATAGTAGGAAAGGAACTATTGACTATCAACCTGCTACACACACAACCAATCAAAGTACAAGGTGAATCTCTAGAAGAAACTGACCGCACAAATTAATTACATGACATCATCACCTAATCACGATTCACGAAGCAAATTGTTGAATGTTTGAACTGCTGCTAATCGCTGGTGAGTCTTGTTTATGTATTATATATATATTCCTATCATCTTGCCACGGTGTATAAATAATTATCGTGTTGATGATGAACGCAACAAATCTTATATATGTTTGCATGTATTCTTGACGAACTACAGTTTTGGAGCTAACATGTCTCGTCCATCATCATTGCAGCTTCCACATTGGCAACTATTACAACCTCGTGGAGTGGTGTGTCACAGCTGTCCAGTTCATTCTAACTATCGCAGCTGTCCAGTTCATTCTAACTTTAGTTCATTAGGAGATAATATTTCTGAACGTCAGCCTATATCCCTCACTCCACAGCAGAGATTCGAGCTCATGTTTCAGGGACCTACCAATTACTTCATTATACCACCTCAAACTGATTGTGATCGGATGAAAGATTCTGATCTTGAATTTTATTGTTCATCTATTACAAGTCATCCTAATCCTAATTGCAGTACACGTTTATCAACACCTCCACCCATTTCACCAAGACCATCACTTTCATCAGGCAATTTAAGAGCTACAGCAAACACGACAGTGATTAAAAATATAGAAACTAAACCTCCATATTCATTCAGTGCTTTGATAGCAATGGCTATCCTCTCAACTCCTCGTAGAATGGCAACAAAATCATATATATATAATTACATATCAATCACTTTTCCATTTTATGACAGATCTAAACGTGGATGGAAGAATGCTGTTCGTAATTGCCTCCATACAAATAAATATTTTAGAAAAGCACCCTATGCTCCAAAGGAAGAGGAAAGTGCACAATGTAATTACGAATTCAGCATCAGAACAATCCCAAATTCAAGAACAAATATAGAAGAACTTGTGCCTTCAGTAAACAAAGAAACAAGTGTTGTATCTTTAATGCAACAGCCTTCTAGTCCATAATGATTACATCATGTTTCATGTTACTATATTTAATTGTTCATAACTCCATCTTTATTACAAATGTATATCATTATTTATATTTTTTGAGTTATACCATTATTATCATTATTTAGTTATTATTTTCATCTGTCTGGTTCTGATTCTCTGATTCCAAATCTATATCTGCTCAGCAGGTTTATTCTAAAGAAATCTTTCCAAAAACTGAGATCTGTTGCATAAAATGAATATAAATATTTATTATGACTTAGTATTAGAACTACAAGGGCTAAAAATGAAAATGAAATTAAAATGGAGTACTATGTATATGTTCATTACAATCTTACTATGAAATAAAGGTTAAGCCTGGTTCTTCTCATAATGATGCAAAGCCTTGGATCACATCAATGTGTTGTATTGTAAACAAGCTAGGCTTTCATCAACGCTGTTAAAACGAAATACCATGCAATGCGAGGATACAATCTGATTCACACCAGCTACGTTGCGTTTCACCAATCAGTTTTCAAAATTTCATCACAATGCTACAGACGCAACGCAAGGCTTTACATCATTATGTGAAATGAGGCCTTACACATGTTGTATAATCTAGAACATGGTATAGAATGTAAAACCATGATAGTTCTGTCAAAGCACACCCATGAAGAATTGATGTGGAAGATAACTCATTTAGTGGAACAGCAAGAATATATCGTTACTCACAAAGTGTTTAGACTCTATGACATGTATACATCCCTGCCTAGCTATATTATTAGTGTTTCTTGGAAATCACAGGTATATAGTTATTACAAGTTATGTAATTGGCATTATCAGCAAGGTGAATTTGTGCAAAAAGAACTTTTCCCATACCAAACCCCATCCACTATTTTGGTCAGTAAAGCCAACCAAACAAGTATGAATATGTGTGTATGTATGTGTGTATGTATGTATGTATGTATGTATGTGTGTATGTATGTATGTATGTATGTATGTATGTATGTATGTATGTATGTGTGTATGTGTGTATGTATGTATGTATGTATGTACATGTATGTGTGTATATATGTATGTATAGTTCTCTCTTTTTTGTTTCTCTTCTTGTTCTTCCTTTTTTTTTCTTTTTCGATTAGTATATTCAGTTTTCTTTTGAGTTCTTGTATTTCTTTTCTTTGTAATTCAAGTTCGTCTAATAAACTCTGTGAGTTTCCCAATCTTTTTTTTTCTCAGTGTTTGCAGCTTATTTCTTTATACATGATGGCCATCAGCCACAATCCTCCCCTTGAGGACTTAGATTGATATTGCACATGTGCACATATATATGGTAGCCTGAATAATGATATATATACACAATGCATTATGAATATCACAAGTCATATGCATTGACACTAGTGAAAGACCAGTGAACTAGTTTAAATATATAGGGGTCCAGGTGTCAGAAGATTATTATTATTTATAATTAAAACAATTTGATCAAAATATGAATACAGTCACATTTGTTGCTCACAGTTATGAGATTTTTAACACAAGCAGTATTACATTGTCTAAAAACGTTATCTGTACTTCAAGTTGAATTCAGTTTTACTTGGGTTGTGCTATACTGAATGTCACTTTTGACACTTTTTCACTTGCTTGGTCACATATACACACACACACACACACACACGCATATACATGTATATATATATTATACATATATATATATATATATATATATATATATATATATATATATATATATATATATATATATATATAATTATAAATACATACATAGATACATAATTAATATGTATATTATAAGTTATAGTATGCTAATACGTCGTATATACAAAATATGGGACCTGAGTTTTGTGTTCGAGGATGTGATATAGCTCGAGCATGCGAAGGCTATATCACATTCGAGGACACAAAACAAGGGTCCTATATTTTGTATATAGGACGTATTAGCATACTATATACAATATATTGTATGATGGTGACATCTTCTGCATAGTGTGCACATGGAAGGTCTATATACAATATATAGGACTAACCACATCAATATAGGACCTATTAGCATACTATATAATATACATATATATATATATATATATATATTTATATATATATATATATATATATATAATTATATATACATACATATAATTATATATGTATATACATATACATACCAAATGAATGATGGAATTTTAGATATCATCGAATTACAAGAATTTGAAAGTATCCTCCTCAATGGCATTTTTTTTAAGTAAAAAAACTCTCGTTGCGTACTGATTCTAGTAAAGGGTTGAGAGTGCAACTACATAGTATTGCAGCCAAATCAATTGGAATGCATTTAATTGTGGAGTATTAACAATTTTATTAACATAAGTAATTTAAACTTAAATTTAAATTTATTCAGCATTTTGATAATACTTGAAAATAGAGATTGAAGACAAAATCATATTCCAACACAACAGACTAATTATATTTCTTCACCTACTTAAATACCAGGATGCAACAAGTCTTGTTACTTAAACCCACAATAACACTGAGACTAGAGAGGTATAAAGGGTAGCCAAATGTTTTTACTTTGCTGACGGCAACCCATATATCACTTACACAGCAAAAGGGGAAGCAAAAGAAATTCATATTCACAGTGAATGTGAATGTGGTACAAATTTTTTGGAGGGCCTCCCGGTTCACCTGAAAGGAGTGGGAGGCTCGAATATTTAACAACAATTTGACGTTTGAAAATTTGTGTTAACACGAATTCCTTAGATCACTTGTGTTCAATTATACTATACGAAATCATTTTCAAAAAATTCAGACAGGCAATTTCAAAAGACATACGAATTGTGGATACTATAAATCCAAAAATTGAGTCAAAATACACTAATAAATTCCAAGTAAAGTGATAAGAACGTCTTGCTGGGTATATATATATATATATATATATATAGTACAATTATGACATCATCCCTTTGATGTGGTGAGGTCTATATTCTGTATATAGGACCTAAAGCAGGTCTATATTTGGAGAAATTAACCCATTAACAACATGCAATACTTTATTGTCAAGTATAATAGTATTTTATTGCCAAAACTGTTGTGAAATCATTGAGAATAAGTGATCAATATATAGTTTGGGAAAAGATCATCATGCAGTCAGACAGTACCAATCATGTAGTTCATTGATGTGGTGAGTCCTATATATTGTATGCAGGAGATGTCACCATCATACAATATATTGTATATAGTATGCTAATAGGTCTTATATACTGAATATAGGACCCTCATTTTGTGTCCTCGGATGTGATATCGACCACAGGGCAGTTATACAATTGCAGGGAAGTTATACAACCACATCAAAGTTCGTTCACGAGTACAGCAATGATATATGCCATATATCATCCCTGGTATGACGTCATGGTTTTGCACATGCGCAGTCACCGAAAGTCTAAAGAGAATGAAGGCTATGAAGTGTGTTCGACAAGTAAACACAGAAACGAAGCTCTCTTTGTCTCTTAAAAAAAGAACCAATAGATGGGCGTTTCTCCCAGGAACTATTCGTTTGATTGCCCCATATCGCCGAAAGTGTAAGTTGTGTTAGACTGTTACTCGTGTCCATTGTCCTGTTCTTCTTTGATGTTTCTGTTAGCTATAGAATATATTATATGTACCATGGCTTCTCAGTATATATGGCAAATATAAGACCCTCACACCTCGATATTGGCCCTCGGCTTCGCCTCGGGCCAATATCTCTGTGCTCAGGTCTTATATATCCCTCGAAACCATGGTATATATATTACATATATATATATGTACCATATATCTATATACAGAAAATTACAAAATTGAAGAACTAAATATTATTTTGTCATATATATATATATGACAAAATAATATTTAGTTCTTCAATTTTGTAATTTTCTTAATGGGTAGCTACATGCATATATATATCATACATACATGTACACTGGTGTTGACAACAATGTAAGCTCTTTGGTTTTTAGCTTCATTAGGCTATAACAACCATGGTCTTGATTTATAGTCTGGTCCCCAGTATGCCACACCACACAAAAAAATCGTAAACAGATTATTCTGTTTGAAGTGTCCCAATGGTATGCCACAGATTAAAGGTCATAACAACTGTGGGGCGTGAGTTATGGCTGATTAAAAGTTTTCTTCCAGTTCATTAATTGCATGCATGTGATGTGTAGCAAAATGCTTGTGCACTTAGCTATCAACGACATATATATATATATATATAATTATATATATATATATGGTCCAATTGACCTTTAGGTTTATTTGGTGGATATGACAACTTAAAATGCTCAAAACATGTACATGATATTATCAGGAAAGAAAGAAAGAAAGAAAGATGTACACATACGCTCAACAAACATGTCTAGATAGATTATTTAGATGTTCTGATTTCACAACTAACAATTAACTATAGTGGAGGTTTTTATATGTCCTCAACATGAATAGATTAAAAACTACAAACACTATGAATGGTATATCTTGAAGTGCTGAGTTCATATCTTTTGGTTAGAAGCAGCCATTTTGTAGTTGGCTCTTTGCTTTGGTACAATTGATGTTAATGGTTATTTGATAGATACAATTACTTAAAAATGTGCTGACATGGATGTAGATATCAGTGGTATGCAGACCTGGAATATCATTGGCATGTAGAATGTGTACGTATTTTGTGTTATACAGACTCTCGATCTGTATACCAAACATTGATCAATCCTTCATACTAAAGGACACTACTAGCACAGCATATCTGAATTTCATTGAAAACATATTTAACTACTTTATTGCATTTACATTGATTATACATTGGAAAAATATTGTCAAATGTCTGAAAGTAATATAAATTTAAATGTCTGAAGAACATTTGAAGTTTAGTGGAATTCTATCTCAATTTAGTCTGATATTATGTATTACATTTTTACTGATGCAATTAATAATTACATGATATTTATTAACTACTGTGCTGATATTGCCAGCGCTTTAAATACAACATGTTAGAAGGTTAAACTCTCATTTGAAAATAAAGACACATTAAACATGAATTAATAACACAACTAAATTTATAATTATTAAGACACATTACACATGACAAAATTAATTATAAGTATATAAATGTTAACCCAACTATAGCACAAACATTACAAAATAATATGCAGCAGTAACGCATAACGGTATATACCAAACACAACTATAACTAAATATGTTACATGTCAATTTTTTGCTTTGGCTTTGGTTGCCTTTTACCCTTCACAACTGTTTCTATGAAAATGTCTTTTGTCGGTGGTATTCCTAATACATAACCTCCATTTGGTACATTTTCAACTAATTTGTCAATTTTCCAAAGAAAAGTATCACCTTTCTAGAAAAACTGACATGTGAATACTGTTATTAATCAACAAGTGTAACTAACCTCCAGGTGGTGAAAATGTGTTTTTGATTCCGTTATTCTTTCAGGTAACTCTAGATCTATTTCAAATTCATGATCAGGGACAAGATGATCTTTAAGCATCACTTCACCATACATGTCTTTAATTGAAGGCAGTAAAATATAGTAATATTTTAAGAACACATATATAGTTATGTACCATTTCTAAGTTTTGTGAAGGTGCCTGTAGCCAGTGGCTGGCCTTTATGTATGATAACAACTGGTTGTCTACAAAACATTACTTACTATATTAATTAGGATTGAAATAGTATCAATAAACATACCCAGTCTTAAACTTTAATCTTGACTCTTTATTCTATAAAAAGGAAATTCAAATGGTGGCTACATGTAACGTAAAAATGTTACCTTTGATTTAATGCTTGTCTTGCCCTACTGGTCATGGTAATGATGAGACATACAGAACCACATGGTAATATTATGATAACCTTGGATTTTTGTAAATGTCCAGTAGATGGTCCTGCTTCCTCTTCAATATCCTACATTAGAGTACAATAAAGTGACTATGCTTAGTAATTATGATTATGTTACCTTTTGCTTCTTTTGATACTTGCCCTATGTTAGCAGAGATTATAATGACTGAACTGTTAATATAATTTAGAAAATATAATTTTAGTAACCTTAGATCTATGAACGTGTAAATTACTATCACGAGCTCTGCTCTGTAAACAGAATATGCAATTTAAGTGCAGTAATGGTGATATCAATACCAATCTACAACATCACCTTCATTTTTTTCTTTTGAGTAGTTTTCTACAAGAATAAATGGAAAACATTTAGACACATTAAGAACTATTATAATATAATAATAATAATAATTCTAAACAATAATTTAGAATACCTTGGTCTCACGTTCTGTTTCATCACTACTACATGTATTTGATTGAGTTGATTCTTCTGATGACGACAGTTGTTTTCTTGCCTTGTGCTTCTACAGAGACAAATTTGATTTGTACAGTAGTACTATAATTGGAGATAATAAAAGAATTCACCTTAACCTTTGTCTTCCCATGCTTCTTCTAAAATTTATTATTAGTCATTATAATAAGATATTGTGATACACATGTACCTTAAGTTTGCTGTACTCATTTGTACACTTTCCTTGTTTCTAAATGTAAGAAATTATAATCCTTTACACATCACATATACCAATGTCTGTTCACACAGCACTTAGTTACCCATCTTTCCCTGCCCAGGCAAAAAACAATCCTCTATCAATCCCTGTATTGCATCTTCAACAGCATCATAACATATACCTTTCTTTCATAGTGTTTTGCTTCAATTAAGGATTTAGACAGTATTGCATCTATTTCCAACTCATGTCCTTTTAAAACTGGGCACTGGGTATAGATCTGTCAGAAAAGGAACCAATATTTATTATAGTAACATTTACCTTTATTTATACCAACCCTATCATAGATATGCTTTAGACGAGATGGGTTAAGGTCTTTAATTGTTCCCTTTCCCCAGATTTCTGCTTCTGAAGCAGCTTTTTTGAGCATGTGCTACAAAATTAATTATAATTATGTATTATATTTAGTGTTTTTTAGTTAACTACAGTATAACTATGACTAAAACACCAAAGTATTGACTTTTACTTAACCAAACTATAATAACTAAATTACAAGTCTGCAATAACTATAACTACCTAAAATGAAAGTATTAGGGATTTTTAGTTAATAAGACTGAAATTCAATCTTTGTTTATTTACTAAAACTATAATCCACAATATCTTTCTTTTACTAAAATTATGATCACCTTTGAAAACTATTACAAAAAAAATCCGAGTCTACTTCAACAAAACATTGACTAAAACAACACTAATATACATGTATATATATATATATATATACACGATATCGTTTTTGTGTAAATTGCTAGTTTTGTAATTATTTTCACTAATTAACGAAATATCTTACCCTGAATCGTCGTTTAGCAGGTGTACTTTTTCGACATCTGTCTAAGTATTGCTCTGCAGTAAATTCTTCTGGTGCACTGTTCACATCTAAACTTAACACTTCTGTGGAAAATGAATATTATTATAAATTACATACATTAATCTACCTGAACTACTACCAGGAACATAAGCTTGAACTTCATTAGCTACAGCAACTGTATTAGTACTACCTGCTCATGCAATAATTCAGTGGCAAGAATGAAAAAAAAAATATACGAACTCATGAGTACTATATGTAATAGTATGATATCATATACCTGAACTACTATATGGCAGAGAACCTTCAGTTCCTATATCCACTGAAGATGTAGCACTAGGAGTGCATGGCAACAATCTTGTCAACTCCTGAGATCCTGCTAGTGATTGAAGTAGGTGCAGTAATTCGGACATTTCATCCTTCTTTGCTTGTACTTCAAATCTGTAATTGATGCAGACACAAGATTATATGTATTTTTAATAATAAATTATAGCAATAGGTGATAATTTTACCGATTGCAGCAGCCATATCTCAAATCTTTTGAAGTTGCCTCACTGTGGAATTGTCAATGCGCATGCGCAAACATCATAGCTAATTATTAGGACGGGCAGTCACGCCTACGATTGTTACCAAGTACTAAAGTGCAAGCTGCAGGATGGCAGAACCAATATACTTTGATGAGAGTGTTGTTTCTGGATGTAACATTGCTTTTCAACCTTGTGTTCAGAGGCAAGATGACACTGAAAGCGACCGATCTGGAAAGAGAAAAAGAAAATCAACCACTGTTAAGAAAAAACTGAGTAAGGTGCTGATGTGAACCAAGGCATATATATATATATATGTGTGTGTATTTATAATTGTAATGATATTATAATCAGAGAATTATAAGCTACTACTGAACTACTGTAATTCCATTGAATTAAGTTAATAATACTATATTCATGTAATTAGTGTTGAAATGAATTTCCAAAGTTATAAATAGTTTTAAAGTTCTAACTTTCAATAAACTTTACTATTGATTATTACTGATGAAATACGGGAAATTAAAGCTAGTTAATATTTATGCATGATGTCTAGTTTATCTATGAACATTTTCTTATTCTATATAGTATTCCTGTCCGAGCAAATTTACTGACCCTTATGTTCCTCTGCCAGATGAGGCTCCATTGCCTACTAAAGACAAAATTGATTTCAAAAGAATAAAGTTCATCGATCCGGTTTCCTTACAAGAGATATCCTCATCCAAGTCTGATTCTGTTGAATTGTCCTCATCTCCTACTGATGAGGATGACAAGTGCTTGTCCAATATTTCAATAGAAGAATCTCTGTCTATGGCATCTTCTGATGGGTTCTCTGAATTTCAAATACCAGATTCCTTTGAATTTACGGAAATAGAAGAGGAAATGCTCTATCCTGGTTCATCTGTTAGTCTTCTATCTACTCTATCTATTCTGATGACTTGGTTTACTGACTATCCTAGCCTAAGCAAACAGGCACTCAGTCAGCAGTTTGTATATGAAATGTTGATCTGTATATCAATGCACCTTTGCAGTAATAACAGTGATTCACCTAATATTCTATTTAGACATGTTTAGCTTGTGAAGCTGTTCATGTTTTGAGTAGTAGTATTCATGACCACCAACTAGAGATATCCGACAATAAAATGGCTGCTGGTAACTGAAAAGTAATAATTATATACATACATGTACCTCAATCAATTAATATGCTACCAGGAGCGCAAGGAGCGTACAACAGCTATATCAAAAGGTGTGTTAACCTTTGTCGAATGAAGTACTTGAGATAATGATTTCATAATGTGTTTCAAGTGCTAGTGGTAAATGTACACACGTAGCACCCAGTGCCGTATCCTGCACGTAATACATATATATGGCGCGACAAAAGCTAAACATACTACTAGAGGCTGTTGAAGGAGGTGAAGTATCTTATAAGTAGAGTGAAAGAAGTGGATGCTGTTGCACTTGAAGAGTTTGTTTAAAGTCAGTTCTTGTGAAGTCTATCTATCATTGTTTTGGCCTGTAGCCTTTTCTTTTTGGGCTGCCACATATTTTATACACTCCAATATTCTTCGTTGCCTCTTGATGTAGGGAAGCAAGCGATGTTGATCTAGTTCTCTTTATGGGACGTAGGCTTACTACAGCTGCCTTTCTCTTTCCTAACTGCATTAGTGTTTACGTTAATACTATACTAATGTACTAGCTCCATGTGCATTTGGCATGGTTTGTTGGTAAAGTTTTGTGTATGATCAGCCACTTAGCACTTCTGCTTAGTGTTTTCATATATATGGGGATTTTGTGCAATTCGTTCGACAAAGATTGATGCAGCGTTTTATGTATGCTCCTTCCACACTTTCAATGGGGTTCATTCACTGCTGATGAACAATATTTGAATTTTCACAAATTTTCAAAGGTGTTATGTAAACTAATTAGTACTTTTAACTCAGCACTATATAGCTTTATAGTGTACAATCACATCCACATATGGAGTATTTTTTCAAAGGTGTTATGTAAACTAATCAGTACCAGCACTATAAAGCTATATAGTGCACAATCACATCCACATATGGGGTATTTTTTCAAAGGTGTTATGTAAACTAATTAGTACTTTTAACTCAGCACTATATAGCTTTATAGTGTACAATCACATCCACATATGGCAATTTATTGTATTTTTTCAAAGGTGTTATGTAAACTAATTAGTACTTTTAAGTCAGCTTTATAGTGTACAATCACATAAACAAATGGCAATTTATAGTATTTTTATGGCCCATAGGGCCATCCCTATAATTCCTTTCCCCTGGGTTCGAACTATATATATATGTTTGTATCACTTGCACAAGTATGCATAGTATACATAGTTAAATAGATGTGTCATCCCAGGGGGCTCGATCAACTAATGGGCGTGGCACATAAAACAATGTGCACTCGAGTTACAGACTACAGAAGTAAAGACCAGCAGAAAGAATGTAAACTGTCAATACTGCAGTGTATTTAGCAGAAAAACAATATAAAGATAATGCAGGAATCTTTTAACAAGTATAAATTGTTGAGTTTCAGACGTTATCATTTAGAACCTTGAGAGAGCACTTTAGTAACTTAGTTTCTGTGCACTTAGACGGGAGTTAGACTTACTTCTTTAGGCCCCAGATTTCGTAGAAGCACACAGAAGGTAAAGACACTAGTGGCATCAGCAATGATTGATGCATAGTCATCACAAAGCAATTATAGGGATACTTTTTTCTCAATATATCTTGAAATATATATAATTATATATAGTATGATGGTGACATCATCCCTTTGATGTGGTGAGTCCTATATATTGTATATAGACCTTCCATGTGAACACTATGCAGGAGATGTCACCATCATACAATATATTGTATATAGTATGCTAATACGTCCTATATACAAAATATAGGACCCTTGTTTTGTGTCCTCGGATGTGATATAGCCCTCGCAGCCTCAGGCTTTATCACATCCTCAGACACAAAACTCAGGTCCTATATTTTGTATATAGGACGTATTAGCAGACTATATAATATACATATAGTTCAAACCTGTGGGAAAGCAATCATAGTGATGGCCCTACAGGCCATAAAAGTGGTATTCTTTCATCAACACAAATATCATTCAATATAGAATTCATGCATGTGTAATGAGAAAAGAATCAGGCTTAAGACCACAACCTTGTTTCAAAGGTGTATAATCAGTACTTTTAAGTCAGCACTATATACATGTACATTGTCCAAAGCTAGTGTAGGATTTCAACCATCACATCCACAAATGGCAATTTCATCCCACTGATTTTTTATTATTTTAATGATACTGTTAAAGCCAAGGTGGCCCCATGAGTCAAAAACTCAAGAAATTATGCGGTACGTGTTGAGTAAGTGTATACAACATGCCAAGGATGAACTTTGATGAGTTTTTGTTTATCCCCACCACATCATATAAACACTCCTCACATGACAACTTCTCAGGCTTAAAACTTACATTAATACACAATTATTAAAAGCTGTAGGTAACTTACAGATGCCAGGATATGTACCATTCAATGATTAAAAATATATATACATGTATGTACTAGTGGTCAAAGGTTTGAATGTTCGTGTGATGCACTTCTTATTCGAATTTTTTTTAAACTTACTTAATATGCTACTAATAAATGAGAGTAGGTGTGGTATTACGTGTTATTAAGTTAATAACATGTAACACCACGCCTACTATAATTTATTAGTAGTAGCACACGTTAGATTACTGAGCCAAGATGGCAACTAACTCTGGTGTTTGAGGCTTTTTTTTACGAGAAACGAAGACAAAGCAACATGCCATTTATGTGCGAAAGAATTAGGTAAATAACATACTTGTCAGTTAAGTAAAATACCTTCAGTTTTATAAAACAATTCCCTTTTTGCTAAAAACGATTTTTAAAAGTCAAAGGTTTGATCGGGTTTGAACATTCAAACATCATGAATTAACATTTGTTGGACCACTAATATGTATGCAGATATAACTATAGTACAAGTCAATAAAAAATTAATGTTTTGTATTTGTAGTATGACTGCAGCACGAAACTGATTGTATCATACAGTTAAAATAGTTTAATTGCATTTAAAATTTGTTAGTAATCATTGCTGATATATGGGCGAGATTTTACTGTTAGATTCTGACAGAAGAATTAACATCTAAACAAAGTTGATATTTCAGAAGGATAAGGTTCTATGAAACTTCGCCTACAGTCACTTTATTGCACGTGGAAATAGTAAAACGGTTGTCTTGACAATGATGGGCGTGACCATTTAATATGGCTGAGTTGTATCAGAATCTTTTGTCTTCATATATGTTACTAAAGGCTTGAAGCTTCAAAGTTAGCATAAGGACTGGTTTACAAATGTAAAGTTTCAGTTTTCTTGGTGAATACTTGATAGTCAATTTTTCTGTTATATAAAAGATTCTGTATATGATTTATACGATCTATTACTGAATATTTAATTAGTGCTTAAACTGAATTTAGCGTACTATGAAGCATGGTACAAGTGTAACACAAAAACAGAACGTTAACTTTTCATTAACATATACTGTATATAATTATGTATAATTATAGGTATATATATATATATATATACATCTCCTGACATATGCTGAAGAATTTTGTGCTAAACATACCCACATGTTTATGGTGCACAATGGACAGAAATCACATACATGTATATCAGGAGATGTTCCATGTCTACTCAGGTAGTACTGCTGTCCTACATGTATTGCCAAGATTGCAGCTTAGTATAAGAGGGATAAGATAATTTACAAGCCTGAACATGTAAATTAGCCAGTTTGTATTAATAATAAGTCTACAATGTGTTGTGATACACATTTCTTTACATACTTAAACACCAGGATGCAACACATCTTTATTACTTAAACCCACAATATCACTGAGACTAGTCAGGTAGCCTAGTTAGCATCATCTGCTGTAAAGCAATCAATATCACTTAGCCCAGGAGGCATTCATATACACTCCACACTAATTTTTGGAGGGTCTCCATTTAAACCTATTGGAGACCCAAATATCTATTGACAACTACTTCATAATTGAATGCAGCAATTTCTTGTTCAAATATAAAATGAGTTCAGTCATTGTATATGTAAGATGTGTGCACTGACCATAGTGACAAGGATACAGTACTGTATCCATCCCTGGCAGCACACACATCTTATAATGTACAATACATGTATATTGCAACATTTCGACTAGATGACTCCAAAAGCTATTACATTTTGTCTTTGGCTTCACTATATATGTGACTGAATTTGCAAAAATCAGGCTTATGGGATAAAATTTCAAAATTGATTTTTTGTATTACCTGAATAGAGTATTTAATTAGCTCCAGAATGATATATGATACATCCCAATCACGCAAAAGACAAAGCTACAGCGGGGGGTTAAACCTTTGTAGTCACAAACCCTTCATTTTGCGAAAAACGTCAATTATTTAATCATTAAACTTAATGATTAACAAGTGTATATAGAGAAAAAAACATCCCTATGATTGCTTTACAAATTTAAGTGAAGATAAAAGTATTCTTATGACTGCTTTGTGGTGTCCAGAATTCAGTAATCATGGCTGACTTTATCAAGCATGAAAGACAACAGCTTATTATAGTTATTATTTTGATTATCTACTCTCCTGACCTTTCAAAGGACCTTGTAGAACTTTAGGAATATATTTCAGGCAGAATAGCTAGCTATTAGTTACAGTTTCTACGTAAGCTCAACAGCTTTCTGTCTGCTGGTGTGTAGAGCTTGATCGCGCGTTCTTTTACGCGCCACGCCCATTAATTGACCGAGCCCCCGGGAATGATGTAACTTCCTTAACTACGTATACAACCCATACTCGCGTAGGTGACACAAACATATATATATATATATATATAAACATACATCGAACCCGTGGGAAAGCAATCATAGGGATGGCCCTACGGGCCATAAAAACATTTTATGGCCAATAGGGCCGTCCCTATGATTGCTTTCCCACGGGTTTGATGTATGTTTATATATAATATTATATACATATATACATATATACATATATATATATATATATATATATATATATATATATATATATATATATATATATATATTCTTGTGTCACCAACGTGAGTATGCGTTGTATACGTAGTTAAGTAAGTTACGTCATTCCAGAGGGGCTCGGTCAATTAATGGGCGTGGCACATAATAGAACAAGCGCTCAAGCTCTAAAGAAGTAAAGATTAATATAGAGCAGAAAGAAAGCTGTAATTTTACTATCTTATGTAGAAACTGGAACTAATAGCTGGCTATTCTTTCTAAAATATATTTCTAAAGTTCTAGAAGGTCCTTAAAAGGTCAGGAGAGTAAATAATTTACATAATAACTATGGTAGGCTGTTGAGTTGTGCTTCAGACATGATGAAGTTAGCGATGATTACTGAATGCTGGACACCACAAAGCAGTCATAGGGATACTTAAACTTGTAAAGAAATCAGAGATGTTTTTTCGCTATATACACTTGTTTAGGAGTGGCTAGTGAAGCGCAGAGATGTCCCCAGACTTCTCTGAAGGTGTGAATAGGCAACATGTTAATGTAGCTTTTTATGCAGTAAAAGAGTGATCACCCGAGTAAGTCATAACTTTCTATTTTCACTCATCTCTCAAAATTAATGATTATTCCATAAGCCTGATTTTCCCAAATTCCGACACATATGAATACAGTTTATGGTTAGAAGTCCATTAAGATTGCTTACGCAAATCGAAATGTGGGCAAGGAGTCTTAGTGCTAAACCCCGTGTAAATGTGGTCTAGCCACTCCTTGGCCCTGCCTCTGAGTGAATAGACTACACTTACGTGGGGTTTAACCCACCAGTCTTTAAAATAGTATAATTAGTTTCTTCATGTACACAATGTAAGAAGTCACAAAATTATGTTACATTTATATAGTCTATTTAATAAGAATTATGTTATGAGTACTGGGGTTATATCAGGATGTTTTTCTTCTTACTTGAGCATAAAATTATTGTTTTGTATTACTATGGTTATTACTTCATATAAGAATAGTATACTATTCTCATAATTTAGGGTTGGGAATTGGCTGAGATTCTGAAATCGATTATCAGTAACTTCAAGTCGATTGATAATCGATTAAAATCAGCGGAAGTAATTAGGCCAATTAAGTCAATTAATACAGGAAACTCCTCCCTTTTGATGATCAAAAAGGCTTCCTATCACTTTCATATTGTACATTATTTGATGCTTGAAAAGTATGTCTTCTGGAATATTCAGCATAATTGATATCACAGACTTATAATCGATAATCAGAAGAATTTTCAATATCAATTGATTAATCGTCTCAGCCCTAATAATTATACTTTAATAATGCCCATGTTTTCAAATGTGACCATGTGTGACCATGTGTGATCTTGCATACAGTACAAGTCAAATAAAGTTAACGATTCGTTTTGAAAAATAACTGTAGTACAAAACTGATCGTATCATACTGTTAACGTTGCATTAAAATGGTTTATTTGCGCTGATGTGTAATCACTGTTGTAGAGATAGCAAAATCATTGCTTAAATATGGGCGTGGTTAACGAGCCTAATGACCAAGATTTTACTGCTACTGTACATTCTCGCTGAAGAATTCAGACCTAAATTGATATTCCAGAAGGTTAAGGCTCTGTCCAACTGTCACTGTTCCTTATTCCATGTGGAAATAGGAAAATGATTGTCTTGACAAAGATGTGTGTGATCAACAAAGACAGTCGAGTTGTATCAGATTCTCCTGTCTTTATATGTGTTAAAAAAGGCTTGAAGCTTGCTTCAAAGTTAGCATGAGGACTAGTGAGTATGTAGACAACTCCTTAATTAACCCTTAGAGGACTGATGTCACACATGCATGTATGAGGCATTTGACCCCTACGTGGTTCGGAGTGTGTTCCTAGCATTACGAAGCATTCCAAATGCTTGTAATTGGTGTCAGGGACATTTGATTTTGTATGTCCCTGACACCAATTTGTATTTGTCATTTTGTATGCCCCAGTACTAGTCAAAAGAGGGCGGGCACTGCATTTGATTTAATCCTACGAAGCACTTAGGGATTTTCCAGTCCCAGTAAGCAAGTTGGTAGAAGTAGTACTCCATGTTGGAAAAGTAGCCAAGTTTGGGGTAGAGAAAGTGAACGGTGGCCAAAATATATGTAATAGAGGTGCCAGTGTTGGAAATGGGAAGACTTTTGAAAAACAAGCTCAGTCCTCTAAGGGTTAAGTTCAGTTTTACAAATGTGAAGCTTCAGTTTTCTTGGTAAATACTTGACAGTAAATTTTTCTGTTGTATGAACTGTTCCATATACTGTTTATACGATCGATCTGATGAATATTTAATTACCATTTAAACTGAATTTTAATCAAGATTTTGTGTACTACAGAGCGTATAACATGCGTAGTACAAAACTGAGTGTCAACTTCATTTTGACGTATACTGTACACAAGATTAAAACATTTACTATAAGTAGGGGATTAATTAGCATTACATTTGCATTGCAATAGTTCTTCCTGCATATAATGTCGCTACGAAATGTTTGTACAGCAGGGGGATATTTCCCTCCTAATTTGACTCCCCCCCCCCCCCCCCCCCATACACTACAAATGAGATCTACAAACTTAGTCATGTCAACCCGAATTATACATTAATACAAATTGTCCACATTCCTTAACTACATTTATATGTTCCACGCAATCTGGGAATTTGTGCAATCTGCAGATTGCATTATGCAAATTGAAGATTCGAACCACAAAATGCGTCAGATTGCGTGGAAGATATATAAATAAATGACATGTTGGAATGTGCCCAAAAATAGTATCACATATAACAACAATGCACTGTTCAAACCACACTCGTCGCGACTAACCACCTCTCAGATAATACATAAAGTGTACATACGCTACTGAGACAGAAGTACATGTAAGTATACACAGCACTAAATGCAAGTTAGAATCTGACCACCATAGAACACTGACAATATTAATAAATGATAACTCTGTTTACATGTATATCTCACCTTGATGTGCTTTCGAGATTTTATGACAAAGGTGTGGGAGGAGGGGCTAGAGGAAGGTAAATAAAAATGTAGGGCATTAATTAGAATTATATTTGCATTGCAATAGTTCTTCCCGCTATCAGATGGTATTAATTAGAATTAACCCGCTATCGTCTATACAACAATTCCTTTCCTGTATTCTAACATCTATGGTTAAACTCTAGATCTAACAGCACATACATACATCATACATGTACGTGTAACTATAACCTTGTGAGTGCAAAGTTAACATGTAACTAAAACTACAAGTGTATTTCTCTAAAGGTCAAACTGACTGAATTAAGACTAAAACTAACTAGAACTAATATTCAAAGACTATAACTAACTACACATACCTGTACATTAGTGGTAATAGTCCAAAGCCTGAGAGAAAGAGGAGCCTAAAAGTGCCTATGAATTTGTAAGGCAAAATTACAACAATAATTAACTTAAGCATACTACATGTACTTGAGTATATATTAATTGTGTCCACTAATAAATTTAACAATTTTTAATTTTCTGAGCCAAACATAATAAAACAATCATGAAATACATGTACATTTTTAGCATGTACTAATTTTAGCAATCATTACATTAAAAGTACAGTCAAGGTACATAGGAAATTTAAATTTTCATCATGAATTCATGATTAAAATATCTAATAGTGCATGCGCGCGCAAACACAAAGACACGCAGACACAGACACAGAAACACACACAGCATCTGTAATAGTAATAGCTTTGTAATAATTTTAATTATTAATCAAAAACGCTCATTAATTAGGAGAGCACATGGATTACATGTAGGTAAAGTTTTCAGGGGAGTAGGATTTTCTATAATCAATTCTGGTTCCAAAGGCCAGACTATCCAGGTCAGGAGTCCAATGAACCAAAGCATTAAAGCACATGTGAATATATATATACATGCACTTTGAAATTTAATGAGGGAAGGGATATAGCTACATATACATGTATGTTACTGAAATGTACCAGATTTTTCTTTGTGTCCACCTACTTGTTTGTTCTTCACTTTTGTACATTTAGTAAAGGTGCATGACAATTGTATAATCCCTCAATGTAAAATGCAGAGCAAGAGTGAGGCTTGCTTAACTCAGTAATGTTGCTTTAGTATGACAATAATGACCACTTTTAGTTAAATGCAGTTGTAACATGTAGTATGCCTAGTTTCTCAAATGTTAAATAAAGGTTTTAACTTTGAAGTGTCCATTATTGGCCAGTTACCACAAACATGGAAATATTGACAATGTTTTTATGACCCATAGGGCCATCCCTATAATTGTTTTCCCCGGGGTTGAATCTCTATATAATTATATATATATATATATATATTCATATTCTTGTGTGACTTTTTTGGGGGGTGCAACCAAGCTTACACTTATTTCTTCAGGACCCAGCTTTCAAGCACACAGAAGGTAGAGACACTAGTGCCATACAAAGTCATCCATCACAAAGCAAATATAGGGATACTATTTTCTCGATATATCTTGTTTTATTTGGTAGTTTGGGGTTATACTGTTAATTCCACTAATAATATTTCTCAGTGATAAAATTAAAATGGAACAGGTGTCTGTTGCTACACTTAAACGCATGAGCTCAGTCATGCTATAATGCAGTCAGAACTCTAGCTGTAAACAGAAAACCGTCGATATTTCCATGTACACTACATTACATTAGGAAACTACTGAAAGAGGTTTTAACTAAAACAACATTACTTAACTAATGTGGGAACTAAGATTAGCTACCACAACAGTTTACAGTGATCTTAGCACTCTCTTTGTAGACTTATACATAATGGTGTGGAAACAGCCATTCCTACGAGAGATTGCCTGACAAGTGAATGTCCAGCACACTCCTATACATGTAGTACATGTATGTGGAGAGCAGTTAATTAATGGCAACATCATAAGGCAGTTGGTTCACTATTTCCATACCCTGCATACATGCATGTCCATAAAGAGAGTGACAGCCTGCACCATCGCGAGAAGGTGTCACTGTGTCGCAAGCCCCCCTCCCTGCCACCCTCTCTCACTCTGCTAATACCTAAACCAGCATCTCATACACATATCTCACTGACATGCGAGCTGGCTGCTCACCATCAGGATTGCACTAGGAAGCTCACCATACAAGTTGGATCACAACAGAGTAAGAGATGCACAATCCCTTGTGAATACACACGTTGAGTGGTTCACAGTAGGGTAGGGATTGTCATTCCCACACCATCTTAAAGGTCTTTGTCTTGTGATCTTGGTCCCTGTATGCGTCTTCTAAACCCATCTAAACAATGGGGTGCATACAGGAACTCATGGACTTGATCTTGTTGGCTTGATCCCATTTTAATGATAGGGTGGGTACAGGAAGTCGTGGAGTTGATCTTGTTCTTCATCCCATCTTAATGATAGAGTGGGTACAGGAAGTCTTGCACTTGATCTATTCCTGTATGCGTCTTATAAACCCATCTAAACAATGGGGTGCATACAGGAACTCTTGCACGTAGTTGTGATTCCTGTATGCGTCTTATAAACCCATCTAAACAATGGGGTGCATACAGGAACTCTTGCACGTAGTTGTGATTCCTGCATGCGTCTTATAAACCCATCTAAACAATGGGGTGCATACAGGAACTCTTGCACGTAGTTGTGATTCCTGTATGCGTCTTATAAACCCATCTAAACAATGGGGTGCATACAGGAACTCATGAACTTGATCTTGTTGGCGTGATCCCATCTTAACGATAGGGTGGGTACAGGAAGCCGTGGAGTTGATCTTGTTTGCTTGATACCATCTAAACAATAGGGTGTGTACAGGAATTCTTGGTCTTGATCCTTGTATGGTTCTTTTTAAGCTTATCTTAATGATGGAGTGCTTACAGGAATTGCAGAAGAGCATAGTAGCCCCAAAGTAGATATTTTGGTCTTGATGACTCAACTATTACATGTACCTCCTGTCTCTCCCCTGTTCCTCTATCTTACATGTTTGAAACACCACTGTATGTCAAAAGCCTCATAACTGTATTATGTACAGCCAGTCAATGGTACATGTAAATACGATGGTGTTTCAAACATATAGTAAATACAGCGAGAGAGTGGGAATCAATATAAAAGAAAACAAAAGAAACAGGTGTTTGTAAATATTACCTAGTTAACATAAAAACAAATCAGCAATGATTAAAACTCTCTCTCTAGTAACCAAATGAGGGTAAAACCCCAGTAATTTTTACAGTGTACATGTACATGTAGCTTATTTATATTATCTCAACAAATATTCCCGTTATTTCCTTAGATTCAGTTCAAAAAGATCAAGTCCTTACAACTAGATGTACTGGGAGCAGTGAGTATGAAATACATGTGTGGCTTGTGCATATTCATTTGGATATGTATGATTGATTATACAATGTGTAATCATGTGTGGTAATCAGTGGTGGTCACATGTACAGTACATGACTTCTAAGTATATAGTACTATAGTATTACGTAATGATAGTAATGTGTGAATCCAATTACATTTGTATGTGATAACATAGTACTAAGGTGTAATACTGTGTAGTACATTCGAAGTACATTGTAAATGTACAGTGTACTTCACTGACAAAGTAGACTGTAGTCAATGGAAATACACATACAGTGATATTACAGAAAGAAAGAGGATTGTAGTGGATGTATGAGACCACCATGTTGGACAAATGAAAATCAAAGATGAGGTACATGTATACTAAGACAGCATGTGCACGATAAACAGGATAGACAGGATAGACAGAATGGACAAGATAGACAGGATAGGGAGGAAAGATTTGTACACATGCAAGATAGATAGGATAGACAGGATAGACAGAATAGAGAAGATAGACAGGATAGACAAGATAGACAGGATAAACAGAATAGACAGGATAGACAAGATAGACAGGATAGACAGGATAGACAAGATAGACAGAATAGACAAGATAGACAGGATACACAGGATAGACATGATAGACAATATATACAGGGTAGACCAGAAAGACAGGATTGCCAGTATAGACAAGATAGACAGAATAGACAGGATAGACAAGATAGACAGGATAGACAGGATAGACAGGATAGACAGGATAGACAAGATAGACAATATATACAGGGTAGACCAGAAAGACAGGATTGGCAGTATAGACAAGACAGATAGAATAGACAGGATAGACAAGATAGACAGGATAGACAGGATAGACAGGATAGACAAGATAGACAGGATAGAAAGGATAGAGAAGATAAACACGGTACACATGCAGGATAGACAGGATAGACATTGAAGGAGAAGCAAAAGCGAAAATTAACAACTAAAGAATGATAAGAATAGACTAGAAACAATGCTTGATAGTCTGGAGAGTGAGTTAAATATATCTCAAGTGGAGATCAAACCATGAAGGCAGATTCATTATCTGAGCTCTGAAGTGTAAGAGCCCCAGATAATGAATCTGTCTTAGTGGAGTTGGAAGACAAGCTTCTTAGTACACAGGATGAACTGTTAGAGGTCACTGATGTTGCTACAAGGTATGAGTGGGAATGTGAAGAAATGAGGAAGGAACATTGTTTCAAAGCTAACAGTGAGTTATACCGAGAGATGTAAACTGCACACAAGAAGGAATTAGATGCTCAAGATGAACTGATCTGTTTACAGAAGGAAAAGCTGAATAGGGATAAAACCAAGTGATACATGTAAATGTCTAGAGCTGTTGTGTTTGTTGAAGAGGCCAGTAATAGAGGAATTAGGTGGCACAAGAGATAGCTTCTCGGGGATGGTGTGATTACCCTCCTTGTCAAAGCAAGTAAGAATTATTGATTATGACTACTGGTAAACAGAAGAAATTTGGTAAAATGCATTTTTGACCCTACAGTGTTGTGGAATTACATCCTAATGGTGTAACTGTTAGACCAGTTGATAGACCTAAGACCAGATGATTCGTGCCAATAACTCTCTTGTCCCGAGGTGCTGCCTGATAGTATGTGTATAATTGCTTCTATAGAGAAGGAACCACACGATCATAGTGGTTCTTGCTCTCTGTGTGGTATATGTAGATTTTGTAACTGGACTTGGGCATGCACTGCGCATTAAAAAAAAGGGGGCTAAATTTAAGCCACGTACGATGCAACCCGAAGTCAGAGTATACGCAGACATCAACTTGGCACAAAGTAGCAAAAGCTCTAATCTCACGGTCAGTCCCCCAACCACAATCATCCAGATGTTTTGCCTTAATGTAATTGGTCATACTCTTAATAGGCTCAGTAAGAGATTCATCAGTGCCACAGCAGTACCTACAGAAACTAAAAGCATTGTCTCTATGTGTCATAAATTTGACAATTGCTTGCCGGACAGCTCGATGGTTAGATTCAGTCCCTGTAATTTCTTTAGAGAATGCTCTGAACAAGCAATTGCCATCTCCTTCAATCTTGTCACGAACATGGGGATCAATAGATTTGCAAGGTGTTTTACAAATTTTTTCATATGAAACAGTGACTACATCACCAAACCATTCAGCAATAACGTCTTTGGCAACAGATTTCCACTCCTTAGTGGGCAATGGACCAGTAACAGTGACTGTGGCCTTGCATTCCCCTAAAAATTCTACACATGAATCTTTGGCCTTGCTGTTATTGACATTCAATGAGCAGTCATCACAGTACCACTTACCATCAGGTACTTCAGTGATTCCCACACAATCAAGGTGAAACCATTCAATAGAGCAATTATGTCCATCACAGGCTATCATATCAATAGTTTCCGGTCGTTTACAAATGCAGAATAACTCTACATTACGAGACAAAGGGTCTGGACAGAAGCTCTTAGCTAACACTCGCACAGCATTACATCGAGCAGGGAGTTTCACCTTCTTAGCCAGGGAACACACCTGTAGACTGCTTCGCTTCCTCTCTATAGAATGAGGCGAACACACTGGGGTTGAAGTAGCAGGTTTTGATTGATAAAGACAACGAGGATTCGAGGGGCAGTTTTTCTTGTGACCTTTGCCTTGAGCACCACAAGTACATGGCTCATCATCGTTAACATAGTCCTCTTCATCATCATAGCCCTCTTCATAGCTGGAGTAACTTGAAATCAACTCATCGTCACTTGAAATACTAAAAAAATCTGCATCGTTGGAACGTCTGTCTTTGGCATCTCCTTCATCTTCTGCAATGTTGGTACTTATTGCATTACTGTATTTCTCGTTATGAGGGCAGTCCTTGTGGCTCGATCGGCAATGAGTCGTTGATCCACACTTACGGCAAAATTTCTTAAGTTGTTTGACACTACCTTTCTGCTTCGCAGGAGAATCCGTATCGTCATTCTCACCATAAGTGTCACCTCCATGTTTCTTTGACCACTCACAACGTTCTGCTGCTTCTTTGGTTCGCAATTTCAACAACTGTATTCTCCTTCTCTTCACTTTCTCTGTTTGTTTTCTGCCTAATTGCTGTCTCCTTCTTATGTTAGACATTGTCAAAGCCTCTTGAATACCTTCATACACTGGAAGATTTAGACGTTGGTACAAGTCAGGTATCCAGTGATACTTTGGACCTTGTTTCATATACATGTACGTCATGTTTGACTGCAAGAGAGCAAGGTTAGTGGAAAGCTCATAATGAAGTCTCTCCAGGCTGATGTCTTTTGGCCTAAACTTGGTAAATACACTGTGGGAGGCTTCTAACCAATTAGAATGGCCCCTTTTAAGCAAAGGATGAACAAGACTGTCTGCCATTGATGCTCTAAAGTCACACTCAATTTCATAAATGAGAGAGTGAAATGGGCATGTGAGTTTGTACCACGTAGTATAATCTTTTCCTTCACACTCAAATTTTTCTTTACCAGCACACTTACCACAGCTACACACTTTGAGAGCATGAAAATCACAACACTCTCTTGTTGGCTCTGCCCCCTCTGTTATCACTTTTTCCCATTCATGCACGTCACGCACATGTCGGGGTAAAACTCTCAGCCTTTTGGTAAATTCCTCAGCAGACTTAGCTGTCTTCAGAATATATGAAAAGTTATTTCGTGCTCTCATAATAAATGCATCAGTGAGACAACCACAACCTACACGGTGTTTTTCAACACAGTGACAGGATGTTTCAGCTATTTGAGGGAACTTGCTCTTGTGCAATTTAATAAACCCTGCCGGAGCTGCCTTCATCTTGGAGTACTTTTCAAGAACTTTCAAGTGAGCTTTGCCTGCATGGCCACCACAAATCATAATCTTACACTCCGGAAAGCATTCTGCTATTGGTTTTGCAGAAGAAGAGTCTGAATCTTGCCAATGGACAGCAATTTTCATCCCTTCCTCTCTAGCTCGCTTCATAACATCCCGTGCTGCAAATCCTTCCATGGATTTAGATGTTCCTTTATATAGCTCTCCCTCGAGTACGTCATCCCTACCACGTTGACACAAGTGTTTGTAATATAGCAGTGCTCCATTATAGTAGTTGCGAACACTGAAAGTGCCATTTTTGGAGTGGTGACCACGCGTCAACCATGCTGCGTCAGCACTTGTAACTGCCTGTTTCCATGAGCCAAGAGTGTGTTCGTCAATTGCCTTCATTTCTTTTTTGGCTTCCTCACACATCTCATCAACCATCTGCTGAACTACAGGATGCATTCTCCCGATTGTAAAGTAAAACGTATTGAAAGTGACGGCATCAAGTCCAAGAGATAGCTTTAATGCTTTATAGTACATAGCATGCATACACCCTGATATGATAAATGCTACCTGAATGGATGCCCCTACTTCAGTAGTATTTAGTGATTCGCTCTTTAAAGAGCCTTCAAACAATACTTTGGATATACCGCAGCCATTACAAACATAACTAATATTCACTGTACCTCCTAACCCCTTACTTTGTAATGAGACAGGAACTAGTATGCCATTGCAACCAGGCGTTACACAACAACGAATGCTGTTGATTGCTTCAACAAACACATTCAATTGTTTAAGGCTCACTACAATAATCTTTTCTGGTATTACTATGGGGTTTTGCTTTTTTAATGATCTTTCAGGAGTGGGAACGTACAGTGAATCATCGCTTACCTCATTCACTTCTGAAGAAATGTCCAAATCATCTTCTTCTGTCTTTGATACTTCAACTTCCTACATATGATAAAAGGAAATACATCATACAACTGTTATCAGATATATATATAATAGTTTGCAAAACAAATTTCTTTACCTTGTAATGAGAAGAAAAAGAATTGTATGCATACTATACTAAAACATATCAAATATGCAAATTTCTTTATTCAGTTGAATATCTGTTTTGTACAGTTATCTTTTCAACTAAACATTACCTTTATTTTTAATTTCGGAAATCCATTTACATGCATTATTTGTACAATACAGTATATATAAATCTTAAGGCTGCAACTAATTGTAGTTTTGGGTATCCAGATATTCGATTAGTTTAATGAACAAATATCAGGATATTCGCTTGCCTTTTGTCATAACTCGTTTCTAGTTAGAAATCAAATATTAGCTCATCATTTTGCTGTTTCCAGTTGCTATAGATGTTTATAACAACAGCAAAACTTGTTTAAACTATCCATTCAGTACTCCACAGGTGTAGAAAGTGGTAATGGAGCAAGAAACTTCCCTGCAGCCAATTTATTGTAATCATAATTTCACGTGTTCAATTTCTATGCATGCGCAAACATTAAACAAATATCCAAACGCTAAAAATACATTCGAATACCAAAATAACGAGCGAATATCCAAGCGAAGCAAACATCCTAATATATGTACAATACATGCACATTACATGTAAATGAATGACACGTATGTGAAATACCTTTTTATCTTCATTTTCATCTTCAGGTTGTTTTACCTGTAAGAATAAGTTAATACATAAGCTATAAGCTACAAAAAACGATAGATGGATACAGTATTTTTTATGGCCCGTAGGGCCATCTCTATAATTGCTTTCCACGGGGTTTAATGTATATATATATATATATATATGTTTGTGTCACTTGCGCGACTATGCGTTGTATACGAAGTTGCATCATTCCCGGGGGCTCGGTCAATTAATGGGCATGGCGCGTAAAAGAACGCGCGTTTGAGGCTCTTCGAGCTACAGACAAGCCAGCAAGATTCAGAAACTGCTAATAACTGTTGTATATAGCAGAGAAACAGTATAAATATTATGCAAGAATCTGTAACAAGTAAGTTTAATAAGTTGTTAAGTTTCAGATATGAGGAAGTCATCATTTAGAACCTTGTGGGTATACTTCAGTCAGTTCATCAAAGATCTGTGTACTTAGACTGCAATCAGGCTTACACTTACTTCTTCAGGCCCCAGCTTTCGAGTACACAGAAAGGTAGAGACACTAGTGCCATCAGCAATGCTTAATACATAGTCATCACAAAGCAAATATAGGGATGTTTTTTTTCTCTATATACACTTGTCATCAATGTGACACAAGCATACAAAATTTACATACATGTACATGTGTATAAAAGTATATGTAATAGTTCAAATCGGTGGGAAATCAATCATAGGGATGGCTGTGTGAGCCACAACTACTACTGCAGTAATCAGGGATGTATGGTGGTTAATAAATATGCTAATTACCAGCTTTATAATTTTATATGCTAACCATTTTCCATCTCTTTTCTGCTAAAACTTTCATTCGTTTTTTCATTATCTAAGAAGATAGAATAAGGTGATAACAGTACAAAGCATTCAATAATTAAAGTAATTTTTGGAATACATGTACGCGTGTGGGCAGCCACTTCCAAAACAAATCTTTATATAAAAAAAAATACGGAATTTACATGTATTGGGTTATCCTTAGTACAAACACAAATTTGTAATTGGAATTTTCTAAATATTTGTGGAGATTGCAAGCTGTAGTGGAAGGTACATGATACAATATGGTGCCACACACACACATACACAAACAAGTAGAAAGGTGCGTGATGGGCGTAGCACATAAAAGAACACACGCTCAAGCTCTACAGACCAGGAGAAAGAAAGCTGTGTAGCTTACAGAGAAACTGGAACTAATATCTAGGTATTCTACATGAAATATATTCCTAAAGTTTCACAAGGTCCTTTAAAAGGTAAACAGAGTAAATAATAACTATAATATGCTGATGTGTTGATAAAAGTTAGCCACGATTACTGAATTATGGACACCACAAAGCAGTTATAGGGATACTTTTTTTCTCAATATATCTTGTTAACAAGGAAATTAGTTACAGAACTGACTGTTTTGTACTCTTAATGTTGCATTAAAATCGTTTAATTGCATTTAAATATATCAATGACACGTTTTAATCCTGTCACATTGTTGTGGGTGCAACAGTTGAATTTGTATGGTTACCTTATACTCCAATGAACCTACTCACTATATTACAGTTCCTCTGAACCCTCCCTTTCATAATATAAAAGGGCTGCATTCACCAGATTGCTGTAGCGTTATGAATACTTGATTGTTAGTAGAAGGAATTCAAGCATCCAAACGTAACTTTTTATTGTAATGAGATGCTTCCTCAGTGCCAAGTATTTGGCTATATCACACTACACTCACTAATCCAAACCATGGGGGTAGGAACAGGGGTGTCTGGGGGGGCTGAAGCCCAACCCCTCCCCCCCCCCCCCCCATTTTTGAGAACTTATCAAAATTCAGTACAATGAACAACTCCCTGATTTATTTCAACTTTTTTGATAAAATATTTATGAAGGATGGAGGAAATCAATAAATTTACTGAAGTGATGCATATTTGATAAGACTATAACTATCCACACAGTGGCCCCCACACTTCAATATTGCTTCCTACCCCACTGCAAACTCTCCCCCACAAAAAATATATATACCTTGTTTTCTTTCCAACTTTTCATGTAACTTCACGTGGTCCAATACCGTAAAGTGTCTTTTTTATAATTTTTATCTTCAAAATACTCCATTCGTTGTATTACGTCATGCTCTTTTTTTAATCGATAATCGATTCAATATTGGAGGAAAAGGTGGGACTACTAAAGCAAGAAAGATTATAAGAAACTTTTCAGAAACGACGAGGAAATTTGCAAATACGAAAGCATATATAGATGCAAGAGGCGAATATCTAAAACACTACGAACGATTTTTTTTCAAAAAGAAAAGACGACACAGAAATCGGTTCGTAAAAAAAATTAAAATTCAATGTATTATTAAGAAACACAGGAATGTCATACAGAAATATCCATTCGCAGATTTGGAGTATATCTATAGCAGTTTTATTTCGCAAAGTGAAAAATAAATTATGATAAAAAGCTGTATATATATTTTGCAGTGAACTTTGCAACTTTTAACATTTCTTCTGCAAGTATCTCCAAAACCTCAACTCCTAGAACTTTAAAATTTTGTTTCTGAACATTTTTCATAATAGAGAATAGAAATCTGT